>JAFHAQ020000006.1:0-600000 GCA_017347545.2 Arxiozyma slooffiae | reverse complement strand
GATGTGTCCAACTGTTCATCTAGTACGGCCTGATTAAATGCTTCCCAATTGTTCGATGAAGATGATAAACCATCTTCTTCATTTATTTCATCCCTTATCTTTTCTCTTGCCAATGAACCATTACAATAACATATCATACCCATATATGTGTTTTGGGTAGTGGGATGAATAAATAAATGATAATTTGGTGAAGGATGATATTGATCTGTCACTAATAAAACAGTAGTACTAGTTCCCAAGGAGACTAAAATATCATTTTTTTGTAATGGCAATGAACAAATTGTGGCTAAATTATCTCCAGTGAAGGGGAAAATGTTACAATCCTCTTTAAATCCAAATTTCTTAATAAAATATTTACCAATAGTACCTAAATTTTGAGGGGCTGCTCCACATTTAATAGGTGATCCAAGCAATTTATCGATCAATTTTTTATTGTTATCAGGATTATGATTTAAAGCTTCGGTATCAATATACTTTGTCAAATCATAGTTAAAGTCTCTTTTTTGAATATCATAAAGATTCATCCCACAACAATCTGCTTCGTCTAATCTTATTAACTTACCACATAGAACACTGCTTAAGAAATTGGATACTAAAGTAATAGTATCTGTCATGGCATATATGTCAGGTTCCTCTTGTGCAATTTTCAATATTTGAGAACCAGTAAAACGGAGATGAGCTCTAGATCCAGTAATATCAGCCATTTTGACTGGACCACCCACTAAAGTTTCTAACTGCTGACATTGACTTCCAGTACTATGATCTTGCCAATTTGGTGCAGTGGATCTAGTAAACGCATATGGGTGCAATTGTTCTACTAAAGAATTCGCTTTACCCTCTTCAATTCCTTTCTTTAATAAATTGGATGCCTTTTCAGACCAATATACAGAACCATGCTGCTGGCAGGACCCAGAGATTGCTTGTACTCTATCTAATGGGAATTTAGCAGATTGATATTTGGTCAATATCAAATCTAACGCTTCTAACCACATAGCCACAGGAGACTCGATTCTTTCATCATTGATAAAGGTCCCCTTTTGGGTGCCGTAATGGGGTAGATCTTTATCAAAGTCGACTATTTCGGAGTGAACAATCTTGAGATCTTGGTTGATAGCTAAACATTTAAGCTGTTGAGTAGAGAGATCAAAACCTAAATAATAAATGTCTTTTTTGTTACTGTTAGTGAAGGACATGATGTCACTATAGTTTCAAATATAAATAATTACACAGATTATTACGTTTGTTTACTGAGATGTACGAAAAAATAACGAATCGAGAAACACACGGGGATTCGATAAAGTAAAAAAAACCATGAGCTAGTAAGGTAAGGGAAGGTGGACTATTAAGTTACTAATTTATAGTAACAGATCTCCTATGTGTAACAAAGAGGCAGAGGTTTAGAATGGTCTATACAGAATCAGGAGTGATGATGGGGGGGAGGGGAAAAAGGAGTTAGAAAAAATGGCGTTACTAAATTGAAAAAAAGAGAGGAGTGAAAGAGTGAGGTATATGTATGATTTGTATCTAGATACAACCATAAAACACACAATATTATAATTGATACACAACAAGTACAATTAGCAAGGTAATCAGTGTAATATAAAACCATTATTACTATTAGTAATAACGGTTTTAATTTATGTTCATATTTGTCGTTTTCAGAGTTATGAGTGGTTTATTTGGGAGCTTAGGAAAAATGAATCTAACAACATTAGAATAAAAATAACAAAATATATGATACTAACGCATTATTATTTTCAGAGAGGTTAGGGAACCTTGAAGGTATTGAAAAAAATATCTACTTCTCATATTTCTCCTTTTCATTTGTTGATTAATGAAACTGTTTCAAATATAATATCTGGGTAATATTTTTGTAATGAATAAACTTATCTTTTTTCAACTCATCTCTTACACTTTCCTCAAACAACTGAATTTATCCTGGTTAAGAAATATATATTTTGGTACCAATACTACTGTTTGTGTTTTTGTTGTTATTTGAACGATATTTAATGTCACAGTGTATTTTTGTTAGTAGCTGCGAATATGGTATTATTATCATTATTATTATCATTTCTTGATTGATTACCATTGTCTTCAGTTGACGCACTTATATCTATTATTTTCAATATTAGTAACTGTATTCGCTTGCTCTTCATTATTCTCAAAGTCTTGAAAACATTTTAGATTTTGTTGAATTATTACATAGGTACTTTAGTAGTTGTACTAAATTCCAGATGAAGGCATACAAGCTATAGTATGTTGGTGGTTACCTTTTTCCTTAATTTAGGTATATTTAAAAAAAACGAGAAAAATTTGGGGGTGTTGCATTATAATACGTATATATTGACACTTTTTAGTCTTAGTATAGTTCAATGTGTAGTACTTTCGGTTAAACTCCAACCGAAGTGGTAGTAGAATTTTTAATTTTTCTATCATCAAGCAACTGAAGATCGATTTCATAAGCTATTTGAAAAGCTAACAAGAGGGCGGGATCTACGTTTGAGGTATAAAGTGTTTAGTTAAATAAAAATAAATACTTTTTTTTTGTTTTTTTTTTTTTAATTTTCCATAAGTCAGAACCTTTAATTGAAATAGTGTTGTCATTGTCACTTCTGTACAAGTTGATGTGATTGCCACTTTGGTGTTGTTGTCAACTAAGTTTTAGCCTTTTCTAAAAGAACATAACCTGTGAAATTGGGAGAAGTTATTTTTGTTTGAATTTTTTTTTCTCCTATAGTAGGCCAAATCAAATTTTGTTGAATTTAGAAATATTTTAGAGTATTCAAAGTGCAAACAACAAATTTCTACAATTCAGATAGAGGGTTTTAATTTTTATTTTGCAATTTTGCAAATTTACCAAGAAGAGGATTTATAAACTTGGGACTATTAAAATAAATATTTTATATAAATAGATGCGAATAAAAAGAAAGTGAATTTGTACCAACTGTGATAGTGAGGTTCAACAAATATAATTTTTGTAATCATTTTCAAATATCAAAAAAAAAATTTTTTATTTGTAAAGACAGATTCAAACTTGGGTTAAAAAGTTTTAAAAAATTCTTTCCCTAACAGAGTGTTATATTTTAATCTTCAAAAAAACTAAATAGACTCGAATAAATGAATGAAAACACGTTATTAGTTCTTCTTTTTTTGTAGTTCAGAATTCTGCAGAATTCATTCATGAGGAGGCCTTAAGCTTGATCAAGAAGTAAAAAACTTTAGAAGTTGATAAGTAAAAGAAAGAGAGCTTCTGTTTCAGTTGCAGTCAATAAAGGTTAAACCTAATTAAAAATAAGCTCTTCCTTACAAAGTCTTTTTTTATTGTAAAAACAAATAAAAAATTTAGGGAAAAATGAAGTCTATCTCTATTAAAATATTTTATTGTTGAATATTATAAAAAGGTTTTAATCGATTTAAAAGAACATACTTTTGAGTGTTAAGAGGCTAAAATATTTAAACTTTATTTTTTTGTTTTTCTTAGAAAGAAGGTTCAAGTTTATTTTTCAACTATTTATTATTTTAGAAATATTAGTCTAGTAATTTATGAATGTTTAAAGTTGGAAAATTAAGAGTTTATTTTGATTCTAATTGTAAAACTAAGTTGATGGTGATATTCTCTTTAATAAAATAGTTAAAGATGAATAGAAATTTGACTTAATGTTACCTTTGAGTAACTCTAAGTTTATGTTAGAAACTTTTGTTTTCTTTTAGTTTGTAACGGCATAATTTTTCCTTAAATTTTTTATATTTTCTTTTAAATTTTTAGCTTCCAATTTTTTTAGCAGTATAAAATGTAAAACCTATAGAATAAACAAAAAAAGTTTGACATGTACGAGCAAATCATAATTTCAAAATTCTACATCTTGCAGTAACTTAATTGATGCACTCACTTATCAAAAGAAAAGAAGATTGAACAAAAAACAAAATAAATTTGTTTAACATTATATTTAGTGTATATATTAATTACCTATAATTTCACGCCTTTACCAATTGAAGAAAATAGTGTTTTTGGTTTCATTGTATGTTGTAATACTTTCTTCTTCAAATGATTAACATTTTGGTTCACACTAGCCATGGTATTACTGACGGTATGCTTTTTACTTAATTCCTCTGCATTCGCATATGCTTCTCTAACAATTTTACTTTGTTTATAATCCATAATTGCCTCACTCTCTTGTCTTGGCATGTTTAATGAATGTTGAACCCATAATCGTAATCCAGTATCATAACTAAATAGCGCGTCATAATAATCATTCAACTGTTGAATTTTTGCTGAGTGTGATCTCTTTGATAATATTATTTGATTAATATTTAATTCTGGCATAACATTATTCAAATTTATTCTTGGCGTATTCTTTAAGCCTTGAACATTATCGGCATCTATACTCCTATTAACTACATCAGATGTAGTTGTTTTTGTTGACGTGTTACCTAAAACATTATTTGATTTTAATTCATGATTTAATGTAATATTTGTATCTTTATTAGTAATTTCCTCGGACATTTCTGAATTTATATTATTGGGTAAAGGAGGAAAATTTTGACTATTAGTTAAAAGACCGGGAACATTATAGATTGTACTATTATCATATAACGTTTTAGTGTCATGAATAGTCTCTAATCCCGCAGCATCACTACCATTAGCACTATTGTAATTTGTTGGGAACACATTCCAACCACTTTCAATTTCAGAATATGTAGAAACTACTCTTGGTTTCATACTTGACGGTGTTAAATCCACTAATTCACCATTTTCATCAAATACGAATCCTGGTGGAGCAACTAATGTTTTAGCTGTCTCTTGAACAAATCCTGATCTTAAAGATTCTGTATCTGGCTTCCAACTTTCTGTGGTCTTAACATCATCATTATCTTCACTTAAATTATCTTGATCCTCTCTTTTTTCTTCCGACCCTTTATTCATTGTCACAAAAGTTTCATGTTTAAAAGAGAAAACTGATTTCTCGTCATTATCATTGGCAAACACTAAATTTTCACTTCTCTTATCCATTATCTCGTCACTATTTGTCTCAATTTCATTCATATTATTTGTATTTATAGTAGCTTCGTCATTAATAATTTCTGACATAGATAAACTTTCTCTTTCTGTTTATTATCATCAACATTCTCTGTAAAATCACATTTGTTAAAAACTTTCACACTTATCTCTTCCTTCTTTTCTTTACTGTCATTATTAGAAATAGGATTTTCTTGCTCACTCCCTATAACTTTACTGAAATACCCTGACTTAGGAACCTCTATACTCCCATTTTCATCACTACTTTCTACTACATTTCTCTCTAAATAATCATTATTGCTCTCTTTCATTCTATATATCTGTTCACTAACATTATCGTTACTTATCTGACCATATTTTACATTATTACCTTCTTCCCCATCATTTAACTCAAAAATAATTCTCTTGATTTTTCACTATGAAATTTGAAATCATCATCACTCAATATATTACAATAATTACCTTCTTCTTCTATCTCTTCTTCCGCATTATCATTATTTTCTGATTGATATTTAATAGAATCTGTAAATGATAATGCATTTTCTTCACTATTACTACTAATATTACTATTATCATTATCATTATCATTATTTTTGTTATTATTGATTGCAGAGTTGGAATCTAAATATTGTTTGAAGTATTCACTTTGAGGGGTCTTATTTGCTTTATCTATTGTTAACCCATTCCTTGATACATTGGCGCTCTGTGCTTCTCTTGCAGATACAAATGATTCCATATTAGAATTACTTTCACTACTATCGGTAATATCGTAATCCTATTGAAAAACTCCATTATTACATTTAGGCAATTGAGGTATCATTTCCTTCGATATTTGTTCCATTAAATTATCAAGGTCTTCGTTAATATCTCTTAAAGATGTCGATGTAAAAATCTTTCTAAAGTGTAAATTAGTTATACTATTACGTACATTTGTTATGCTACTATTATTACTACCACTTCTTTTGTAATTTTTATCATTGCTACTATCATTATTAGTGTTATCTTCTATACTATTAAAATTGCTAACAACACTATTACCTTCGTCTGAAGAGGATCCACTAAAATCATATTTTAAAACGTTGTCCTGATTTTTTGACTGTGCAAGTTAGATTGACAAAGAACCAATATCTTTAATCCCATTATTATATTGTTGATTTTCGATATCTTCCTCAGGACTTTCATATAATGAATCCTTATCGGAATAATTTAATTTAGGCGATGCGGGCAATTTATCAAAGTGATCTTGAATTTTATTTCCCCCAAAACTACTATCATTCTTAGCATTATTATCACCATAATAAGTATATTTATCATCTGGATTATCATCTGAACTGTTCCAACCTAAACCATCATAACTTACCTTTGAAGCACTTACCCATCTGTATGATTTTTGTCTTTCGATATTAGAATCGCTCATATTTTATATCCCGGACATGTGTGCATATATATATTTATATATTTATATATTGTTATTTGAGTATATGGTATTGCCCTTATAACATCCGAACTAATAGTGGCTACTGCAATACAATGTTGTGTGACTACACCAACATTTTTTGAATAAATATTCATTTGAATCATTTTTTGGTTTCTTTATACAATTTGAATTGTGGAAAATTCAAAATTAAACATTTTAAAAAAATTTCAAAATACATCAAGAGTAATAAAAACAGAAAATTCAAAAATTTCAACGTAACAAAAAACACGTAGTAAGGTGTTGTTGAAATACAACACATCTATCAATAGACCGGTCGACAAATTAATTAACAGATATACACGGTTCATTAAACTACTGATCTGTGTATTTTGAAATACGCTTGTGTGACTTTAAATCTTCACACTTCATTTGCTTAACACTTATCCCTCTTTTCTTTCCTTTTCCCCCAAAGAGATATTATCTACGATGGATCAAATATCAGATCCTATATTAAATGCACTAGATTCTCGAATACTAGGTGCTTCCCAATTCGATTCGGGAATAAAACTATTAAACGATATATTGAATTTACATTTTAGATTATATTATAATATTTCAAAATATAAACCATCTACCGAAAGAAACGGTAATAAATATATTAATAACAATGCTAATTTTATTAGACGATTGGATATTCTATTAAAAGAATGTGAACAACTTCAAATTACATGTGATCAATCTATTCAACTGTCCATTTCATCCAACAATAAATCATACTTAGACGTGATTTTAAACATCTTACAGAACTGTCAAGCTATTATTCTGTTTCATAAAGGTGACAAAGTAAGATCAACACAATATTTCAATAGATTGAAGCCTTTCCCACTATCTAAAGTGTCACAGTATGGCGATTTTAATTTACTATTACAATTAGAAAAATTCTACTACAATGAACTAAATACATTAAATACAAATGAAGGTATTGACATTACATCAGTACTAAACGATTTATCTAAATATTTCACTGATGGAATTGTACCATTTACAAAAATTATCTGTAAAGGTTATATCTTTGATTACTTCAAGTCAATCTCACATATCCTTCAATTAAATCTAAATCTATTGGATACAATTCCTGAAACAATAAAACTTTTATCCTTTTTCATATATATTTTAAATGATAATCTAAAATTGGATGATATCTTAAAATTTAATGAAATGTTATTAAATTATTCCATGAAGAATAAAGTTCTATTAAATGTGAAATTTCCTACTGCTTTCCAAAAGAATAATATCCATTTAGAACAATTCCATATCATTTTACAGATACATTTAACCAAATTATATTCATTAGCATTCTCCTCATCGGAAACCAAAGGTAACATTAAAACAGCCATTGATCCATGGAAATCCTTCATCATATCCTCAATGGGGTTTACATTCCAAAGTCATATAGTAGCAAAGACTGCAATGATTTTCTTCCATTCAATTGGAGAAGAATTTGAATCTATATTAAATTTCGAAAATATAATCAAGTTTAATAAATCTAATGAAATAGATACTTTGAGTAACCACGTATCCTTAATTACTTCATACAATTATGTTTTATCCATTGATGATAAATATTTTGATTCTCATAAAAGTAAACACACTCATTCAAAGCAATTATTTACTCATTTAGTTACTCTTTATCAAAATCTTAATTTAAAACTATTTACAGCTGATAATTACGACAACAACAATAACAACAACAGAGAATCGTTAAATTTTATTTCTAATAATACCAACATCATTTTACCCAATACAATTTCTAACATTTTGATTAAATCATGGTCTATACTCTATGATTTAAATTCAAAGAAAATTGATTCTTTACAATCCTTGCAGTTAACTTCATATCTTTGTAATGCTATGGCATTGTTTTCAAATAACAACATAACAACAGATTGTAGAGATAAGTTTAAACCGTTTAAAGTTGAGATCTATTACAAGTATGCTTACACTTTAGCTTTAATGAGAGAAATCGATTCATCAATTAATTTTTTACAATCTTTTATATTAAAGGAAAACCCATTTTTTTATAAAGCCTGGCATCTTTTATCACTTTGTAAATCCATCAAGGAAGATAAACAAGATTCATATAAAATCATATGTTCAGTGTTAGAATCTTTACAAAATGATGATGATGCGGATAATGAGGTGGAATACTACAACGATAATAAAGCTTGGGAAATTGTCAATTTCAAAATAACTGAATTATATTTAATCGATGAAATATTTGGTACAAGCGAATCAATGGAGTCCTTACCAGAACTATTTGAAACTTTCCATAAAGTTTATAAGAATGACTTAAAACATAATAGAAAACAAAAGCTACAGTTACAAGAAATATGGTTATTAACAGCCGAATTATATATGAAATCGTATGAACAAGAAAAAGAAGTTATATACGACATTGATGACAATGACAACAGTTACAGAACTAGTTGTGACCAAAATTTGTCAGACCTATTAAAACAAGCTAAAGAGGCCATTATGGAGGCCAAAAAATTGACACCAAATTCAGCCAATATTAATTGTAATATAATGGAAGGTTATTATTACATGTTAGAAGGAAATTTGAAAACTGCACTAAATAAATTTGACAAGGCATTACACTATGATCAAAATAATGTTGATTTGCTTGTCGGTTATTCTCAATTAATATTTTTAAATAACGACAATCTAGAAAAAGAAGAAAATGTCAATGAAGATATGATTAACCTAGAAGATTATTTGTCATTAACAAAAACAAACTTGTGCGATTCTCATCAAAATATACAACCCAACAAATCCCAACTTTTCATCAATGAGAGTGATAAATTGGCTGCCATAGCAAATGTAAAATTACTTCTAGAACGTAGTATCATAAATTCTATCGATGCTTTCTACTCTGGCGATATATGGTGGTACCTATCGTTAATATACGAGAAATACCAAGAGAACCAATATCAAAATGCACTTCTTACCTGTGTCCGTAACAAAGAGGCTACACCAATTCGTCCTTTTAATTGTTTACAATAAGAAAACACCCCATAATAGAATATGGGCAATATATATATATATATATATACATATATATATACATGTACTTTATATACAAGGATATACACAGCAAATACTCTTCTTCTATTTGTATTTTCCATCGTAACCATATAAAACATACATCTTTTACATATGCAAAAAAAAGGCTTTATTGTCACGCGATCATAAATATTTTTCGTGTAATTTTCATTTAATAAAAACTCATAGCCAAATAAAACCAACCATAATAGAATTGTCAAAGGTAGGAAACACACTAAACTATTCTCATTTCTTACTGCCACTATTGATGATAAACTAATCGAGTGATCCACTTTCCAAAATTTACTCATATTACAATGTCTATTCTTGGAGTATCAAGTCACAAGAAAAGTTCAAAGTCACCACAAGTAAATAATAATAAAAACTTAGCAGAATATGATAATCATGATAATCGGAACAACAACCACAATACCAAAGAAACAATAAATAATAATATCATAGGAGCAAAGCCAGTGAATAACGCAAACATTAAATGGCTGATATTAAATCTGTTGGGTCCGTTTCTTTTGACACTTTTATCCTTTAAGGTAAGATTTCAAGAAATTGATAAAAATCGACAAGTTGTGTGGGATGAAG
Source organism: Arxiozyma slooffiae (assembly GCA_017347545.2). Lineage (NCBI taxonomy): Eukaryota > Fungi > Ascomycota > Saccharomycetes > Saccharomycetales > Saccharomycetaceae > Arxiozyma > Arxiozyma slooffiae. The sequence goes on along the minus strand of JAFHAQ020000006.1, from coordinate 589,867 downwards.
CTCATTTTGGTAAATTTGGTTCTTACTACATTAAGCACGAATTCTATCATGATGTACATCCACCTTTAGGAAAAATGCTTATTGCCCTAAGTGAATGGCTGGCTGGTTTTAATGATAATTTCGGTTTTGACTCAAACTCAAATTACCCAGATGATGTCAATTTTAAATTCATGAGACAATTTAACGCTATATTTGGTGCACTTTGTACCCCGTTAGTATTTCTCACCTCCAAATGGATGGGCTTAAACTATTGGTCTGTTTATTTAATCACTTTAATGGTAACTTTAGAACATTCCTTCATCGTCTTATCCAAATTTATCTTATTAGATTCTATGCTATTATTTTTTATTGCTTTGAGTTTTGCATGTATGTGTAAACTTTATGATTTGCGTGATAAACAAATGACTCGGAAATGGTCTATCTGGATGTTATTAACAGGGATCTCATTAGGGTGTGTATGTTCCGTAAAATGGGTTGGTTTATTTATAACATCAGTAGTAGGTTTGTATACCGTGTTAGATCTTTTCAAATTATACTATGATAAGAAAGTTGGAAGACTGCAATATGTTAAACACTGGATTATTAGAATTATCGATTTGATTATTATACCTTTCCTAATCTATTTGTTCTGTTTTAAGATCCACTTCAGTTTACTTTATAAATCTGGGACTGGTGATGCATCTACTAATACTTTATTCCAAGTCAACCTAGAAGGTACTCAAATCAAAAATAGTCCACGTAACGTCTTGTTTGGATCACAAGTAACTATCAGATCACATGGGTTAAGCCCAAATCTTTTACATTCCCATCCTCAATTATATCCTGATGGCTCTAGACAAAGACAAATTACTGGATATGGACATTCTGATTCTAACAATGTTTGGGAAATCCAATTTTCTAGACGGTCAATGATGACATTCGATGATGCTGCAAAAACGTTTAATGGTAGTTTAATTGATGTACGTGATGGTAGTTTTGTCAGATTAGTTCATAATAACACTAGATCTAATTTACACTCCCATGAAATTCCATCACATGTCTCTCGTGGAAATTATGAAGTTTCAGGATATGGTGATGATATACATGGGGATAGTAAAGATGATTGGGTTATCGAAATTGTGGATCAATTAGATTCTGCCAATCCAGATTTCCATAAGGAGGATCCCGATATAGTACATCCCATCTCTACATTCTTCAGGTTAAGGCATGCGGATCTAGGTTGTTATTTAGCTACCACTGGTCTTTCTTATCCAAACTGGGGGTTTAGTCAAGCAGAAATTGTTTGTAAACAATCATGGAGTTCTAGAGATAAGTCCACATGGTGGAACGTTGAAGATCATTGGAATGACAATCTAGAAGTGGAAGATGATTATGTACCACCAAAATCGAAGTTTTGGACAGATTTTGTTTTAATAAATTTCGCAATGGCATCTTCTAATAATGCGTTAATTCCAGACCCTGATAAATATGATAGATTAGCTTCCAAGGCATGGGAATGGCCAACACTGCATAGGGGTCTTAGAATGAATACATGGGGGCTTAACCAAGCTAGATATTTTATGATGGGATCACCATTTAATACTTGGATATCAACGTTATTTATCATTCTATTCCCAATACCTGTTTTAACAATTTTAATAAAATGGAAAAGACAAGTTATTTTGTTTACTGAGGAACAATGGATATCCTATATTATTCAAGGTCTTTTTCCATTTATTGCATGGCTGGCTAACTATCTCCCATTCGTAATTATGGGGAGAGTCACATACGTTCACCATTATGCCCCAGCATTATATTTTGCAATTATTTTGTTTGGTTCTACAATGAATTATTATCTAGAAAAGTCTCGGTACTATTTAAAAGTCCCAATTTACCTGATTTTATTTGCAAGTTGTATCTATATTTACATTAAATTTTCACCAATATGCCAAGGTATGATGGGTTCTATGGTAAAATACCAACATTTAAAATGGCTATCTTCATGGAATATTTAATTATTCTATTCGAAATAAACTATTGAAGTAAAATTATCATAGGTAAATAATATTCCCTGTCTTATAATTATGTTGTGGGTTATGTTCATTTTTGATCTTACAGTATTTATCTCTATCTGAAGAACTTTGTATATACACATATATCATATATAAAATCAGTGGTATACTAAAATATTTATTACAAATGGAAGATTCATTTATTATTTAATATTTAACAGAGTATATACGAGTAGAGTTGTCACTACTTGCCGAGGCTAAGAAGAGTTGGTTATCACCCCCGGTATTATTAGCTGTCCACCTTAATCTTGTGATCTTATCAGCTGGCGTTATTCTATCATCTAATTTCATTAATAATCCAAATCCTTCAGAATCATATTTGTAGATCAAGATTTCACCATTTTCCAAACCAGCAGCAACAAACAATTTACCATCAATAACAGCATTGTGAACAGATAATGCAGTGACAGGTCTAGTGTGTTTAATTACATCTTGTTGAATATATTCATCCTTCTCATTAGCAAATACCCATGATTTAATACTTCTGTCTCTAGAAGCAGTAAAGAAAACCCTACCATATGCTTTTGGTGCCCAGTCACCATCCCAAATAATTTTTGTATGTGGCTTTTCATGACCTTGCAATAACATAAAGGAATTGTCTTCAAAATTTCTTTCCCATACACTCCATTTTCTATCTCTACAAACAGCTAACAAGTACTTACCATCTTCGGAGAATCTTAATCTTGTAATGGTCAAACTGTGGAATGACAAAGGTGATTTCATTTCTAACCATGTATTGGTATCAAAGATTCTTATGACCGCGTGTTGTACTGTATTAGATCTACAGGCAGATGCAATTAATTGGCCATCAGGTGATATATCTAGACATGTTATTTCATAACCATGGCCATATAATTTTTCAGATTCCGGCCACAATAAATGCCTTTGTAAAGTATCTTCCATCGGTGGAGTTTCCAACGAATGAACTAAATCATAGGATATATTTTTAGTATCATTAGTTTCGATTTCATCCATGCTATTTTCTTCATTAACATCTTCAGTAGCTTTGTTAGATAACCCTAAAACTGGGACAGAAGCAGATTCTGGCATCTGCTCAGTAGCTTCAATAGTATGATCAACAAATTTCTGCAAAATTTCAGCGACACCCTTTGGTTCATCAAATGATCTCAAAATCTTTTCATCACCACCACTAACAAATCTAGATTTATCTAAAACTTCAACACATATCATATCATAACCATGAATTTGCGGCCTAGAAAACTCATGCCAAGTACGTACCGATCTTTTGGACCCATCTGCATTGAATAACCATGGTGCATATAACCTCGTCGTTTGATCCAAAGAAGTAGACAATAAATACTTACCATCTAATGACCAACAAACATCAGTTACCTCTTTGGTAGTACCTGTGATAGCTAACTTTTGTTCAGTAATCAAATTATCCTTAGAAGACCATAATCTCCAGGCACCAGTTCTCCCGTTGGTCAATATAAAATCTTGCCCATCGTCGGTAAACCAAAGACATGACCAAAACCCACCAGAGGAACCAGTAGCTGTAGAGGCACCTTTAGATGATAATTCACCCAGTCTCAAGTTACAAACCCAAATACCGGATGCCTCATCTGGTTCCCAAACCATCAATGCAGTATCTGCTGTCGAAGCTAACAATTGTAGACGAGTCTCATGCCATTGTAAGGAAGAAATCCAATCATCATGCCCCATAATTAAAGCTTCAAAAGTAATACAAACTTTCAAATCGGTATCAATGTCAAAAATATATTGTTTATTATTTAACAAGGTCAGATTGTCCAAATTGTCTTCTACATGTTCAATTAAATCATTTATCTTGATCCTCCACAATCTAATATAACGATCTTGAGATCCAGAACATAAAATGTAATCTCCTGGAGTTTCTTGATAACGGAAGGAAAGTGATTTTACCCAATCTTCATGACCTTCTAATTTAGCAGCCAATTTACAATTATCAACGGTATGAGTCTCTGAATTAATAATAAATGAGAAAATAAAAACATGAACGCTAGTACCACCAATAGCCAACATATATTTATTGTCTAGCACATTCGAAAGTGATAGTGATAATGGTAAAACATTTCTATTAATTGGGAATTCCTTACCTAACACAAAAACTCCTTCATTTGTTAAATCTTGAGTCCAAATGGAAACAAGACCATTGGCACAACCAACAGCGATAACACCAGGTAAAACTGTTAAAGCAACAATAGTGTGATTATAATGGTCAATTGTTTGAATACATTCCACATCTACACTAGAGAGATCATTATCTTTAAATTGCCAAATCTTAACACAGAAATCCTCTGATGCAGTAACCAATAAATTGGTTCCATGCATAAACCTAACACAAGTAACGTCTGATTTATGTCCTTTTAAAGTAGAAATAACCCCTCTATTGTTCGGATCTAATGGATTCCATAGAGCAACAGTCTTGCCTGCACCAAATGCAACTAATTTTCTTTCTTTACTAAAATCGCTTACTTGATTTTGTCGGTTGGCACCGATAAATATACTTTCTGTAGACACCACAACCATGGTTAAAAAGTTTAATGTATTGAGTATTGTTTCCTGTTATTTTCTTGAACTACTTAACCACAATATGCTTGGTCTTTTTTGGAGAGTTACTGAAAGTCACGTATAAGATGTACTTCTAAAAAAGTATTCGAAATCTTTTTCATCACGAAATTTTTCAAATGTTTAAAAAATTTTGAATAATAAGATTTTTTTTTTTTTGAAACATTACCAAATCCTTTCGAAACGAAACAAACAAGCAGACAACAAAATAAAGACACCTCTAAAAAGAATTCTAATTGATTTCAATCAAACTCAATTATTTTTTATTAATGGACTCATAAATATACCTACTAATAGTGTTCTATTGCTATATCTTCTACCCTTTTCAAATTATCCAAAATATACATATATTTAAGATCTTCATATTTTTCTTTTAAAGATTTTTGTAACGACAAAAAAGGAAACTACCAATTTAACAAAAAGCAAAAAGAATCGTATTTCTTTCCAACTTAAGGAAACAATTGTAACTATTTCATATAATACCAACAATTTGCAACTTTTTTTCTCTGGCTCTGATTCCATTACTATTTATAATCTTGAAATTTTAACAAAAAAAGTAAGAATAAAGCGTTTCTTTTTTTAATCTTCAAATCTCATTTAAATTTCTAATATAAATTTAGCAATAAGTAAATAAATAAGTAAGAAATAAAAACCTCTTAGAAGTACTTTGAATAATCTGTAAAATCTTAGACTGAAAAACCTGTCTCTTTAAACTTTTTTTTAAAAAACGGAAGGTACTCATTTAATCATTTTCCTAAAAAAAAATAGTAAACCAGAAAGCAGAGGTAACTCCTTTTTGTTAGAAATACCAAAGAGTTTACTTAGGGTGATGATGTGTTTTAACTTTTCTTTCCTTTTGCTTTATTTATTTAATTAATTATCTTTAGTAAAATAAGTAAACAAATATTAAACAAATAACCAAATTTTTTTGAAGTAATAGAGGTTATTTCAAAATCTCGTCCCCATATTTTTACTTAAAAAAATTGGGAAATTTTCATTTTCGATTAATAATTTTTTCATTCTTGAATATATATTTAAAAAAATTTGCATGTAATTAATAAAACAAAAAATGGATCAAAATAATAAAAATAAAAGGTTTAATAGCAAATCAAATTAAAAAAACACATAAAATTCAATGTTAGCTCTAGTTATACTTTATTTTACACAAATATTTAATAAAGCTTTAATAAAACACCTGATTAAAATATATGTTCATAAAAAGAATATGTAAACAGGAGTTTTGAACGTTCAAGCGCAAGTGGTTTAGTGGTAAAATCCAACGTTGCCATCGTTGGGCCCCCGGTTCGATTCCGGGCTTGCGCATTGTTTTTGATATTGTTCTTTTTGTGCTAGATTTGGTTTAGAACTTCCTCTACAGGCTATGTAAATTTGAAACATTATAAAATCTGTTCTATAAATCCAATAGATAGTCAGACACATCCAGGCTATTTTTAACTCTCGGTCCATTCAATGGACTTTAACAATTATTTCATGCACGTATAAATAAATACTATAAAGAAATATACAAATAAATACATAAATAAATAACAATATAAATTTCGTTAGAATGATAATGAAAGGAAGCAACAAAACAAAAGAAATAGTGAATTAACCGAGTAAAAAAAGAAACAACTACAATATATAATTAGTCATGAAATTTCAAGATTTCTTTAACTTTGTAGATGATAAATTGCTCTCTTTTGTATTGTTTATCTTACTGGAATGATAATTTATAAAAAAGGCGTAAATTTAAGCATCAGTAACACAACCTAGAGAAGCATTAGAGACTAATTTAGCGTACTTGGACAAAGTACCTCTAGTGTAACGTGGAGCTGGAGGTGTCCATTGTTCCTTACGTTTAGCCAATTCTTCAGGAGAAACCTTCAAATCGATAATGTTGTTGTCTGCATCAATAACAATCTCATCACCATCTTTAACTAAAGCAATTGGACCACCTTCCGCAGCTTCTGGAACAATGTGACCAATTAAGAAACCGTGAGAACCACCGGAGAATCTACCATCAGTTAACAAGGCGACATCCTTACCCAAACCATAACCCATCAAAGCAGAAGATGGTTTCAACATCTCTGGCATCCCTGGACCACCCTTTGGACCCTCATATCTAATAATACAAACAGTCTTTTCACCCTTTTTAATTTCACCACGTTCTAGAGCTTTAATGAAAGAGTCTTCTTCTTCAAATACACGTGCTTTACCCTTGAAATAAGTACCTTCTTTACCAGTAATCTTACCAACAGCACCACCTGGTGCTAAAGAACCATATAAGATTTGCAAATGGCCAGTTGGCTTAATTGGATTGGAGACAGGTCTAATGATGTTTTGCCCTTCAGATAGACTTGGAGCCTTCTTTGCACGTTCAGCTAAAGTTTCACCTGTGACAGTTAGACAGTCACCGTGTAAGAAACCTTCATTATATAAGAATTTAATGACAGCTTGAGTACCACCAATCTTAATCAAATCGGCCATGACATGTTTACCAGATGGTTTGAAATCACCTAATAATGGAGTCTTATCACTGATTCTTTGGAAATCGTCTGGTGTAATCTTAACACCAGCAGAGTGAGCAATAGCAATTAAATGTAATACAGCATTAGTAGAACCACCGGTAGCAATTGCATAAGTGATTGCATTTTCGAAAGCTTCTTTAGTGAAAATATCACGTGGTAAAATGTTTAATTCCATGGTTTTTTTAATTGCCTCACCGATAGAATCACATTCATTCATCTTTTCCTTTGAAACAGCAGGGAAGGCAGAAGAGTTTGGTAAAGTAATACCAAGAACCTCAGCAGCGGAAGCCATGGTGTTAGCTGTATACATACCACCACAGGAACCTGGACCTGGACAAGCATGTTCTACAATATCTTCTCTTTGTTCTTCAGTAATCTGGTGAGAAATATATTGACCATAGGATTGGAAAGCAGAGACAATATCAATTTCTTTAGTGACATTTGAATTCTTTTGAGAGGCGCATGATGGAGAACCTGGTAAGATGGTACCACCATAAACCATGATAGAAGGCCTATTATGTCTACCCATTGCCATTAAGACACCTGGCATATTTTTGTCACACGAAGGAATTGCGATACTAGCATCATAATGTTGAGCCATAATAATAGTTTCAAAGGAGTCCGCAATAACTTCTCTACTTTGTAAAGAATATCTCATACCTTTAGTACCCATAGAGATACCATCAGAGACACCAATTGTATTAAATTGCATGGCCTTTAAATTGGCTCTTTCAATGGATGCAGCACATCTATTATTTAAATCTAATAGATGCATGTTACAGGGATTACCTGACCACCAACAAGAACCAACACCAACTTGTGCTTTATTAAAGTCATCCTTTTTGAAACCAGTTGCATAAAGCATGGCTTGAGAAGCACCTTGACTCTTTGGTTCAGTAATTTGGTAAGAATATTTATTCAATTTCTTAGCCACATTCTTAGTGGTGGAAAAAGATCTTGTTGATATGGTCCTAGATAATAGACCCATTTTTTTTATCTTTTTGGTATTTGTTATATTAATATTATTATGGATTGATTAAAAAAAGGAAAAGGAAAAAAAAAAAAGAGAATTAAGTAGTGATGGATGGTAAGAAACAAATAAAATTTTTGATTACAAATAAAAGATACGTGATAGAAAATAAAACGTATATATATATATATGATCGAACCTAATTATTGAGTATTGTTGTTTAAAGCTTTCTTTTAATCTTTTTCAATATTCTTTTTGTAATTGACATCGGTTCTTAATTGAAAGAATTGTTTATTTTTTTTTTGTTTTTTAATAAATCTAAAAAAAAAAAATGAACGAAGCACAAAAATAAAAAAAAGGAAGATAATAAGATCAAATAATTCATATTTTGCTTCTTTCTCCGGTAACGGCCGAAGAATTCAGAGAAGAAGAATAAAGCAAAAAAAAAAAAGAGGGATTGTTAAGGTTAAATAATATAGAAGAAGAGTAGAAAAGATTACTCTCATTATTATTATTATTATTATTATTATTTGTTATCCATATATTTGTCAAATATTAAATAAGATAAAAATAAATAAATAAATATATAAATAAATAAATAAATAAATAGGTAAAAAATACCCATACATACAATGAGTGTTGCAGATTTGAAATACATAGACGCTCCAGAATTATATAAATGGATCCAAGAGGGACACACTACTCAGTTACATGAACCATTCCAAGTAATTGATGTTCGTGGGAGTGATTACGTCGGAGGTCACATTGTAGGTGGGTGGCATAGACCTTATAAACAACTGGCACATCATCCAGAGTTATTAAACCAATTGCTTGAAGATCTTAGAAAACTTGCATCATCATCATCATCAGAACAGCGAATTATCAATGTGGTTTTCCATTGTGCTCAATCACAAAGAAGGGGTCCAGCTGCCGCATTAAAATTATTGAGGGTTATGAATAAAAAAGACCGTGAACATATCCATGTTTGGATTCTACGCGGAGGTTTCAATCATTGGCAAGATCAATACGGTGAAGATTCAACTGTTACAGAAGATTATCAACCAGATCTTTGGTGTTGGTAAAACAAGAAAACTTAATTCAATAAAGAAAGAAGCAAAATATATGCATACATACATACATATATATATATTTATATATATTTATGAAGATCTAACAAACAATCGCATTATCGGTACATTCCTATTTGGGTAAATCTGACAAAATTCCGGTTTTTAAAGAATAATTTATTTGAGCCAAACATATTTTCGTTTCAAGTGATGTATCAATGAGAGATCGATCGATATAATAAAAGTTGCTGACGTGACCTACAAAGTTTGTCGAGGAAAACCATAAAAATTAAAAAAAAATAAAAAATAAAAAGAATAGAGGGAAAGAGTCACGCAGATTAAGAATTTGTTATTGACTGTGTGAATATGTTTACACATCATTCGCTCTTTTCTCTTTCTATTCATATGTGACATCTAATATTAAAAGATAAATGATGAAAACTTTCTTCATTTGGTTCTTATTTAAATAGGAAAGAAAACAGTCCCCACAATTTTTTATTTCTTATCTTGTATAAAACTTTTGCTATACACTTTTTCCCCTCTGCACTTTACAAGAATACTACACATTACCTGTAACAACTTATACCATCCAGTTTTCCTCAAACAAAAAAAAAAAAATCCAACCGACAGTAATGGCACAGATTATGGACGGGAAAGCATGCGCTCTTTCCATTCGTAAAGAAATCGCTTCTGAGATAGATTCATTGAAACATTCAATCCCGGATTTCGAACCATCTTTAGCTATCATCCAAGTAGGCACACGTCCCGATTCTTCCACTTATGTTCGTATGAAAAGAAATGCTGCCAAGGAGGCCCAAATTAACGTCCAGTTCATCCACCTAGACGAAAATGTCACAGAATCACAACTGTTAAACCACGTATCCGAATTGAATCAAGATGAATCAATCCATGGTATCATTATACAACTTCCTTTACCTCCACACATCAATGAAGATAAAGTCACATCTGCCGTCTTACCTGAAAAAGATGTAGATGGGTTTGGTCCATTCAACGTAGGTGAACTAGCTAAGAAACATGGCAATCCAACTTTCTTACCTTGTACTCCAAAGGGGATCATCGAACTATTGCATCGTTATAACGTTAAAATCGAAGGTACTCGTTCTGTTGTGGTTGGCAGATCAGACATCGTTGGGTCACCAGTGGCTGCTCTTTTAAATCATTTGAATTCTACCGTCACCGTGGTCCATTCGAAAACTCCTGATATCGAAACTTATTTCAAAGATGCAGATATCGTAGTCGTGGCAATCGGTAAACCTGAATTCATTAAGGGGGAATGGTTTAAAGATAATAAAAGAGGCTGTACCGTGATTGATGTAGGGACCAATTATGTCAAAGATTCTACTAAAAAATCTGGGTTCAGATGTGTCGGTGACGTTGAATTCAATGTAGCTAAACAATATGTCAAGTTGATCACTCCAGTTCCAGGTGGTGTTGGTCCAATGACTGTAGCCATGTTGATGCAAAACACTTTAACTGCTGCAAAAAGATACTACAATGATATTTATGATATTGACCTTGAAACCGGAAATAATAGTAGTAATAAAAATAATAATAACAGACCTTTATATGCAAATGACCCATTGAAACTATTAAAACCTGTTCCATCTGATTTCGAAATCTCTAGAGCTAGAATACCAAAACCAATCACTCAAATCGCTAAAGAATCAGGTATCCATGATTCAGAATTCGAACCTTATGGTTCCGTCAAGGGTAAAGTTAATTTAAAGATTCTTGACCGGTTAAAGGATAGAGAAAATGGTAAATATATCTTAGTGACAGGTATTACTCCAACACCACTTGGTGAAGGTAAATCTACTACCACAATCGGGTTAGCTCAAGCACTTGGTGCCCATTTGAATAAAACCGTCTTCGCAAACGTTCGTCAACCTTCTATGGGCCCAACTTTCGGTATTAAAGGTGGTGCTGCTGGCGGTGGTTATTCTCAAGTTATCCCAATGGATGAATTCAATCTACATGTTACTGGTGATATCCATGCTATCTCCATGGCAAACAATTTACTTGCTGCCGCTATTGACACTAGAATGTTCCATGAGTCAACACAAAAGGATGGTCCATTGTATAGAAGATTAGTCCCAACAAAGAAGGGTCAAAGAAAATTCACTAAATCCATGTTAAGGAGATTAGCCAAGTTAGGTATTGACAAGACTAATCCAGATGATTTGACCGAAGATGAGATTCATAGATTTGCTCGTTTGAATATTGATCCGGAATCTATCACTTGGAGACGTGTTGTTGATTGTAATGATAGATTTTTGCGTGGTATCACTATCGGTGAAGCTCCTACCGAACGTGGTTTTACAAGAAAGACTGGGTTTGATATATCCGTTGCTTCTGAATGTATGGCCATTTTAGCTCTTTGTAACTCTTTAGAAGATTTAAGAGAAAGACTAGGTAAGATTGTCATCGGTACGAATAAAGAAACTGGTGAACCTGTCACTTGTGAAGATATTGGTTGTGCTGGTGCCATGACTGCATTATTAAAGGATGCTATCAAACCAAACATTATGCAAACTTTAGAAGGTACTCCTGTATTTGTCCATGCAGGTCCATTTGCAAATATCTCAATTGGTGCAAGTTCAGTATTAGCTGATAAAATTGCTTTGAAATTAGCAGGTGTGAATCCAAAATGGACTCCAGAGATGAAAGCTAATAAAGTTGGTTATGTTATTACTGAAGCAGTTTTCGATTTCACTATGGGTGGTGAAAGATTCCTTAACATCAAATGTCGTTCCTCTGGTTTGATTCCAGATGTTATTGTCATTGTTGCTACGGTTAGAGCATTGAAGGTCCATGGTGGTGGTCCAGAAGTTAAAGCTGGTTCTCCATTGCCAGCTGAGTATTTGAACGAAAACTTAGAATTATTAGAAGCTGGTTGTGCTAATTTAGCTAAACATATTGCTAATGCAAGACAATACAACTTGCCTGTTGTGGTTGCCATCAATAAGATGTCTTCTGATACTGAGAGAGAACATGAAATAATCAAAGAACAAGCCTTAAAAGCTGGTGCAGTTGATGCTATTGTATCTAACCATTGGGAAGAAGGTGGTCTTGGTGCCGTTGATTTGGCCCGTGGAGTGATTAAAGCTACCCAAGATTACTCAAACGATCAATTCAAGTTCTTATACGAATTAGATACCAATTTATCTATTGAAGACAAGATTAAAAAGATTGCTCAAGATATGTATGGTGCCAAGGACATAGAATTGAGTGAAACTGCTCAAAAGAAGATCGATATGTATACATCTCAAGGATTTGGTAACTTACCGATCTGTATTGCTAAAACGCAATATTCTTTATCTCATGATCCAGCTTTGAAGGGTGTCCCAACTGGATTCACATTCCCAATCAGAGATGTTAGAATCGCTACCGGTGGCCAATATCTTTATGCATTAGCTGCAGAAATCCAAACAATTCCTGGGTTGCCAACTCATTGTGGGTTCATGAATATTGAAGTCAATGAAGATGGTGAAATTGAAGGTATGTTTTAAAGGTTGTTTGATATTTAACATATCATGTTTAAGCATTGTAGAATTATTTTCCATACGTATATACATACATTCATATATATTATAAAAATATTTATTTGCAACGTTTCTAAGTGTATTGTTTTGTGGTGTAAAATACTTGAATACTGTATATATATATATATTTTTTTTTTCTTCTTAGAATTTATTAGGTGAAAGTAAAAAAGGAGAAATATGAAAAAACTTTCAAAATTGAAATACGTTTAAAGGAAAAAGGGGGTTTAAAAGAGAAAAGAATATTTTTTAAAGAATCTTTATTAACCACAAAGGAAAACTTCAGAATATATCATGACATTGAACATTAAAGAATAAACAAACATATAAACTGGAAATTCCATAACTCCTTCCCCCTCCAAAAAAAAAAAAAAATAAAAAAAAAGTTCAAGAAAAAAAAAATACTCATAATAGTAGCAAGTCCATAAAGGTAATTCATTTTAAAAGTAATACGATATGTTAGCTAGCACCGTCACAGATACTGTATTTGAATTTGTGGATAAATACGTTCCCCAATGGTTTGAGAAGAATACTCAAGAGCCACTAATAATTTTTATTTCCGGACCTCAGGGTTCAGGCAAAACATATACGAGTGTCAAATTGTATGAACATTTTGTCAAAAAATACGGTGAGTCACGATCCATTGCACATATGTCATTGGATGATTTTTATTTGAAACATGAAGATCAATTAAAAATAAACGAACAATATTCTAATAACAAATTGTTACAAGGACGTGGGTTACCTGGAACACACGATATCCCATTGTTAAATCAAGTTTTACAAAACATATTAAAGGGGAAAAGCGAAAGAACTGATACTGAATTTTTACAAATACCTAGATATGATAAATCTAAATTCAATGGTGAAGGAGATAGAAGTGATACAGTTGTACAATGTAAAATTCCTGTCGATATCTGTATCATAGAAGGTTGGTTCCTTGGATTCACTCCATTATTGTCTACACAAAATGAAGAACCATTATTAAAGGGTGATATGATAGATGTAAATGCAAAATTATTTATGTATTGTGATTTATTGTGGAGTAATCCTGAAATCAATTCTTTAGGAATTGTCTTAGTTACAAACAATGTATCAAATGTATATGAATGGAGAAAACAACAAGAACATGAAACCATAAGGGAAAAGGGAAATGGTATGACTGATGAGCAACTAGTAAAATTTGTGGATCGTCATATGCCATGTTATAAATTATATTATGATAATTTTGTTCATGGAGAAAGACTAGGATCTGTAGCAACTTTGACATTGGGAATCGACATTAATCGTAATTTACATTACACAAAGACTCGTTGTATCGAGTAGTGGGTAATACTTTATATCAATACATTTATATAATATATATTTATATAATTTATTTCTCTCTTTCTTCTTCCCTACAAGACTATTTAATATTTGTTTATTTATATTGTACTTGTAATTACCTTATACTTATTTCTATTATGTGTATTTTTCTCCTTCGTTTTTAGGAAAAAAAAAGATAATGAAACGGTACAATGATTAATGAATAATCCAAAAGGAACCAATCTATTCCCTCAATTCTAAATGAATAAACAAAAAAGACACTCAATACCACTACAGATCCAATACAAAAAAGAGTAATTCAACTAAGAAGGTCCTATATTGTATAATATCATCAATCGTAAACTAAACATTTATCATGTCAAACAGTGAAAATGGAATAAACTACAAGGATTTATTAAGAAAGATCCCTCTATATAATAGTTACGGAGCAAATTATCCAAGACAGGTACCACCAAAATTAAAATTAAATGAAATATTACCAGCAAACTGTAAATTACAACCATTACCACCTTTAAGTGAGCTATTTGATCCATGGGTTGAGCAATGTGATAAATTATTAAAGGAATGTGAAGAATATAAACAAGAACCTAAAAAATTTGAGGAATTTTATCATAAAAAATATTTGAGTCAGATACCACCAAGTTTATTGGATCGTAAAGTCTTATCTCCTAATAAAGTGAATTCTACAAAAAACATATAGCCCCATATAAATATATACATGAATATCAAATAAATATGCACACACACACACACATATATATATATATATATAAACAGATGCATTTGTTCTTAATAGTATTAAGAGGGTAAAATTAGGAATATGAAATAGATCTAACAATCATACCAAGTAGTATGTATGTATATATATATAAGGAAAGAATCAGCAGATTTCAAATTACTTTAGATTCTTTCAATTTGGCAATCAATTCATCTACACTGTCTACAACAATACCTGGTTTTTTAACAGTCGGTTCATTTAGGGACACAACATTAAGTCTTGGATCAATATCAACAGTAGAGAAATCCTTTTCTAAAAACAATTCTTTAATTGGTTTTCTTTTCACTTTCATCAACTTAGGTAAAGACACATACCTTGGAGTATTAAGTCTTAGATCAGCAGTAACAACACATGGTAATGGGGCTTTTAAAGTTTGGTCCTGTGTACCATCAGTTTCACTTATGACGGTGAGGTTACCTAATCCAACTTTGACACTTGATGCATTAGTCAACTGGGGCCAATTTAAAAGTCCAGCCAGCATTTGTCCTGTTTGGCCTGAATCATCATCAATAGCTTGTTTCCCTAAAAGAACAAGATTGTAATTACCTTGCATGACAAATTGTTTCAAGATCTTAGCAATGGCTAAAGGTTGCAAGTCATATTTACCACTGTTTATCCACGTAACGTCATGGATACCTTTAGCTAGACAGTTTCTTAAGATATCACGACATTGAGGATTTGAACCAATTGAGATCGCATGAGTGGTGACTGTTCCCTTTGGCAATGCAGCTCCCAATTGCAAAGCTTCTTCTAAAGCAATATCATCAAAGGGGTTAATGCTGAATTTAAAGCCTTGGGTCTCTATAGCTGTACCTGCTGCATTCAATACCGGTTTTAGTTGGTAATCCAAAACTCTTTTCACTGGGACTAAAATACGCAATTTCGACATCACTAGATAGAGTATATATATATATATAATAAAATATAATATATAAAATCAGAAAATATATTACGTATGCAAATAATGTATACAATTACTAATATTTGATCTGGAAAGCCTGGAAAGAAAAAATGGTACTGCTCTCGATGTAATGAAGTGCTAGTGAGTACATGTGAAATATGTAATCCAGAATACAGAGGGTAATAAAAGATTTAACGTAAATTCAAAAGTACTCTTTTATAATCATATGATTATTACTTTCTGTAAAAATGGCAAAAAAAAAAAAAGCAAACCCCATATCAATAATAAAAATTTTGACTCAGGATTAATCATCCAACAATCTTTTCTTTCTATTCATTACCAACTCTGTTTCAAATCACTAGAATCTCGCCACCACATTATCCTTTCCTACGAAATTCCTCGAAGGTTTTCAGTGTCTCGACAACAACACAACATTAAACGAAACTTTAAGAGGGGGGGGGGGTCCTATAAATAGTAGATACATTTATCTTTGTAGAATACAAAGAGATTAAATATAAAAATATAAAGTTTTGAAACTTAACGCGTATTGGTGTTCGTCGAGAGAGGAAAGAAAAAACAATTACTTTGATTTCTGGACCAAATTGCTTATTTTTACCTCTACATATTGGGTAATATTATCAATAAGTCTAATAGAAACAGATTGAAAACAAATAATATATAGAGGTTATAAAACAAATATATAACCAAGCAAACTAATAAGTAATAGCCATAAACCTAAATATCATGCCATCATACAAATACGTGTTGACATTTATTAGTAGATCAGAAGAACCTTTATCTGACATAAAAGCGCATGAATTGTTATTAAAAGCTGTAGCTCATATCCCAAGTGAGATTCAAACGGAATTTACTCAAACCAAAAGATTAGGTTCTCGTGCATTCGACCAATATTTGACTACTTCGTCCCCTATAGACAAGACGATATTTAAGGGGCTAACCGACTCAGTAGACATTATTTTACAACAAGATGATAAGTACCGTCAAGGTAAAAAAGTCTTTGTCTTCGATATGGATTCCACATTAATCTATCAAGAAGTCATTGAATTGATCGCAGCTTATGCCAATGTCGAACCACAAGTCAAAGCAATCACTTACCGTGCCATGAACAATGAGATTGATTTCAAAGAGTCCTTAAGGGAACGCGTTGCTTTATTAAAAGGTTTATCAATTGAAAGAATCTACGAGGAAGTCAAGACTAAATTAACTATTACTCGTGGTGTCCCTGAACTATGTAAATTTTTGAAAAGAAAGGGGGTCAAATTAGCAGTACTATCTGGTGGATTTGTGCCATTTGCGGAATATATACAAAACCAATTACAAATGGATTACATGAGAGCTAATGTCTTAGAAGTCAATGAACATGGTCAATTGACCGGTAATGTAGTTGGTGATATTGTAGATGGTACAGCTAAAGCTGAGACTTTGCTATTATTATCTGAAAAATGGGGGGTTGCACTAGAAGAGACTATGATGGTAGGTGATGGAGGTAATGATTTACCTGCCATGAGTATTGCTGGTTTTGGTATTGCATGGAATGCTAAACCAAGAGTTCAATCTGAGGCACCATGTCAATTGAATACTTACACTTTATTAGATACTTTATACATTCTTGGTTATACCGATGATGAAATTAAAGCTACCTTAGAGCAACATTAGAGAAACAAAAAAAAAAGAAACCGATAAAACAAAATACACAATGTGAATATATATATATAATGAATATATAAAAAAAATATTTACGAATAAATGAAAATGTCACTAATGAATTAAAATACATTATTCATATATATATATATATATATATTATATACATCTATGCAAAAGAAATATTATTAACATAAGTATATGTGTAGTCAAAAGATATATAAAAAAAAAGAAAAACAAAGAATAAAAAAAGGTACAAATTTAATGTGAAAAGTAAATTAGATGTTAGAAACAATGTTTTGCTTAACAGCAGCCAAATTAGCACCAACGACTCTAGTCAATTCACTACCGTTCTTGAAGAAGACTAAAGTTGGCATAGCTGAGATACCATGTCTTTGAGCTAATTCTGGGGCTTGATCAACATCAACCTTTAAGAAGGTAGCTTGTCCCGCGTATTGTTCAGCGAATTTTTCGATCATTGGGGCAATCATCTTACATGGACCACACCAGGTGGCAAAGAAGTCGACAACAACTAATTTATCAGTACCAGATAAAGCAGCATTGAATTCAGAGACAGAAGAAACTTGAGTGACCATTTTTAATATTTATGTTTGTTTATATGTGATATATGAGTATATAATTAATATTTGTTTGTCTTTGTATAAGAACAGGAATAAGGCAAAGAAAAAAAAAGCTTTTGAACCCACCACTCTTTGGATAGAATCAGACATAGCTCCTTATATATATAAATTAAATCAATTGAAGGAGTGAAGGGAAGTCACTCACCGCCCCCCCCCCGTCGCAGAAAGAGGGAGAAGAAACAAGAAACACGAAAAAAGGAGAACTTGTTTAGTAAGAACATATTATGACAAAGAAAATAAAAAAAAAATAAAAATAAAAAACTGACAAATTTACAGAAAGATATCGTATCAAGTGACCATAAAGAATGACTAAAGAATCTTCGAGAAAAAAAAACCAGAGGAAAACCAAAGAATTTAAGGGAAACAAGTAGAAAAAAAAGAAGTCTAGAACAGGAACGCTTAGTAAGCTCTAAGTTTATTTAATACGTCCCCATCTTTCTCGATTAGATTAGAAATGTTTATTTTCAAAAAAAATATACATATTTATTATGTAATCATCTCTCGAAAGTATAATGAAATGAGAAAAACACACATCTATAATCATTATTATTACTGATCAATGTTATACTACTTTGCATACTATTTATAATTTATATATATGTTATATGTTACTGTTTGTACTATATTTATCTTTGCTTGAATATTTATTTATAAGAAGAAGGTGTAAAAAAGAAGGAATGAAAGAAAATGAATTAAACTTTTTTTTTCATTCTTTACTTTTTGGCGCTAGTTTAAAGGATAAGATATCATTTTTTCCCTCGTTGACTTTAGCATCTTCACTGACACGTACTCCACCAACTGTTTCAATGGCTGCAATAGTGACATTATTACCTAAAATATGACGTCCAACTTCACCTACTGTAGAGCCTCTTTTAACTAAAATACAATCTTTAAAAATATAATTGCCATCACTGCCTGTAAAAGTATGAATATTCTTCACTGTATATACGGGGATCAAATCTAATAGTCCAACAGCCTCTTGCAAAACTTGTACAACACCGGTAGATCCAAATCTATATAACACCAAATCTCTAATCTTATCAATCTTCTGTAAAACACTTTCATCTAATGGTTTCAATTGATCTGGATCGTCTTCACATGTGTCAACAAATTCTGTTCCCTCCTCATAACGTATGTAGTTTTGCTTCTTTAATCTTCTTAAGAATACTTCGGTGACAGCTGATGTTACCACCATTTTATGATCATTTTGATATCGCAACATAATCTTCGAAACATTTTTATCTGCATCTGGATGATCTATCTTATTTAATGCCAATACCATAGGAAATTTCTCTTTCATAAACTCTTTGACCACACGCGTGATCCATTGGTCATCCCAATTCTCCAAAGGTGGTAGATCCTCAATTCTATCCAATGCCCGTTTCACCATAACTGGTAATGATCCATACCCACCAAATTGTGCCTGCAAAGTATCCACAATAGAAGATTTGGTAGCCGTATGTTTTCTAACAATAGATCCCCACCGACGCTTCAGATTCCCCTCAATCCAAAGTCTAATTTCGTCTTGTAACCATTCAATATCATACAATGGATCATATCCACGAGTGTTCTTACCCTCTGCATCTGTGGTACCACTAACATCAACAACATGGATTAAAGCATCTGCATGTCTTAAATCGTCCAAGAACTTGTTACCCAAGCCACGTCCACTATGAGCACCAGGTACTAAACCAGCAACATCCAATAAAGACACCGGGATATGACGTTTACCTGCTTCACACCACCCATAGTTTGGTTTACATAAAGATTCTTTACCTATTCTTGAACAGGCGCATGTGACTTGTAGGTAACCTGTAGCTTTATTTGGATCAATAGTACAAAAGGGGAATGCACCTACTGCTGCATTCGCATCTGTTAATGAATTTAATAATGTAGATTTTCCTGCGCTTGGTTTCCCTACAATTCCAATCAATGGATCTCTAGCCATCTGGTTACTTTGACTTTTACTAATGCTATTAAATTTTTATTCGAAGGATTAAAAAAAAGGGGAAAAGAAGTAGTAGTAGACGGGAGTATTTAACAAATGAATATTCATATTTAAGTTAAGAAGACTCAGCACTCCTTCTTAAATCATTCACATTTAAAAAAAAAAAAACAACTTCATCTTTAAGATATAAGAATTACCCGGAAAATCAATCAGGCAATATTTCAAGAATCATTAATAAGAGTACAATTATTATCTATACCAAAAATTTTCTCTAAATAATATGCATACATACATACATACATATATTTCATCTTCATATTTACCCCCCATCTCTCTCTTATACTGTCAGTTTGCCCTTATACATCTAGAACAGCTTGTACCCATCCTCTTTCATTGTATATTCTTTACTTTATAGATTTATCCTTTCGATGAGTTTGAAAAATTTTTCCATTGACAAAAAAAACAAAATAGACGTTTCTTTTCTTTTTTTTTTCCTTGTTTTTGTCAAAAATGGGAGAGAGAAAAAAAATAAATCTTGAATCCTGGAATAGAGTGAAAAAGGAGTGTGATTGTTCGAAACGATTCCAAAGGATTTAGCGCCACAGACCTCCCATTTTCAAATGTATATATATATATATACACTTCAATTTCTACTTACAAACGTGTAACTCCTTTCATATATTTTAAAAACAAAGAATACTGGAATTCACTAACAGAACTGTGAAAAGAAAAGAAGGAAAAAAAAAAACACTATTAAAAGAATAATGAGTCAACAAAAAGAGGAATTTTTCAAACCAGTGGGTGAAGCCGCTGAAGAAGTCTCACATGAAAAGTCAGACAACACCAACGACGCCACTACTACTACTACTAATGATAACAACAATACCGATCCCAACAACGATATTGGTCTAAAGAAGACCGGTGCAGAAGATGCAATGGGCCATCCAGTCCAAGAAATTGAATCTCTTTGTATGAATTGTCATAAAAATGGAACTACTCGTCTTTTATTGACTTCCATTCCATACTTTAGAGAAGTGGTTATTATGTCCTTTGAATGTCCACATTGTGGGTTTAAGAACTCTGAGGTTCAACCTGCTTCCACTATCCAAGAATTAGGTTCTAGATATCAGTTGAAGTTGGAACAAAAGGAAGACTTTAATAGGCAAGTGATCAAATCTGAAACTGCAACTTGCAAGTTCGTTGAATTAGATATAGAGATCCCTCCAAAACGTGGCGTATTGACCACCGTGGAAGGTTTGTTAAATGAAATGATCGAAGATTTGTCTGCTGATCAAGAAGAAAGATTGAAAGTTGATAAAAAGCTACATGATCAAATTGAAGCAGTCATTAATAAGGTTAAAAGTTATATTCAATGTGAACCAAACACTTTACCATTAACTTTTATCCTTGATGATCCTGCTGGTAACTCATGGATCGAATATAAACCTGGTGAACCACAACACAAATGGTCACATAGAGAATATGCTCGTTCAGATGAACAAAATGTTCTTGTTGGGATTTTAACAAGAGATCAATTAGAACAACGTCGCCAGGAAAAGTTAAAAGAATTATCTAACCGTGGTAGAAACTCTTCAGAAGCTGCAAAAGTGGAAACTACTGTCCATGGTTTCT
This sequence comes from Arxiozyma slooffiae, assembly GCA_017347545.2. Classification (NCBI taxonomy): domain Eukaryota; kingdom Fungi; phylum Ascomycota; class Saccharomycetes; order Saccharomycetales; family Saccharomycetaceae; genus Arxiozyma; species Arxiozyma slooffiae. The sequence goes on along the minus strand of JAFHAQ020000006.1, from coordinate 568,232 downwards.
TATCCGATTCTACTGATATTGAAAATTTTAACAATGAAGTTCAAACCTTTAAAGCTACTTGTCCATCTTGTGGGGGATCTTGTGATACCCATATGAAGCCAGTTGATATCCCACATTTCAAAGAAGTCATTATTATGTCCACTGTCTGTGACCATTGTGGTTATAAATCCAATGAAGTGAAAACTGGTGGTGCAATCCCAGATAAAGGCAGAAGAATCACATTATATTGTGATGATCCAAGTGATTTATCTCGTGATATCTTAAAATCTGAAACATGTCAACTAAAAGTCCCTGAATTACATTTAGATATCCAAGAAGGTACTTTGGGTGGCAGATTCACCACTTTAGAAGGGTTATTGAGACAAGTTTATGATGAATTAGAATCTCGTGTTTTTACTCAAACTTCTGACTCTATGGATGAAGCCACAAAAGCCAATTGGGTCAAGTTCTTTGATGATTTGAAGGAAGCTTTAGCGGGTAACCGTAAATTCACTGTAATCATGGAAGATCCATTAGCTGGATCATACATTCAAAACGTTTATGCACCAGACGAAGATCCAAATATGAAGATTGAAGATTATGAAAGAACACCACAACAAAATGACGATTTAGGTTTGACTCAGATGAAGGTGGACTGATCAAATAATCATCACTTGCATAATTTTTGAACGTAAGATACTCATTTATATATATGTATATGTATATTGACTAATACGTAAGTATATATAAATAATATTGCATTTCCTCATACCTCTCTTTTTTCGTTTAGTAGTAAGATTTGTTGTAAATACGTTCATTCTATTACTAATTTTTTTTTAAAAAACACTATGTAAGTAAAAAAGACAAAGGCTTCGTTTTTTTTTTTAAATAAATTAGAATTAATTGATCCCCAAAACATATAATCCTAAATAAGTTTATTGGAACTCTTACAATGACACATAGACTAAGCTCACTGGAAGAATATTTCTTCTACAGAAGTAGTTGGAATCTACATTCGTGCTTTTATACTGGTATCAAATTAAACAAGTTACCTACAAAATCACAAATAAGTTACGCCTTACAAAGGACTATAAAACACTTTTCACCACTGTATAGTAATGTCCAGACAAAATCTAATAATGCTACCAATGATCCAGTTTTTTATATAACTCCATTTCAAGTAGAATTAATTAGATTTGAAGATGTAGTAGAATATAAAGATTGGGATGAATTGAACACAGAAAGTGTTAATTCAATCTTTAAAGAATACAATTTTACTTATTTTAAAGAACGCCCCCTTTGGAAACTGTTAATTGTACCTAAACTAAATACTTTGATACTAGCTGTTGACCACGTTCTTTCGGATGGGATCGGTACCGTCAAGTTTTGGCAATATTTTATAAAAAATTTGGGCCCTCAAAGTGATAACATTGATAATCCAATATTGTTTCAACCTGAGTCCCTGAGTATACCTACTAATATATCAATACACCCTTATGATCGATGGCCTATATCGAGAACTTGGAAACTGAAAAGACTTGTAGTACCATATTTAGTTAAATATTTTCCAAACGCAGTTACAGGTTTGAATCCTCAGTTTTTGCAATTTAACCAATATGTATTCCCTGGTGATTTACTAGAAATGGAATTTTCTAAACCTTTCGATTATAAAGTTAAAAACTCCAATATTCGTCACATTTTAAATGTACCATATCCGAGATTGAGATCAATACTCAATGATTGTAAAAAAAAACAGGTTTCCTTAACATCATATATCACTGCTGTTTTTGCTATTGTTTTAAACGACAAAGTCAATGATAAAAAAGATAGTACAAATAACGGTTCAAAATTTAAAATTGATATTCCAATGAATACTAGAGAAGTATGTCAAAGTATGCTGAAGTTGGATAGTTCTTTAATTCAGATGGGAAATTTTGTAGCAGGGTTAGAAATCGAAATCGATCGTTCAGAATTGATAAATATATGGAAGGTAGCGCAGATCATTCAATCAAATATTTCTAAATTTACCAAGGCTAATATTAACGATACTATTCAACAAGTGAAGTTATTGGACGTTGTTCAAATTAAGGATTTTATTTTACCCAAAATATATAACGAAGGTCCTTCTGGTACTTTTGAGATTACTAATCTTGGATTGCAAGAATTTAATTCTGATTATGATGAGTTCATTGTTGAAGATGCAATTTTTGATGAGCCTCAAGGAATATCCGATATTTTTACATGTTCAGTAATTACCACTGAAAAAGGTGGAATGAACATCTCAATCAGCATTCCTAAAACAATTAATGATGAATTAAGTAGTTTATTAGATGATGTTAAGAACTATTTCTGACAATTTTTTTATGAGCAATGTACTATCTGTACAATAAATTACAATAAAAAAAAAAGATCGATAGCTATTTTATTTAGTGTATAACAATAGCTGCAGAACAGGCAGTTTAATTAGGAACCTTTTATTTTGATTCTGCAGCAATTATTTCTAGTCAAAATTATTTGACAGTATGAAATCAATATTTGCTATACGTTATTAATTGTATCGTATTACTACTTACATATCTATAAAATAGTAAAAGATTTTTACTACATTTTATGATCTTCACATTTATTCTTTTTCTCACATTCTTTTTTATTTAGTCGCTGTCTCAATATTTGCTAAAATATTATATATTTAAATATCTACAAATTCTCTCCGTACTCTATGTATGTTGAATATGCAAGAGTTTGAAGCAAATATTAATGTTAACAAAAACATATATAATGTGTCAAAAGCAAAAAGGAGTCACTTATATTTGGAAATATGAACTTAAAAAAAATATCCCAAAATTCGTTCACTCTAACAAGGTATATATTTAAAATTGAACTACCCTTATTCAATAGTCTAATATTTAAACCTCTTTATAACTTTGATTTTGCCGGAATACTTTCTAATGTTTTGCGTTTTTTAAAATAAGTACTTTTTTCATGTAACGTTAACTGGGAGAAAGTATTTTGGACAAATACACCAATAATTATTAACACAGAACCTAATTTATGGTACCTCTTTTAAGCCAATAGCTTTTTCACTAGCACATTGTAACAATAAACCATAGAAAACATCAATGACAAAAAACGTTTTAGTATTTTAAAAGAATGATCATTATTTTTTTCTCCTATAATAAACACACCATTTTACAAAATACCATCTAAAATGTTGAGGCAAATAATATCAAAGTAATTAGCCACCAAACTGTGTGTTCAACACAAGAACCTGTCAATTCTTTGTGATATTATGAAATATCATTGTCAGTATAACTGCAAGTTATTGTGATACAACCAAATAGTAAAAAAAAAAAAACACTCAAGAGTTTTTTTAAAAGAAAAGTATCTAACATTTTCAATGTAAGAGCAAAGCACTACCTTAGATATACTCTCACAAGCCTATTTATTTACTATCAAAAATTTTAAATAAAGAAAAAAAAATAATAGAAGGTGCTATTCTAGGTTTACATTAAAAGAACTGAAATTAACTTAAGGAAGTGGTAAAATCTTTTGTACTAAATTTATTAATATATTTGGCTATTTATAATCTACAGTAAGACAATCATTGTACACTCGTCATGATATCTTCTTTTTTTATTTTAATTTATCATTTTGTTTTAATTAAAATTAATTGGAAATTGTACAAAATAATAAAAAAAAAAAACGAAAAGAAAATTTGACTCACAAAAATATTTTAATTGTAAGGCAACAAAGTTGATCTTTCAACATCCAATCAATATCTATAAAGATAATCAAGTTCGTGAAGAAAGAATATGCCATTAACTATTGCAAAGTTTTCTTTAAAGATTTCTTCTTTAATTTTCAAGAAACTAAGGATAATAGATATAATATATTTTATTGATTTTGTTCTTCAACAATATGTTATTTCTAGTTCTCATTCTAGGTGAATTTTCAAAAGATATGCATAAAAAAAAAAACAGACTATCAATAAAAAAATATTAAACGTGGTTTAAAAAAAGGAAAAATAAACTTAGAATGAATACAATAATCAAAACAATTAACAGTTACCATGCATTTATGTTCCATATATGGTATATTTACAATAAGGAATTACTTAAAGTAACTAAACTAACCTATATGGGTTAGCTATTCAAAAGAATTTTTTTTTGCCTTTGTTGCTATCTTTTAGTCTTTCCCAATAGCATCCTAGCTTTTATTCATTTTAAACAAAAAAAAAATTTAGGAGAAACTTTTTAAAATGAAAGCTTCCATATATACAATATTTTCTAATTACTTGTTGATTTGTTGCGTTATTCCTACTTTCCAAAACCATTCCACAGCCATGTATATATGTTAATATATATACTGGAATGAAGAAAACAAAAATTACGAAAATATTCGTTTTATAGCCCAATATAATAATCTATATCACGACTAGTTATTAAAATCATATTACTACAGATACTAATTTAAATATGTTAAAAAAAATTTGACAACATAAATCTTAACTTGACCGTAGTTTTATTGGAATCTTTCCCCTTCTTTGATATTAGTTTGGCTAATAGTATTCCAAACTTTTATTTTTTCTCTCTAATTCCTATATGGTAATATTCTAGATTGTTATTTATTTTTTTACTTAAAAAAGATTCAAGATCTTCTTAGTTTACAATAATCTTTTATTATTAATTAATATTGGTGTATATTTAAAAATATTATACAAAAAAATAAAAATGTTCCATGTGAATTACTTAAGCAAAAGAAAGAAAAAAAATTCTTTTTATTAAGTATTGTTCTATTTAAAAAGATCAAAGGTAAACAGTAAGAAAAATAATTATATCTCTTTCTTTTTATACTTTTTATGAAGCCTTTTCTCTAAGTGTATATTACATTAAACATCTTTATGATATGTATAAAACTAGATTATACCTAATATTCCACAAATACCCTATACAAATTTTTGATTTTCAAAGAAAAATAGATTAATAAATAAGAACAAAACCATATATGTTTCTCAAGTATACCTATTTATCTTTAGTATAGAAAAAAAATTGTTTTACTCCAGCACTGTATAAATAATATAACATTTTAATATTGATGGAGACATTTTAACCTTTAGTTTCTTGGTAATATGACAATAATAAATTTTATTACAAGACACCCATACATCTTTATGACGTCCACACAACATCCGTACATTTTAGAAAATTAGTATTTTTTCTGTTACCATATTTCCAGTTTTTTCTATAGGTTTAAATGTAAACCGCGTCTCCACTCCATATTTTACTATTTTTTTGTTGTTTTTTTTTTTTTAAAAACCAACGGACTGAAAGTAAATAAAACAAAACAAACAAGGTTCCAATAGGAAAAAAAAGAACTCAGTCTATATGGTGCAAAGGAAAGGAGTGGACACACCGCTTCTTTCCAACCTTCATCCTCTAATATCCCATAGTCTTAGTTACACCAGATGTAAGTAAAATTCTTAACACATCCTTCTGCCTGAATTGGGAATGTTTACACTGAACGTATACTCTCTCTAGAGTGTAATAACCGACATATTCTCCAGGACCCCAGAAGGAATACCGGGAAAAACCCTCTGTTTAATCCAACAAGAAGGCATCCCCCCCCCCTAAGCAAAGTAGCAAGAGCGATTTTTCCTGTAATGTCTTTTCTGCTCAGTAACTCCAGTGACCTCCCCCTGCTCAATATTGGATTTTGGTGTAAGGCAATAATAGCATACACCCTTCCGAAATCGAGTAACAAAAATGATATTCAAGGAAGAATTTGTATAGTACACCCAAGCGAAGTTATATGGGAAGGTGGTCTTGATATTTAATACTTATCGTAGAAATGTAGTAACATTTTTTCAACGTAAAGAACAAGCAAACCGATAGAGCAGAGAAGAAGATAAAAAATGTCCTTACCAGCTACATTTGACTTAACTCCAGAAGATGCCCAATTATTATTGGCTGCTAACGCTCACTTAGGTGCTAGAAACGTTCAAGTATGTTAATCTATTTAAATAAGAATAGACAGGGATTCACATGGGACAAATAATACATAGTTATCAACGTTACTTGGATCAATCACATACCCATACAAGAACAATTCAGAATCGATAATGTTATACCTTTTTTTGATTATCAATAAATATACGGAGATATGATCATAATCCATAAGTATCCAGTTTGTAGGAATTTCCCAATTTAAAAACCTAGTTGAAATAAGGAATTTACTTCATACAAAATATTATCTCATTGACCCAAGTTTTTTTTTTTATAAAATCTAAACCAAGAAGACTTACTAACATTAGCATTTCGTTTGAGTTATACTTGTCTATAACGAGCCAAAATGAATAACGAAATCATAATCATATTTTCCTTTATTAATTACAGGTTCACCAAGAACCATACGTTCACGAAGCCAGACCAGATGGTGTCCACGTCATCAACATCGGTAAGACTTGGGAAAAGATTGTCTTAGCTGCCAGAATCATTGCTGCTATTCCAAATGCTGAAGATGTCGTTGCCATTTCTTCTAGAACTTACGGTCAAAGAGCTGTCTTAAAGTTCGCTGCCCACACTGGTGCTACCGCCATTGCTGGTAGATTCACTCCAGGTTCTTTCACTAACTACATCACCCGTTCTTTCAAGGAACCAAGATTGATTATTGTCACTGACCCAAGATCTGATGCTCAAGCTATCAAGGAAGCTTCTTACGTTAACATTCCAGTTATTGCTTTAACTGATTTAGATTCCCCATCTGAATACGTTGACGTTGCTATCCCATGTAACAACAGAGGTAAGCACTCCATCGGTTTAATCTGGTACTTATTAGCTAGAGAAGTCTTAAGATTAAGAGGTGCTTTAGTTGACAGAACTCAACCATGGTCTATCATGCCAGATTTATACTTCTACAGAAACCCAGAAGAAATTGAACAACAAGCTGCTGAAGAACAAGCCGCTCAAGCTGCTGAAGAAGAAGTTACTGAAGAAGTTGCTGAAGAACAAGCTGCTGCTGAAGAATGGGCCGAGGAAACCACTGAAGCTGCTGCTGAATGGTAATTGTAGTTACTTAACAAGGATCATTTTCTCAAACTGTTATTAATATTGTTAAATATATAAATTACATAAAAAAAAAATACAACACCACTTTATAATATACAAATATCTTTAAAAATAAATGTATATTAAGGGATTGTAGTAAAGTTATATAGGAGGGTACCACAGGATGGAAGAGAGGGCGTCAGTGAAATACCTATCCTCCTCAATTTTAGTAATTTCTACTATATATAGTTATCTTTCTTTACTTATATATATATATATATATATATGGGAGATGTACTTGCTTGTTAGTACCTTTCGATACACTTATTATAGCTATGTGTATATTCATCACTCTAATCGTATCCCATACCACTAGACCACACAGGCGTCGTGTTTTTCCCTGTTCCTCGAGTCCTTCTGTTTTTTTTTTTTTTTTTTTTTTTTTTTTTTTTTTTTTTTTTGAAATTTATCAAAAGATTGGAGAAGATTTTAAAACAAGAAAACTAAAATTAAAGTAGTACAAGATAAGGAACACGCTTTTAAATAGTGACCTGTCCTGCATACTTAGTAATTCAAACCAAATCAAAATCAATAGAATCAGATTATTTAAAGTATATATCCTTAATATTATTGAAAGGAAAAAATGACCGTTCCAAAGGAGAGACTGTTGAAACTTTATGAACTATCTGCGAAAATCTTTGATCAAAATTTTAACCCTTCAGGTGTAAGGACAGGTTCACGTATCCTTTCTAAAAGATTGAAAGGTCCTGCAGTTGCGAGTTATTATGGTAATCCGGACTGGATCAAATTCAAGAATTTATCTACCTTATTTCCAGATGTGGATTTTTTGGATCCTGTTGAACAATACAGATTAAATAAAGTTAGTGATTTAAAACGACGTGGTAAAGGTGCACCAAAGAAGACAAAGAAAGGTGATGCTGCTCCTAAAAAGGGTAAAAGTAAGAAATAAATACGTCTTTTATTTTTACTCTAGTAGCGATTCTTTGTCCCATTTCTATTTTCCTTCTTGCTATAATAGTTAGAATCGTTCATCTTTATACATATATGCAACCTTGAAGATGTATATATGTATATTTGTTTGCTTAATTACTTATTCATATTCATATGCAACTTTTGTAAATATGTAGACTAGAAATGAAAAAAAAAATAAGAATTCTTATAAAAAAAAATTATTTTTATATAATTTATTTCATACATGCATTGCGTCAAACAATTGTTTATATTCCTTATTAATATAGATAGATTCTTACGGAAATGAAAAAATATAAAACATGGTATAATTTATGTCTACCAATTAGGATCCGCCTACCTTTAACTATATTGACCAACATATGAATTGAATAGTAATTTTCTAAAATTCAATCTAGATCCGTGGTGAAAGATTTAAATAGCATATTCATCTTTAATGGGTTATTATTTAGAATCAACTATGACCCCGTCACAGTTAGTTCTATATCAAAAGACACATCACCAAGTAATCTCTTCGGACCCTTAATACGTAGTAACAAAGCAAAAAAAAAAAAGGGAAATAGTTAATTAATGTTATCACTGCTTCAAGACTAATCTCAACATATATTAGTGAGATTCCTGAACAAGTGTAACTAATGTAAAAAAGCAAGGGTAGTAGGGGTTAGATAAACTGCAAAAATGAAAAGTAAGATCCCCACATTAATAATTGATCCAATCTAAAATGATTGAAGTCATTCTTTGACACACTTTATTCTTCTTTTTCCCTTTAAATAAATAATATAAGTTAGTGATTACACTTAATTGCCATGAGTATATCTTATTAATGATATGATATAACTGGAAAATACGAGGACTACCTAACGATAAAAAATCAACAATCAATGATAGTCCAAAAAAACAACTCCAATAACAAACATAATATTACAACTTCAATCATTCAACCACGTCAAAGTTTCTATACTATGTAAATATGAAAAGAGAGTGATCTATGGAAGTAATTCCCGTAGGAAACGTGTTAATTCAACATGCAATATTTTGCCAAATGATTTATCTTCAAAAACCAACAGTTACCATTCTAATAAAATCATAAAGATAATATCTTACTCCTTTATTAAGGTAGGTAACAAATAATACCGATTTTCAAACATCAGAGTACCCAATACAGCTCCAAAAGAAATATCATCAACCATCATCCATATCATGTTTTAAAAATGAATATAACTGAGATAAAACTTAGACGGTAGTTTCACTTTACTATTTTTATCTAAAATTCCGATGTTTGGCAATGATTCAGTTAAAACCTTTTTTTTTTTATTTATCCTTAAAAACAGGATGTGGAAATAACTTACTTGTTGAGATCATAGACATACTTGTCTTATCGTTACAATTTTTTTTCAAAAAAAGGAGTCAAAGTCCCCTTTAATATATTTCGATATCTAAATTGATACGAATCAAATAAACATAATTATGATAAGGCATATTTTTAAATAAAACAGATACATTCTGTTTTCCATCAGCGGATCTAAAAATCCTCTTACGGCAGTATTATTTATTTGTTTTTGAAAAACTGATAACCGAGTGTGTTTCCTCTTAAAGTTTGATAAGTAATTATAATAAAAATTGATTTGATCAATATCACTTTTTAACCTAGCATTATCCACCTGATGTTTTGTATAATCAAATAATCCTTAATACTCTCTGATGATAATCCGTGATTTTCCTATCTCTCAGACAATGTAAAGAGAGTTGGCTATAAAGGGAGAAACTGCATATATTTCAAATTGTATACTTCATATTTAGTTGTCCAAGCTTTGTCATCATTTAAGAGCCATTCATTATCATGGTACCTTGCTACACAATAATATGATGGTAAAATCGACTAACTAAACCATTCCCCCCTAAAAATAGTCCCTGATTTTTTTTCTAAAATCAAATGATTACCACTTTCTAAACTAGTTGGGATTACATATAACTCTTTTCTGTTTTACAATAAATTCTTTGAATAAAGATGTTTAAACCAAAATATATAATAAACCATTGTATAAATATCGAGGAAATTCATTTTTCATTGTAGTTCCAGCTCTTAAGTCTGACGCATATATCAACAAATTCACAGATAATTATGATTCATATATATGTACCTTACTGTTGCTATGCCTTTCTTCTTACCAGGATATCCATTCTGTGTCTTTTCTTTATTTAAAACATTTTTCTTTAAATATTTGAATTTTTCAATCTGCCTAAAATTGTGAAAGACAATAAAGAAATAATTTTTGAAAGAACAGGGTTACCAGCAATATAATTATACAAGTCTTGCAATACACAAGCAAATCAAATAAGCTTTGGTTCATTGATATATATATATATATATATACTGTAATTGGTAACTGTTAATATTAATCAATTAAAATACATTCTTTTTCTAAACGTATCTATATTTTTAAGGAATTACCATTCCATAATATAAACCAATCAAAAGGTTAGAATCAATCTCATTAATTTTGTAGGCAAATAATCGTGACCCTGTTTATAAAGTAAAATATAAATAACTTTTCCAACTATAATTCTTCACTCCTTTCTGTCGACACTTTTTATATCTTTTTTTTTTTATAAATGGGTGAAAGGACTAAAGGAAGTAATGTTCCCTTTAAACTACAATCTTTATCAAGAACTACAACCAACGAAAATTCAGTTGATAATGTCGACTTACATCAACCAGCTATAACGTCACTTCAAATCTCGCCTCCTAAGATTGATCGAGAGACTGTAACACGAATGCCAAACGATAACACTCAAGATAAACCAGTCGATTCCACTGACATAACTACAGTAAGTGGGAATGAATTCAAAATGGCGAAATTGTTTAGAAATCAATCAAACAGTAATTCTAAGAAAAAACGTCCTAATTTATCTTTAAAAACTAGGCTAAATACAAATAATAATCAAGAAAAAAGCCAGGTGTCACTTAATTTGCCACCAACCACATCATCAAATGGTTTTTTCATACACTCTCCACTCACCCCTGTTTCTCATATATCTAATAAAATTCGAAGACCACGAGAAAATAGTAACCGATCTGGGTCCTCCTTTAAAACACGCACAAGATCGATATCAAGATCAAGATCAGGATCAGTATTTATGGCAAATAAAGAAGCAAAAATTAGTAATGCTGCACCAAGATCAGCTAAAGTATTATCATTCATTGCTGCAGATGATATGGATGAATTTGAAAGCATTGAAAGAGACTTTAGAACGGCAGTTGATAATAAAGGGCTTACTTGGCTACCACAAATTGAAACTGAAAACAATGATAATGTTAGAAGTGATATTTATGAAGACAATACATTTCAGCAAAGTGATTATATAATGCAAGAAGATGGGGAATTGCAAGAAAACTTGAAAAATATTTTTGATGATTATAATGAAATTAATAATATGAGTAAAAGAAATATATCTGAAAGTATCACAATTCAGGAATCATCTCTTCCGAAAAAAATAATAAATAATAGCTCAACTCTAGAAGGTTCATTATTTTCATCTAAAAGTGATTCTAAAAAAGAAACTGAAGACATTTTAGAAGATGAAACAATAAAATTTACCACAGATTCCTTAGTCGAACTACTCCCCGATTTTGATAAACCATTCAAAGGTATAAAAAAACCGATAAAATTATATGGCAAATCACTGAATATTTTTAGTCCCACAAATCCTACAAGAATGAAATTAGCTAATATACATCAAAATCGTGTAACAAAAAGGATTTACGTAATCTTATTGCTATTATTCACATTCTTATTAGCATACAGAACATATCATCCATTGAATTATGATTTTTTATATAGATTTAGCCATTGGACTGATTATCTGATATTCATAATATACATCGTTTTTACTGTTAACGATATTACTAAGATTTTAGCTTTTGGGTTTTGGGATGATTCTGAGATGTTTGCTGCACATGGTAAAGAATATATCTCTATTCTAGAGCGATGTAATATAGTTCAATTATACGAGCTTTTAGTTAAAAAATATGGAAGGAAGTCTATTGATTTACCATTACCATTTAAGATTAAAACATCAAAAGAGAGAAAAAAAAGACAAGAAATAATACGAAATCATTATTCAAATGTTTCCAATCCCAGTATAAATATTAATGATTTTGATACTCCAAGGGCATTTGCTAGGACATCATGGAATAGAATAGATTTTGTATCTACAGTATGCTTCTGGATTGGATTGTTTATGTCTATTAAAAACGTTGATAATAAAAAAGGTGTTAGAATATTTAAACCACTTGCTCTGTTGAGAATTTTAAGACTTTTAAATACAGATACTGGTATCTCATCGATACTGAGAACTTTAAAGTATGGTATCCCTCAGTTAGTTAATGTTGGCTCTATGTTGGTATATTTCTGGATATTCTTTGCGATTCTTGGAGTTCAATTATTTCAAGGATCTTTCAGAAGGCAATGTGTATGGATCAATCCAGACGACCCAACTGAAACTTATCAGTATGATATGCAATTTTGTGGCGGTTATCTTGATCCTGTTTCAAAGAAACCATTACCGTATGTTTACAGTGATGGTGCATCAGGACTACACTCCAAGGGATTTTTATGTCCGGTTAATTCAAAATGCATCTCTAATTCAAATCCATATAATGGAAGAATCAGCTTTGATAATATCATAAATTCTATGGAACTAATTTTTGTGGTAATGAGTGCAAACACTTTTACTGATTTAATGTATTATACAATGGATTCTGATGAAATGGTTGCTGCAGTATTTTTCATTGTTTGTATATTTGTTTTGACTATTTGGATGATGAATTTATTAATTGCCGTATTGGTTTCCTCATATGATTTAGCATATGAAAAACACAGAAAAAAGAAGATCGAAAAACACAACCTCGATAATTGGCCTCTAGGGCTCATCAGAGGTTATTGGCAATATTTTAAAGTGAAAGCATCTTCAACCCCTCTACCAAACTGGTCAGTTAAATTTCTATATTGGTACAACCAATTTGAGTGGATATTTGTTCTGCTTATTTTTACCGATTTAATTGCTAGAGCATGTATTAATGGTAAATCCGATGATGCTTATCTTATGAAGGCTAAAAGAATAGACTGGGGTGTGTCTATTGCCTTACTTTTAGAAAGTATATTAAGAATAATACTTTACTCCCCTAACATGTGGAAATTTATAGTAAAATTAAATTATGTGTATGATTTAATAATTGCAATTGTTACAACGATTATCAGTAGAATGGCGGTTACAGGACACATAGGTTATGTTTATTATTGGCTATCAATTTTTCAGATTACGCGATTTTATCGAGTTATTACCACAATAACTTTTGTTAAAAAGTTATGGAAAGTCGTATTAAAAAACGGTCTTATGATTTGGAATTTATCATCTTTTTACTTTTTATTTGTTTTTTTGGTGGCAATTATTATGTCTGTATATTTCGAAGGTGTTGTTCCTATTAGTCAGATGGATAATGATGCTTTTGCAATGTATTCATTACCAAACTCTTTTCTTTCATTGTTTATTATAGGTTCTACTGAAAACTGGACTAATATATTGTATGTTGTTCAGCAATATTCACCAAATATTTCATCAGCTTTTTTCTCTACTGTGTTTTTAATTACATGGTTTATTTTATCAAATTCGGTCGTCTTGAATATCTTCATTGCTTTGATTTCAGAAAGTTTGGAAACAGACGAATCTCAGAAACGACTTCTACAGATAAAACACTATCTGCAAAAGATTTACCCACAAAAAATTCAAGAATACACACATGCCTCATTAATACAACGTATACGTAAAAAATTTTTTGATAAAAATAATGTGTCTGATAGCAAGGACTTTAAACAGTTTTTGATGAGAGGTACTGCAATCATGAACATAGCTCATAATATAGATGAATTAGTAGAGGAAATGAAACAAAAACAAAAGCAAGACCATGATCCTATCCAACAGAATGGGTTTATGAAGTATCTGAGGAGCAAAATAAATTTGAAGGTATATAGAAATATCTGGAATATCTTTTCCAAAAATCCCTTTTACAAAAAGTCTGAAGTCATATTTACTGAAACAGTAGACGATGATGAAAGGTCCTACATATTGCAATTAAACGAGTATGAAGATGAAAAGCTAGTTTATTTAAAAAGGCATCCCACTTTTAATTACAGCTATTTTCTATTTTCTCCAAACCACAACTTTAGAAAACTTTGTCAAAGATTAGTCCCCCCTAGTGTAGGAAAGAGGACAGATGGAATCAAATTTTACGATGATGAAACTGATTTGTATACACAAAAAAAGTTTTTTCATAGAGTAGAAAGAGATTTATTTGTCGGGCTATATGCAATCCTAACTGTTCTTTTAGTTGTGATTTCATGTTTGTTTACTCCTTTATACAGAAAAATCCATAATGTTAGCGTAATAGGATGGCCTCTGTATATAGATTGCGCTTTTGTTTCAATGTTTTCCATCGAATTTATAGTAAAAACAGTTGCCGATGGTTTTATTTATTCTCCAAATGCCTACTTAAGAAATCCTTGGAATGCAATTGATTTTGTGGTGCTTTTATACATGTGGATGTACATAATTACATTTTTAAGAAACGATGGTAGTGTTTCAAGGGCTTTTAGAGGATTATCTGCTTTGAGAGCTTTGCGTTGTTTAACCATAAGTAATACTGCAAGACAAACGTTTAATATGGTGATTTTTCAAGGTGTTAAAAAGTTATTTCAAGCAGCTTTAGTATCTATTAGTTTATTATTTCCATTTACTATATGGGGAATTGGGCTGTTTAGAAATCGTCTAGGTACTTGTAATGATGGTAGTGTAGGATTATCTAATTGTTACAACGAATATACAAATACAGTTTTTCAGTGGGACATTATTATGCCAAGGGTCTACTCTCAACCATACCTTTACTTGAATTCATTCGCCAGTTCATTCCGGAGTCTTTATGAAATTATATCATTAGAAGGATGGGTAGACCTACTAACAAATTTAATGAACTCTACTGGTGTGGGGACAATCGCAAAGCCATGGAGCAATCCTGCAAGTGCCATTTTTTTAGTTCTCTTCAATTTCCTAAGCATGGTTTTTATACTGAATTTGTTTGTTTCTTTTATAATTAAGAACTACGCTGAAAACACAGGTACTGCATATTATACTAGTAAAGAAAAGGCTTGGTTAGAGTCTAAAAAAATGTTATCACAAGCCAAACCTAAAGCTAAACCCAACATGTTTGAAATGTCTAATATTAGAAGAATTGTATATTCCATAGCTGTGGAAAAAAAGAATTTTTACTATGCCATATTTCTACAGGTTGTCTTATATATGCACGTTATTATGCTTTTATGTTTGTCATATGAAAAGAATAATTCTGTGACCAAATTCAGTCAGATTTATTTCATGTTTTCAACTACTGTGTTCCTTATTCAAGAATGTCTTCATATATATGGTGAAGGTTTACTCCTTTATACTCGTGAAACCTGGAATTGCGTTCGTTTCTGTATTGTTTATGTTGCATTTTTATTATCAGCAATTGGCTTTAACGTGTCATTCATCAATATTGTATTTCACAATGTTAAGAACATTTTCCAATTAATGATTTTCTTATTTATTATACCTCAAAGCGATACACTTTCCGAATTACTGGAAACAGCAGCAGCAAGTTTGCCGTCAATTCTTTCACTAACATATACATGGGGAATCTTATTTCTTGTCTACGCCATGGCATTAAATCAAATTTTTGGTTTAACTAGGTTAGGTCCCAATACAACAGATAATATTAATGTTAGAACTATCACAAAAGCACTTATTTTATTATTCCGCTGCAGTTTCGGTGAAGGTTGGAATTACATTATGGACGATTTCACAGTTAATATGCCATATTGTTATCAAGATCCTATTACAAAAACTAGTGACTGCGGTTCAGTTCAATATGCATACATACTTTTAATGACATGGAACATTCTATCTATGTATATTTTCCTCAATATGTTTATCTCATTAGTGGTTGGTAATTTTAGTTATGTTTATCGAAAAGGTAGTTCCAACTCGCCAGTGGATAGGACAGAGATCAATAAGTACATCGATGCATGGTGTAAATTAGATGCAGATGGGGCTGGTGAATTGGAGTTTTCTCAATTACCTAAATTAATGCACTCCTTTGACGGATCATTATCCTTCAAACTATGGGAAGGGCCATTAACTGTGAAAAACTTGGTTAATAATTATATAAAAGTGAATCCAAATGATCCATATGATGTTAAAGTAGATTTGGATGGTTTGAATAAAGAATTGGATACTATCAATAAAGCAAAAATGATTTATAAAAGACTTCAATATAGACGATTTATTCAAGAAATGAATTACACGCATGGGTATGAAGGAATTATTAAGTTTAACAGTTTATTAGAAACTGTTCCCCTATACACAGTCTACGATCCGAGAGAATGTCTGGGTATTGATCTTTATGTGAAATACCTTTACGTATTGAATAAAGTCGATAAATATCTTGCAAATGAAAAAAACGTAGATGTATTGAACATGATTGTTGTCAAATGGAAATATCTTTTAAGAAAACGTAATAAGAAATATATGAATAAGACAGAAATTGAAAAAGATACAAATGACCCAAAGCTAGTTATTTCAGATCCATTTAATGATCCAATATATGATATCAACGGAGAACATTTGTTTTTGACTACTCCTAAGATGGATTTTGGTATTAACAAATTCAGATGGTCGCCTAAAGTAAGAGACTGTAACCAAAGTTCAAACAATTCTAATGTATCATCACGATTTGACTGGACCACTACTCTAAATGATGATAACATCAAATAGTATTTATTTTCTTAATATTATCAAATGAAACAGTCAAAAGGCCCAACCAAAAACACAATGAACTGAAAAATATCAATCTGAATATTCTTCTTTGGTTAAAGTTTTAAGTTTTAAGTAATTTATATACATACTTATACTAATATGAATATATTTATTATTTAATTTGATAGAGTTAGATATGAATTTAAATTAGACGAATTTATTATATCATAAAACTTACACCTAATAGTAATATATCAGGAAGATATTATTTCTAATTTTCTACAAAAAACAGATATACTATATATAGTTGTGTAAATTTAATTTAAACACACTAAAATGAACCATCATTTCATGCTATATGTCCCTTGTCAGTTTCAAATACCTGTACATGTTAAAAGTTACTTCCAAAATATATTTTTCGCCTTGTTCCCTATATGAAGCAGTATTAGAAGTCGCTACCCTTTATATAGAATATAGCATTTAAATCAAGAGTGAAAAAAAAAAAAAAAAAAAAAACGTTGCAGTTAATTTAGTAGAAAAAGGGACAGTTCTTTAAAAATATAAAATGAATTACCTAATGGATAACAAGAGTAATATATATCTGTTAGAAGAAACATCAGCAGTGGAGGGAAGAAAATAACAACCTAACGTTTATTGGTGTTTTTCATAGGGAAACATAATCTTTCGCTTTTTGTGGTATTTTTTATTTTTATTTGTTGGTCTGTCGATCTATTTATTTATACACAAAGAGTGCATTTAAATGATCCCATGACGTCGAGGAAATGTTCAGCAAGTGATTTTATCTTTAAAGAAGAGCTTGGCCATGGTTCTTATTCAACAGTATATAAAGCATATGACGAACGAAATATCAAGAGAGTATTTGCAATTAAAGTTTGTTCTAAAGCCCATATTATAAAAGAAGGGAAAGTCAAATATGTTACAATTGAGAAAAATACTCTAAATCTTCTGGCGAAAGGAAATCATCCAGGAATAGTTAAATTGTATTATACATTTCATGATGAGCAAAATCTTTATTTTGTGTTGGATTATGCTTCAGGTGGTGAGTTATTATCACTTCTGCATAAATGTGGTACTTTTAATGAATTGTTGTCCAAACATTTTACCGTCCAATTAATAGATACAATAAATTATATACATTCACAAGGTATTATTCATAGAGATTTGAAACCTGAAAATGTGTTGTTAAATAAAGCTGGGTTACTGATGATTACAGATTTTGGTGCAGCATTGTCTCCTAATACCGATGATAATAAAGATACCAATAACAATGATGATAAACAAATAACTAGCACTTCTTCCTTTGTAGGGACTGCAGAATATGTCTCCCCAGAACTTCTATTACACAACCAATGTTGTTTTGGGTCAGATATATGGGCACTAGGTTGTATGATTTATCAATTTTTTGAAGGTCATCCACCATTTAGAGGTGAAAATGAATTAAAGACTTTTGAAAAAATTGCTTCATTAGATTATTTATGGAATGGACCTCAGAACATAATAGAGGAAAGGATTAAACAAGGTATACCATCTGTTGTAATTTCTTTAGTTAAAAGAATACTAGTAATTGATACTAGGAAGAGGTTGTCGTTAAATGATATAAAATCAGATATTTGGTTCAATGACATCAATTGGAATGATAAGAGAAGTATATGGAAAGGCATATGGGAAATCCAACGAGATGAGACGTCAACAAAATTACCTAAAGTATTATCACCGTTGGGTAATAACACTAATCATAATAATAATGACTTCAATTCGAGTGCATATCATAGAATGATGTCAAGCAGACAATTACATATAATTGATACCCCAGTCAAGAATATTGAAATTACCAAGCAAAAGAAAAAGAAACCTATAAAAGTGTTAAATACAACAAGTAGTATAGTCGAATGGAGAAAAAAATTAGGGATATCAACAACACATGTAAATAATAAATTACAAATTGTAGATATGACAACAGGTATAAATAATATCGATAGTGATTTAATAATACCTACTCAAGTATGCAAAATATCTCAAATTAATAATCCTAACATTAAAATGGGTGGTATTAATAAAACCAATAAAATATTTTTCATTCCTCAACAGAATACTACTAAAAATACCAACAATGTTAAAAATGTTAAAAATGGTACCACATACGTAGATCCATATGTTGAGAGAAAAAGAATTTCCACATTAAATATGAATATTCACAAACAAACCAAAAACAACATTAACTTCAATAATAATAATAATAATTTATCTGTGGACACAACAATTAAACGGGATGTACCACACACACCATCTCAATCGCAAAATCAAAACAATAGTTTAAAATCCCAGACAACAAAATTATCCAAATCAAATATTTTGAAGCAAGGGTACGTATATTTGCACGAAATTCCATATAACCAAAACGGACCAGGTATGTCATTAACTAGTTATAATCAAATTGATAATGACTTAATAACAACGTTTGTCACTTCCCATCAAAATACTCTTAAAATCAACAGGAGTAATCTAAATCTATTAATTTTAAAGAAAAATGGTTCTTTGTATCATTGTAACATTCGAACTAAAAGTAGTGTTGAAACAAAAATTTTCGAAGAACATTTCATGGTCAACATCAGTGACTCTAATTTATCTGTCTATGATTTTGAATTTGATGAAGTCGCAAAAAGTGGATTTTTGATCTTGGAGAAATATAAAAAAAATATTTGGTTTATCTCCTTGCCTGAATCTAATAAGCTTGAGAGTAAACGAAATATTAATGAACGAGAAACATGGGTACATTGCTTTTTTACTGCTAGACAATTAATTCAAGATCAATTAAATAACAATATTGGCAATGATACAGACAATGTTACAAAAAAATTGGATAGTATTACGATAACTGATAAGTCGAAGTCCCCAAAATCAAGGTCCACCGCTACTCTAACGATTTCAACTAAAACATCGACACAATTACCAAAGGTAAAAAGGAAGAAATCATCTTCTAAAACTATTTCACAATTGAAAAGTTCATCTATATTAAGAAATCCAAATAATTCCAATAGGAACGAATCTAATAATATAGAAATAGACAAGACTAGTAATAACATTCCATCATCAATGGCTCGTGTGCCAAGACAAACACAAACTTTAACCATTTCATCAAAAAGTAATTATCACAACCATAATAAATCAACGGCAAGTACGAGACCTTATTATATAGAGCACAGTATGTCAACGGCTTCTACTGTATCTCATCCAATAAGTTTACCAACTACATTACGCGTTAATACCAATGGTGCAAATAAAATTGCATCGGCACCTGCATTATCACCACCACTTTTATTGTCGCATGTACTGTTGAATGAGAATAAAAAAATACTATCACCTCAATTCAACGCTAAAACGTTTGTACCGGTTTCATCGTCAAATATCCATAATAATAATAATAATAATAATAATAATACTAAAAATAATAATAAAAATAGTATTAGTAAGAACCATGATACTATTTTAAACTCACCAACATCTCATACAAAAAAGTATAATGCACCCAAGAATATGGTTATAACAAGTAGTCGATATGAAGTTATTCACACGTTATCAAATCAAAACATATCGGATCAAACGGTTGCAAGTTCAGGTGCTTCTGCTGCATTCAAAAGTTTACAAAGAAGGAAATCAGATAATCATGCTCGATGATCATTAATGAAAGAAATATTATATATATATATATAGTTACCTACTACAAGTCATACTATAAATGCCAGGACTAATAAAATAATCAATGCGACAATAAGTAACAAAATACAACAATCATTAAACTTTTCTTTATTCTTTTCATAAACCCATTCTAATTGTCTTCTTGATCTATTAAGCTTATTTGTTACAGAATCGAAATTATTATCCAAACCATCCAATATTCTACCTTGGTCCTCCAATTCTTCACCCATAGTTTGTGCTTGAAGATGTAAATTTTTCATAGTTTGATGAATGTTATCTAGTTGAATATCTTGTTCTTGTAAAATTTGATCTTGTAAACCATTTAATTGATTTGCTGGTAAGGATTGATTATTATCATCACCATCATTCGCAACATCCATTGAAATAGGATTACCTGATTCCAAATGTGATTGTAAATGTTCATCGATATTATACTGTTTTTCCAAATCACCTAACTGTTGCTTAAGTTCATTTAATTTACTCTCTCTCTCACTTGTATCGCCTTGATTTCTTTTCATAACAACTAGAGATCTATCCAAATCGCTTATTGTCTCAGTCACATCGTTAATAATCTCCATAATTTCACCATCTATACTATGTGATGGCAAATAATTGACCAATCTAGTCAATTGTTCCCTTGTGTCTTCTAAAACCTGATCAAATGGATCTTCAATGGACATGTTTGTTTAATTAAAAGCAGTTTCCTTTCCCTTATCCTATCGTAAACTAATGATACAATGATTGCTATCAATAAAAAAAAAATTTTGTGTTTATTGAATATATCGCTTTCCCTTAACAAGTGAAGAGTGACTTAAAGATACTTTTACCCTTGAATGTATATAAGAATAAAAATACGAATATATATATTTTCTATTAATGTATATTTCTCTTTCTGCTCCTAGATTTTTTTTTATTATTTCTTTTATTTTGTTCACTCGTATAATAATTATATGAATAAAAAAAAAAAACTACAAACTTTCTTTAGAGTTGAATATATAAGATACTTGTAAATTGAATATCCCAATTATATGACCATCTTACCATTAGCTCAAAGCAGGGGATATAATTCAACTAAAATATTGACCACAGAAGAGAAAATACTTAGCGATAGTACGCTTAATTTCGAACCAAAGGACCCAATAACATTTTCAAACAGTAACAACAGTAACGACAAGTAAGGACAAACTTCACCTACATCATCAACATCTTTCTTGCTAATTACAATAAAATTAAAGAGAGAAGAACCATTGAAAAACAGTCCCACAAATTTCTCAATCTAGCACCTTGGAAGATAGAGATGGAAGTTTTTGTAAAGGACAAATATTTATACGATAAAGTTAGCATAAATCTTACTTGAAGGAATAAGAACCCCCAAAGAAAAAAGGAAAAAAAAAAAGAATATATATATATATATATTGTTGGTTTTATGTAGATGTATATATGTGCTTATTTTAGATATTCTAGAACTTCTCCCATTCCAAATCCGTGCCTAGCCCATTTAAATATTTAAAGATTGTACCACATACACGAGAAACCAAATGTAATCTCCAGCCACGCCATAGACCTGTCCAGATCTCTTGTGAGTGAACATTAACCGGTTTGAAGACCAGTGGTAAAGAAGGAAGTTTATTTTTTAATTTGTTTTCATCAGTCTCGATCACATATTTCCATTTGAATCTATTTATCAAGGATTCCAAGGGTAATTTAAATATCAATTGAATTGAATCAATAATCAAATTCAGAGTCATAATGATTAACAATCTTTCTTGTGAGGACAAATGTGATAGATTTATACCGCAATAGGAGACTACGATTAATTCAAATAGGTGATGATACATATTATTAATGATGACTTTCAGTAGTGTAAACATTTGAATAGAGACCAAAGGTTGGTTCCATTTCAAATCATAGAACAAATAAATATCCTTCCTTGATTTAATATTCTGCTGCTTAGCAATACCCATAAACATAACATCTCTAACGATATTCAACGAAATAGGTAATAACAATATAGATTCAGTGGAAAATTCCACTATACAATTAAGTAAAGTCTGCATGGTCAATGAATAGACGATTTTGATAGGTTGTAAAACGACAGAAAATATAGGTGTCAATATACCTCTTTTCAATATATATGTACAGATTGGATACATTGTATCATATAACAATACATTTTGGAAAGATGTCCACAAAGACCTCAACCCTAACTTTTGTTGTAACGTGGTAATAATGGTCCATGTATCCAATTTAGGGAAATGAAGCTTCAAATAATTATTAATGGCATTGGAATCATTAGACTCTAAGGGGGCAGATAATGGTGAGAATGAGGAATGATGATCATTATCAATATCTGAAGAAATTTTAAGTTTCTGTGGGAAAAAATCCATATCATCGAACTCGTCAAGAATATTATTATTTGAAGGAAATGAATTATTTAAAGGAGGAACATTGGGATCAGAATCATCCGGAGATAGTAGTTGTAATAATAGTTTAGCGACTTGGAAAGGTTGTAAACATACCTGTCTTAATAACAAAGAATAGAGAGTGTTCAGATACTTTTTAACATCGACTCTATTCCAAAGGATCCTTAGAGACCTTCTTTCCGTTGGATCCAATGGGATAACATCTTTAATGTGACCTAAGGATCCAATACCACCACTATTGACCATCCCAAGGGAACCATTATTATCTTTGTTTATAACAGCCAATTTATCAGTCAAAGTTACATTATATGGATCAAGGATGCCTATCCCAGGGCGGAAAATTGCGGAATATCCAATATTGAAAGTGTCTGGATTATAATAGGGTCTAATATCACTATGGTCCATTATACAAATATAAATATAAATATAAATATATATAAATATATATATTTATTTATTTATTTATAATGCTTCCCATGTACTTATGTGATCTTTTTGTATATGTGTGATGGTTAAGAAAGACAGATTTTATTGAGATGTTCTTTCTTTGTTTGTTTTTTATGTACAAAAACAGATTTCAATGCTTGAAAACTCTTCTTTTACCTTTATTTTATAATTTCCTTCCTATTTTTTGAAAGCAGGAAAAAAAAAAAAAAAACCACAACAAAAAAAAGAATTAACAATCTTTTAGAAAAGATAAGTAAATAAGTAAATGAATAATATAGAATAAACCACAACCATTAAATCTTTTAAATATAATAACTCTATCCAATAAAGGGAAAAAAGAAAGTGAATGTAAAGTAATAGAAGAAAAAAGAAGAGTAAAGAAGGATATTATTATTATTTTGAAGAAGAAGAAGAAGAAGAAGAAAAATGGCAGGTTCAAGAATATACG
The DNA here is from genome assembly GCA_017347545.2 of Arxiozyma slooffiae. Classification (NCBI taxonomy): domain Eukaryota; kingdom Fungi; phylum Ascomycota; class Saccharomycetes; order Saccharomycetales; family Saccharomycetaceae; genus Arxiozyma; species Arxiozyma slooffiae. Next base: position 544,338 of record JAFHAQ020000006.1, on the reverse strand, counting down.
ACCATAGTTTATTATCTTATTGTAAAGGACACCAAGAAGTGTCATTATCGATAATGACATTACTATATCAGGAATTAATTCAAAATGCATACAAACATTCTGATTCAATTGAGCAATTTCAATTTAAATTGACTAGGATCGGGTATAGATTAGGTGTGAATATTCTAGAATTAGTCAATTATAGATCTTCTGTCCCACAATCAATTCTAAATAAATTTAAAGAATCATCAAATGCATCTACATCAACAAGCAAATCAATAGAAACTATTAGTAGTATTAGTAATAGTACTACTAATACTACTAGTCCAACAACAACAACAGCAACAACAATTGGTACTACTGCAGCAAGTACCACAGCTATAAATACTGGTACAACTAGTAGTAGTAGTCTTGGTACAGCTAACACAAATGCAATTGGTTATTCTAATCCAACAAATGGTATGAATTATATAGAGGATAAAGAGTATGTATCGATCGGTAAAGACATACCAAAGATGAAAAGAAGGGATTTGAAGATCATTGATATTTTACAATTTATCCATGGGACGGTATGGTCATATTTATTTGGACATGTATCTGATGATTTGATGAAGTCACAAGAAAACGACACAGAGTACCGAATCATTGACAATGAACCACAATGGACCCAATTTATATCTGGATCCAAGAGGAACCAAGTACATTATGAGTCATGTAATTATATGTTATGTGGATTAATCCAAGGATATCTATGTGAGAGTGGGTTCCCATGTAATGTCACTGCGCATTGGCAACCGGTAGTCCAATATCCACAAAGAATTGTATTTGTTATTCAGTTCCAACAAGACGTGGTGACAAGAGAACAGTTACGTTACAATTCAAGATCCTAACAACTGATACAATATATCTATATATACAATATACAATATATCAATACCATTCTTAGAGATCAGTCACACACAAACACCCACACACTCTATATATATATATATATATTGAACCCATGCACCACATACAAACTCTTGTTTCCCCATATATGTATATATTTTTATATAGGAATTTTTCTCTCTCTCTCTTTTTTTGTTTATTACTGAATTGATTTGAGGGAGAAAAAATGAGATTTGAAGCCAAAGACAAGAATAAAAAATAAATAAATACTTGGCAAAAAGAAGAATAATAAGAAGAAGTTGATGGTGTGTGTACACTCGTCTGATACTATTACATATATTATTTTGAAGTAATATCCAATTCTTTATTAATCATAAGAAGAAGAGGAAGAAGAAACAACAGACAAGAAAAGAAAAAAAAAAAAACTAAAGGAAAACAAAAAAGATGATATATATTATTGAACATATGGAAGATGGATTCAGTGAGTGGGTTACTTTAGAATACGCACAAATAATAAGAGACGTCGGTGCCTCCAAATTAATTCTAGTCTCTGTTTCCAAAGACATTGGTCAAAAAGATATCCCAAAGGTGTTGGTTGAGATGGGTCTACAATGGACACACAAGGGTCTTGAATCTGTAGTGGAGGAGTTCCCAGATTTAAAACTACCACCATTAAGACCAGGTAATGTATGTCTATTGGACCCACGCGCCAAAGAAGATCTATCTGTTGGAGACAAGAAGGAATTTGAATATTTGTTATTTGGTGGTATATTAGGAGACCACCCACCAAGGGACAGAACAAGTGAATTACTAAAATTACATCCTGGTTTATTGGTAGGGAAAAGACTAGGAGATAAACAAATGACTACAGATACAGCAATTAGAGTCACACAGATGATAATGAGAGATTCGGTACCTTTGAATGAGATACCATTCGTTGATTATCCAGAATTTAGATTTAATAAACATGAAGCCACTGAGATGCCGTTTAGATATGTATTAGATGAAAAAAACAATAAACCAATCTTGCCAGAGGGAATGTTGGATTTAATTAAAAAAGATTCTCAAAGATCTTTAGATGATTTTTTCTAATAGAAAATAAAATATTCATACATACATATATATCAATAGAATAGTTCTTCTAATTATTTCATTTTTACTGTTAAATAAATAATTAAACAAAAAATTTGATTAGACTGGGTGTATGGGTGTGTTGGTTCGAGGAATTCTTTGTTGTTTTTTTTTTTCTTTCTACTTCTTTCTTTCGACTCTAAAATGTCTTCAAGTAAGATATCTAATATATATATGTATATGTATATGTTTATGTTTATGTGGTCTATTGAATGAATGTTTGATTACTTGACTGGGTAAGTTACTTATTCAGTTTGTTACTGAAGGTTGCGAGTTTTTAATTTGAAAGTGTCTTCCCTCTCTCAACTACACTACACTACCACTCTTCATCTACTCCTCCGTGTTTATTTATTATTATTTTTATTCACTGTTTGCTTTTATATTAAACTTAAAATAAAATAGAATAGATGTCCACTTTATTGAAATCTGCTAAGTCTATTGTCCCATTATTAGACCGTGTTTTGGTTCAAAGAATTAAAGCGGAAGCAAAGACTGCCTCTGGTCTATTTTTACCTGAAAAGAATGTAGCTAAATTGAATCAAGCTACCGTTCTTGCCGTAGGTCCTGGTTTCACTGATTCTAATGGCAATAAAGTCGTTCCTCAAGTTAAACCAGGTGATCAGGTCTTGATTCCTCAATTTGGTGGGTCTACTATCAAATTGTCTGATAAGGAAAATGATGAAGTCATCTTATTCAGAGATTCTGAAATTTTAGCTAAGATCAAAGAATAAATATTTATATATATGTTTCTTTTATTTATTTATTTATTCAATCATGTAAATATAAATAATCTTTTTTTTTTTTATCACTTTTTTTTTATTTTATATAATATTAATATTGATAATAATAATAATGTTCTGCTTCAAATCTAGATAATATTTGTTTAATTTCTTCCTCATTCTGACAAACTTTCATAAACCATTTTCGAGGAAATTTTTCATATTCTCCTTTATTAATTTGTCCAGACCAAACTAATTTAATTTCATTGTTCGACATATCAATCATCTTTCGATCATCCTCATCTTTTTGACTATAATAACTTTTCATACTGAAACTTTGTCTCCATGGTAACCTTTCCATTATTAGCCTATTCATAAACCTTATTGTTTTCTCCCTTTCACTCATTATTATTATTATCCCTGGCCCATCTTCTCTGTTACGTAAACATAAACCTCTTAAACCTAATTGTTTTGAATTCATAGATAATTTATATCTGATCGATGGATTAATCAATTGTCTAAAACGATACACTTTAACCCATATCACATTACCACCATTATCTACATTACCACTCATTCTTCTATCTTGTTGAATTTTAATAGCTAACTCATGACGACGTTGGTTCATTAAATCGTGTTCTCTTTTACGTTCAATCATCGCCTCTTTAACTTCCCTTTCCCATCCTGTAGGAAGATCAATACCTTTCCCCTCTTGGTTCATCATAGTAGACATTTTTATCTTATTAGTTGGTTTTGGTAACAAGCCTAACTTGATCTTTTGTTCTTTTTCTTCTTGTTGTAACTTTCTTTTGTTTCTACGTAACTTTTTTCTTTCTCTTGACGTTAAATATAATCTAGCTTTAATAAATGGCATATCACTCCTATCACTATTACTATTTGATATTTTAGGAGGTACTGGATGTAAAACATATTTAATTGATGGACAATACATATCCTCCTCCTCCTCATCATCATCATTTTCTTCTTCTCCCTCTTCACTATCATCCGTCACTCTTTCAGGTAAATAATATTTCTTATCCCACCACTCAACATCTGGTATATCTTCACTTTTTAGAAAATATTTATCCTCACCAACAAATGGGTTAGGTAAATCGCCTCTCTCAATCTTCGAAATCTTTTCTCTCCATCGCCGCCTTTGTAAATCTAATGGACCACTTATATCACCCTTCCTATAAAATTGTCCTATTTTTTGTCTCTTTCTACTGACCGGTTTAACTTCACTATCAGCTAAATATGGGTTATTATTATTTCCTCGCTTTAATAATAACCTTGGATTGATTAAACCTGGATGTAATTCAATGTTAAGACCTTTCCCTTTCCCATTATTCTTAGACATCTTATAATCATATATTACAGATATTTAATTACCTGACTGTATGAGTTGTTAAGATCGTATCACATGCTATGTTATATATTGCAAACTTTTCTGATTTATTATCAATTTTATTTTATTTTAATACGTAAAAGATACAATTACAATATATTTAAAACAAAAAAAAAAAAATAATAATAATTTTTTGTTATTTTTTTCTTCTTCTTCTTTCCTTCTTGTTAAGGAAGAAACTACCTCTAATTCCATTCAAACAACACACACACACATACATATACATACATACATACATACATACATATATATATATCTGCCTTCACTACATCAGTTATTGATTTTTTTTTTCATATGGAATCCTTAACTACTTACACTATATACAATAATAATAATAATAATAACAAAAACAAACTGTTTATTCATACAGTAATCTTTTTTTTTTTTGTTTGTTTCTTGTATTTGAATTTACCAACGTTTTTTAAATAATGACGATAAGAAACCACCACCACTACTACTATTGCTACTATGGGAATGACTCTTTGAGACATCATCTGGAGTACTAGATTTAATCCTTCTTAAACTGTTCTTATCCGTACCCCAGTTCTTAACAGGTCTTACAGTAGATACAGTCCTTGTCTTCGTCAATGGAACCCCAAGGGTGGTGGTACTACTAGATGAACTTAACTTATCACCACCATGTGATGATATCTCACGTCTTAATGGCGATGCCGTTGGTGTCCTTATCTTCGTCGTTCTTGTTGACATATCGTGACTACTGCTACTACGTGTCTTCCTATGTCTATTTTTATTTTTATCCTTGTCGTTGGCAAGAGCAATTTCAATCATTGATTTCATCACTTTTGGTTTCGCTTGTGGGCGCGCCATTTTACTCCCACTTTCAATAGATTTTACAATCCACTTATCTAATTGTTGCAACGAATACTTAGACCTATCAGAGGAAAGATCATCCCCCGTTTTTATTGTTTTGGTTTTATTATCATTATCATTATCATTATCATTAATGGTAGGGACATTTGAGAATTCGTTAGCTAAATCTATCTCAAATTGATACATTGGTTTAACAAACACTACACATACAGGAACAGGAGAATGCTTTAAAAACTTATCGGTCAAATGAACAGAATGCCAACGAACCTCAGAAGTGACTTTCTTCTTCGCCATCACGAACAAATCAGGCATATACACATTAACCATTTCGTTCAAAATGTTTACCGATTTACCGATCACTATCTCCACTGTTACTTTAATTGATTTGGGATGTTTTGATAATAGGACACTGATGTAGAGAAGGATATCGTTTAGTTTGTCTGTGATACTTTGTCTGTCGTAACCGTAGGCCCATTGTGGATCTATCCCGTCGTCCTCTTCTTCACTGTCGTAATCACTATCGGTACCACTCATGTAACTTCTAAGAGACGCTAAATCAGGGTCCATAGATTTTGTCTTGGTCAATTTGGTGCCGATCTTGTCATCATCTGTAAGCTTGTTACTGAAAGAATCAACATTTTCATCTCTAGACATCGATTTACTTCTGGTATTTAAATCAGATATTGACAAAGTACAAGAAGATTGACGTTTATGATGACGGTTAGAACGAGTAGTAGTCGCATGACCATTGTTGTGATTATGATAATGATGACTATGGTAGTGGTTTTGAGATCTTGTCTTAAAATTGGATGAAGAAGTATAATTATTATTCGAATTTGCCCATTGTCTCAATTTACATAAATTTGCCACTATGACAATATGGTCAGTATCTTGAGCTAATTTCATTATAGTGTAATCCAATCCAACCCAAGTGTGTTTTCTACCACTAATATGACATAAGATGGTTTTTGGACCAGTTGGATACCCAACTACTTCATTCATAATCAACCATCGTTTCTTTTGTCTTCTAGTCAAAAGTTCCCATTCTTTATTACTCCCATTAGACAAATTTAATTGATTCTCATCTAAATTTTTTTTCTTATCTTTATTCAATTCCGGGAATAGAATGTTGTAATACTTGAAAAATTGTGTCTTATTCAATAACCTATCATCGATTTGTAACCTACGTTTATTCCATAACGTATTCCACTGACCATATGCTCTATTGATAACAATTGCATCGTTATCTACCGTTGGTCTACTAGGATAATCTTCTCTTACTATCTTCCCATTAACAGACACCTTGAAAGTATTTTGCATCTGTTTTAAAGCATTGTGACTCTTAATTCTTGTTGGAGAAGAAGCTCTATTTCTACGCATAGAGGAAGAAATATTATTACTATTATTATTGTTGTTGTTGTTGTTATGGTTGTTGTTACTATTGTTGTTGTTGTTGCTGTTACCGTTTTTATCGCGATCCCTACCACGACTATTAATATTATTACTATTAATGATATTGTTATTGTCGTTTCCATTATTAATCAAGTCGAATGGAAAATCAGATACTAGATAGTTGTTATGGATAAAATATCCATTATTGTCGTTGGTAGCGTAGCCACTTTCAGTGTCATACCATTCATCCATGGTACGTAATTCTGGAGGGATCTGAACCCCAGGGAAATCGTAACTTGGATATTCCCTTTCAATCAAAGAATCTTTACTTGGAGAAGAGATAGGCACAGTATCGAAGGACACACAAGGTTTATATTGTAAATAGGGATACTTTCTTCTAACGTTACTTGAAGCCACTGTACCAGAATCAGATTCAGATACACCATTTTGTTTCAATACTGGTTCCAAGGAATTTGTTGAATTTTTTAAAGACTTGGAACCCTGTGACTTTGGTACTTCTGGTGGCTCTTTACCTAGAAGACTATCATAATAATCCAGATCATAGTCTGTGTATAACTTGATATGTTTGTATGCTAATGACGGATCTTTATTACGTGACATTATTTCCCTGTAATTCCTCTTACTCCTCCTAGTCAAGCAATACTTCAAATAAAATATAGATAAAAAAAAAAGGAAAAAGACAGCAACAAAGGAAAGAAAAAAACAACCAGCTTTACTTTAAACCTTATTGCTGTATATATAAAAACAAAATATTTTTTGCTAAGTGACTTGTGTATAAACCCCACCAGATATATGTATGTTTGTGTGTTATTGAACAACGTGTAACCTCTCTTCCGAACTAACCTCGAACATCACAAATATTATACCCAATGTAATTATTCGTGTATAGCAAAAATATTTAAATTCCATTATTTTTCATCATCATCATCTTTTTTTTAATTTCCTTTCCTTTCCTTTCCTTTCCCCCTCCTCCCATGAGAAGAAAAGAATGGGAGGGGGCAAAAAAAAAAGATAAAAAAATTTAGAGAAAATATGTTTGGTGATAGAGATGTTTTGTTTCCAAATGTAAATTGGTAAATATGAGGTAGATTTATTTCAATAAGACTTTGTTTTTGTTTAACATTGACTACACTCTAGTATATATATATTACCTGATGAGATGATTCTCTTGAATATTAAAGTCAATCTTAATTCTTATTTTTCTATTGTTGAATCCAATTGAAGACTCCTCTTAGAGAAGGAAATACATCACATAATTTACTTGGATGGATACCATCTAAATTACTGTCCTATGTCGCTGTTGTCATCTGAAAATCTACAAACTCCTATTGTAACATGCCTTTCTTTCCCTTCAAATATGCATCTAATTTATAGAGATAAGATATAATATTTAATCTTACTTCTTCAATTGTACCTTAAACTTCTCTTGATCATTTACACAAACACACATATATACACATATATATATTCAGTAAAGAATTAAAAACAGCTCCTGTTAATGCCAACTACTTATTATTATTATTATAAGTGACTTTTATCTGCCAGTTAAAACACAAGAAGAATTGTAGTCAGTTGCCTTCTTCCACCCATACATCTCGCCTCTGTTCTCTCTTTGGAAATGTCAATTTTCTCTTTTTTTCTTTTTTGGCTTCGAGACCTCTTTTCTTATATTTCCTGGTGATAAAACAGGTCATTGCAAGTTTTGTGAACATACTTACTTGCTACAAACAAACACACGTATTAGTTACCAAGTTTTAAGTGTTAGGTACCTTCCATTTTTGTTTAAGGACAAACTGAATATACACTATACCGGAATATAAACAAACAAGTAAAAATAACTAATGAATAAAGATCAAAAGATTAAATTTAGAGACAGACATCTACAATACCAATACGATCTATTGCATCAGCTACCGTCAATAACGAAAACCCCAAATGATTTATCCGGATTATATCTGAAGAAATTCTATAATTCAACTAAAAAATATCAGTTGTGTCTACCTTCCCAACTAACTGATTCAATGGGTAAATTTTGTTCTAAATGCGGTGTTGTTAGAGTGCCTGGTGTCAATATGTCAATGAAAATTGTTTCAAATCAAAATAATAATAACTCATCTTCTTCCTCACTAATATATCACTGTCGGCTTTGTTCTAATGAAACTCTATCGGATATGATAGATATTCAATTACCGTCGTTGGGTTCCGGAAAGGCTCTGACTAGCAACAATAAAAATACTTTATCAATACATACATCAAATAATAATAATAATAATAATAATAATAATAAAGTAAAGAAAAATGAAAATAAAGCAAAGATTAGAGCAAAGAAAAGAAAAATGAATACATTATCTAACCTTTTGTTACAGAAGGATAAAGAAAATAAAAATAAACAGAAATCTAATGGGTTATTATCTTTAGAAAGTTTCATGAAAATATGATTATCCTTATATATATATATATATATATATAGTCATTATTTGTTTTAATTATTGTTCCATCTTGTTTCTTTAGTTCATTTTATCTTGACACGATCTATTTATTGCCTTCTATTTTATTGATATAGGATAAAGTAGAAGAGGGTAGTGATGATGCATAATTAGCCTTTGCGAAAGGAAAATATGTGAATGAAGAAGGATTAGCCGATGTAGTATATGATAAACTAACATTCGCACCCGTCAAAGACTTATGTGTTATTCCTTAAATTGATATTTGACTCGAATTATGATCTTTTAGTACTGTATGTATCACTTCTTATATCTCCTTCCTTGATATATTCTTGTCAAAAATTATCTCCACTTATATAATTACCATTATTTCTATCCTTATCAATATCTATATCACCAGAACAGGTCTCTCCAATCCTTGTTTCTGTATGTACTGTATTTGTTACATCATCAAAATTTGCTTCTTTACTATAATTTTACGTTCATCTCTATCATTAACTTGTAGAAATAGTTCTACTCGTTGTTGTCTCACGGATTACATTATGAACCCACATTCTTCTTTCATACAATATTGATACTTCAGTAGGATTTTCTACTTTATCATAAACCAATTTCATATTTGTATCAATTCTAACATTATTAATAAACCTTTCACGTACCCATTTCTCAAAAGTCAAGTTCTAATTTCCATGAATTATCAGTAACCCAACTGAAACCAACAGGAGGTTCAATCTTATCAATAGTTCTAACACACAAAGATTCAATCCTTTCATTTTTTAAATCTTCTTGGAGAAAATAAAGTAATAAGCGTCAATATGATATCCCCTATACTGGTCCATTCCTTATTCTCATTTTTTATATACTTAAATCTCAAAGATATAAACTACTCTATTTTCACGAGCCTCAACAAACCTTAATTGCTCATTTATCTTGTGTTCATATCGATTCGTTAATTGTAACTATGATAATCCTGTCTCTTCAGATCACAATTTCCGCATGAAATTGTCTCTATTCCTTGGGATGTAGCAATATGATCAAAGACCAGCCAAATAGAATCAATATAGATTTTATAGGGATCAGAGCCCATATTATATCAATGGAAAAAGGTAATTTAATACCGTCACTGATATCAACATGATAAACCAGACAATAGATATTTGTCCATTAGTGAAGAACACATTTTTTTCTTTTTTTCATCATAAAATACACAAAGTCACATGTGGTTGCATATATCAGGACATGATTCTGTATATATCTTGTAAATTCTTGACCAAATCTAGGTTATGGGATTAGGTAAAATCGGATCATTTAAAGGTGAGTCCCGTGCAGGAGTACGATCAGTCTCCAATAGACGTCTATATGGATCTGTTGGATTAAGTAAATGAACATTCACATAATGTGAGACTATTATTTGAAATAAATGTCATAGCATAATAAACCACAAATAATAGCATGTAATGGATTCAAGATACATAAGATATAAAGACATATAATGGATAAGGTCATTGATATGTTTTCCCAATTGATAAAGTCAATTACATTATCAACAAGCATAAAGAGGAGTGCTAACCTAGAATTCATTAAAATAAAATTCCTTGATAATAGTTGAACAGACAAACTTGGTCGATTCGTCGCATAGGTCATTCTGGTAGCAATTTGATCTTTCGTAGCAATAGACGAAGGCGGCAATGCTATTTTAATAAATTTCTCTACAAGTGTATCAGGTATCATCTGTTGTATATAGAATTCTTTTTCCACATGATTGCTGTTAGATTTACCCCGTGAGGACGAAAACTCTATGAGTTGAACAATTATTATCTGAAGGACTACTAGTATCACTTGTCCTATATGACCAATTTAAATTAAGACCATTTTTATTCTTTCTTTCATCTCTTTCTGCTGAATAAATATTCAATCCACTCATCACACTTATAGAATCTTAATAGGACTCTTTTTTAATTGATATTTTATTAGTATCATCATTTTTCCGTAAACTTGTTACAACGTCAATGACAGAATAGAATTTTAATTAAAATGCATAAAAAGAAATAACCCCAACCATAGAATAAAAATTTCTAATTTCAATGATAATGAGACTATGAAATCAGATCAAAATAAAGTAAAGTAAAGTGAATAATAAATATACTTCAAACATCCAGTCAAATGCACTTCCTTCTATAATATTTTAAAATAGTCAGTATTGTCTACTAATTGAAATAGATATTCATTTCAACGTTTTACTATTAAGTCTTTGAATTTGTGTAGATGAAACGGTTCGTATGTTTGTTATTTTCTACATAGATGTTGGCCTACCTATACATATTTATTGATTTACTTGATAATGTTTCAGTTCCTCCTTTTTTTTTATTCTTTTTTTTTGAAAAACATAGTAAGTTAATCTAGATGATAATAACTAAAAATAATGATAAAACATTGGACAAACATAGCAGAGTATATATAATATTACACAATATATATAGTATAGTACTAAGTATTTGTAATAGTTAAATAACACCACAGCTGAGAATAAACAAATGATTTTAAAGTAAAACTAAGGAATTTTTATTTTTTTGCGTATTATTCCCTGTGTCTTCTACCTATTCTTCTTCTTTTTTTAGCCCCTTTGGATTCAATTTCAATTTTTCTCTTTAAGATGTTATTCATTAATTTTCGATCTTCGATAACAGTAAATTTTTTATTAAATGTATCCTTACATGCTACTAATGAATCATACTCACATCTTAATACAACAGAGGCCATTAAATGTCTCAATATAGATTTATCCCTTACAGTATATAACTTTGATGTATCCAAGGTCGGATCGACAGAAGAGTAACTGACCAATCTTTCATCAATGCACATTTTCCATATATCATCACATTTCTTAGTTATTTTACCACTAGCTAATAATTGAAAACATTTTTTGGATACTCTTTGAACGTATCTTGTCAATTCTTCTGAGGACATGTCATCAATACCTGGTATTTGTAACAATGACACTAGGATCTGTAATAACAAAGCACATTCTGGTGGTACTTCACCGTCAATATAACATTCAAAAGAATCTACAACAATATCTTCAAACTCAAGGTTCTCTTGTACAATATTATTTTCTTTAATAATATCATATATTTGTTTCAATAAATCCTTAATTGACGAAACACTTTCGAACTCAGTCTGTAATACCTTCTCTACAGTGGCTATTGGTACCTCACCGAAATCATACTTAGACCCATCCTCTTCTACATATCCATATCTTCTAAGGATTTCACTGTTAGGGTGCTCCCCATAAAGATTATACACTTGTTCCCCTTTTGAAATATGCTTGGTAGCATACATCTTTAAAAAAAAATCATCATACATTAAATTAGCATTGCATTTTTTAGTGTCTGCATTTAGTGTATCAGCTAATGGAATCATGGACTTTAGTCTCTTATCGTCACGAACTGTTGTGACTTCTCCTTCGTCTACAATTTCTATAAGGTCTTCTTCTTCCGTATCTTCTTGTTCACCATTATTCTCAGATTTGTTTTCCTTCTCTTCTTCATAATCTTCCACATCAAAGGAATAAGACATGATCATACTAGCCACATAAAGAAAGTCTTCCCACTGAATTGATTTCATAGCTTCATCTTCAATCTTAAATTCCTCGATCAATTGTCTAACATCAGAAAACATTTTTTGTGCTTCTTCTTTTCCAATTCTTTCTAGGATCATAGAGGGCTTCAAATGTTTTAATTCATCATCATTCCAATATATTAATCCATTCATATCCTTCTTTGATGGGAAAACTTCAAAATAAGGCCACCATTTACTATCCTTACCAACAACTTTTAACTCAAATAAAAGTACAAGAATAAGTCCTTCCCAATGTCCTACATTATCATACAATTTTTCTTTGATATTTGGATATCTTTTTGAAAATTCACATGTTTCAATATTGAAAATCGAATCTCTTGATATTTCAAACAATACTTCATTCTCTGAAATATTATCAATAGCTACTACACAACGGCCTTGGTTCCTATCTCTAAGATCAGCTACTTCAATCTTAGGAGATATCTTCACATTGATGTCGTTAACCAACCAGTTTATGAAATTCTCTGTATTCTTTTTAAATGTATCCATCTCTGATTCTTGATTGCTAGTGAATCAATTCCAGAAGTATTTATTCTTTTCGAAACAATATTCGGAAAGTAGTAGTTTGCCAATGTTTGGTCCTTGAAACATTATATATATATATATATATATATATATTGTCTCATCTCTTTAGATCTTCGGTATAAAAAAAAAAATTTGTCTCGAAAATTTTATTTTCCAATTTTTCTCAAGGAAGTTAAAAATGTTACATTATAGAGTGAATAAACGTTTGACTACGGTATCAATAAAAAAAATAAAATAAAATAAGGAATAAATGATAGATATTAAATAAAAAGAGCTATCTACAATTTCATTTGAAGAATAAAACCTAGTCATAATATGACTATAAAGAAAAGGAAATAATATTAAAAAAAAGTATTAATCCTACGTTATATGAATAAATAATAAAAAAAATGGAAACCACGCAATATTACTGGTTTACATTTCTTTTTCTTCTTCAGTACCTAAAGTTTTTCCCTCTTTATGGTTTGGATTAATTATCAAATTATTATCTTTATCTACGGTGACATTAACAGTTTCACCTGGTCTCAATTGTCCCTTTAAGATGAATGTCGCCATAGGGTTTAGCAACTTCTTATGTATCAATCTGTTCAATGGTCTAGCACCGTAGAAATGATCATAACCATGTTCTGTCAACCAATCTTTGGCTTTATCGGTCAAAACTAATTTCATTCTTTTGTCAACCAATCTTTCTTGAATTTCTTGAATTCTGATATCCACAATAGATCTCAACACCTTCTTTGACAATCTATTGAATACAATAATATCATCAATACGATTAATAAACTCAGGAGGATATAATTTCTTCACTCTTTCAATAACTTGAGCCTTCACTTTTGGATCAACAATTCCTGTATCAGAACCCTCTTTTCCTTTCCCAACAGACTCATCAGATAGAAGAATATCTTGACCAATATTAGAAGTCATTACAATGATAGTATTACGAAAATCTACCTGATGCCCTAAGGAATCTGTCAATTTACCCTCATCAAGGACTTGTAACAATAATTTAGACACATCAGGATGTGCTTTTTCGAATTCATCGAATAGAACAACAGAATATGGCTTACGTCTAACTGCTTCAGTTAACTGACCACCAGACTCACTTAACACATAACCTGGTGGGGCACCAATCAATCTTGACACTGTATGTTTTTCTTGGAATTCGGACATGTCAAATCTAATAACATTTGACTCATTATCAAATAAAAATTGTGCTAAAGCTTTGGTTAATTCTGTCTTACCAGTACCGGTAGGACCCAAGAACATGAAACTTGCAATAGGTCTCTTTTCACTAGTCAAACCAGCTCTTTGTAGTCTTACTGCATCAGAAATAGCATGAATAGCTTCATCTTGACCGACAACTCTTTTCTTTAATGATTCTTCCATATATAATAGCCTATCTTTATCACTTTTCATTACTGTTTCGGTTGGGATACCTGTCATTCTTGCAACAACTTTGGATATGTCATCAGAAGTAACAGAATCATGTAAAAGAATATTATTCTCATTTTTCTCAGTGCTATTCTTTTTTGTTTCTTCAATTTTCTTTTCTAAAGATGGGATTTTAGAGTACCTCAATTCAGAAGCTCTTGCATAATCACCATTTCTTTGTGCTTGTTCCAATTCTATTTTTGCTCTCTCTAACTCTGCTTTACAGTTTTTGACTTCTTCAATTGCCATTTTTTCTTTATCCCAGATTTCTTTCAACCTATTTAATTCCTTTTGTTTTAAATTCAAATCCTCTTTTAATTTGTCACGCCTCTCTTGTGACACGGGATCGGTTTCCTTCTTTAATGATTCTAATTCGATTTGGATGGTCATTATTTGTCTATCTAATTTTTGAATCTCATCTGGTTTCGACTCGTGTTGTAATCTCAACACAGCACAGGCCTCATCAACTAGATCGATTGCCTTATCTGGTAAGAATCTGTCATTAATGTATCTGTTAGATAAAACGGCAGCTGAGACTAAAGCGGCATCAGTGATCCTTACCCCATGATGTACTTCGTATCTTTCCTTTAATCCTCTTAAAATAGAAATAGTGTCTTGCACAGAAGGTTCATTCAAAATAATTGGTTGAAATCTTCTAGTCAATGCAGGATCCTTTTCAATAATTTTATATTCGTCTAAAGTTGTTGCAGAGATACAACGTAGCCCCTTTGCCAATTTGGGTTTCAAAATGTTGGATGCATCCATTGCCCCCTTCCCATCACTACCTAAGCCTAGTAACATATGTACTTCATCGATAAACATAATAGTATTATCATCAACGTCATCTAATACACCTTTCAATCTTTCCTCAAATTCACCTCTGTACTTAGCACCAGCAATCAAAGAACTTAATTCCAGATTGTATAAATGTTTACCCTTTAGAGATTCAGGCACTTCTCCACGAACCATTCTTTGTGCTAAACCTTCAACAAGTGATGATTTCCCAACACCAGCTCTCCCAATAATAATTGGATTGTTTTTTCTCCTACGAGATAGAATCTGTATGGCCCGGGATATTTCTTCATCTCTACCTATATTAGGATCCAGTTTCCCCTGTTTTGCCAATGCAGTTAAATCTGTAGCATATTGTGAAAGGAAAGTTTTCTTCTTCGGGTCAGTTCTTAACTGAACATAATATCTGAGGGCGTTTACCGTAGCAAAAGCAAGCGGAGCCCTTGTCAAAGAAGCAGCTTTTGTAATTAACAAACGATTTGAAACATTCAGCATAATACTTTATGTCGTTTAAATTTTTTTTTTTTTAGTATTAGTATTATTGTTATTACTATTTTGCTTTTCAGTTTGTTCAAATATCTTGCTCGACAAATAACACTACTTTGCAAAGTCTGTTTGTCATATGCGTGTATATATGTATGTTATTTCATATGTCAACAGAATCTGTAAAATGTGAGATCAAGGGGTGTGCCTTAAAATCAGGTTTTCAAAAATCTATTAAATTCCGAAATGTTCTAGAATCTTCAAGAAAAGAAAAGTCAAAAAAAAAATAAAAAAATACAGAAATCATCTTTGATATTTATTTAGTCTGGATTCCAAAAACGATAGGGTTTGTAAAATTGGTAATCTATTCTTAATAGAAACCCTGGAATTCCGTTATTAGGGTTTATCACAAAATGTTTTTCCAAAGGGACAAACTTTAATAAAATGCTAATGCCTGTTTAGGTAAAGGAATGAATCACGTCTCTTTTCCAAGGTTTAAGGTGACACACACATTTTTCTTTATATATATATATACATACATTTGAAAGGGAACAAAGTAATATATTATAAAGGAAAAAGAGCGCAATATTTTTCATGATTTAGATTGACCAAAAACCAAATAAAATTTCCAACTACTTTTCAATAAATTTATTTTTCCTCGTTTGATTGTTTCAAATATATAGATTATCTATTGTTGAATCTATCATTATTAGTATTCTGTTATTTTAACGACTAAAGATTGTAAAGGGAAAATATATTTATGGTGGCGGAGGTGGAGGCGGGGGCTGAGGCTGAAACTGAAGAGGAAATTGCGGAATATGAAGTAGTTGTTGTGGATCTATATGCTGCAGTTGCGGTCTTTGTTGTAAATCATTCGCGTAAGACTTGTTATACATGTGTATCTGTTGTTCCATTTGAAAGACAATGTTTTTTAAATTAAAGATTTCCTTTCGTAATATAATGTTTTCTTGCATTATTTCGTCATATCTTCTTGCTTTCGATTCTAATAATTTGACATATTTTTCTTTACGCTGTCTGAAAGCTTTTTGTGCATTGCGGTTCTGAATCGCTCTCTTAGAGTCTCTTAATCTTTTAGAACCTTTTTTGTTTATACCCACAATTCCCTTTTCTTCAAGCTTAGAATTATCATCAACAGATTTACTACCTTTGTTTGTACTCTCTTCTTCCTTTTCATTGCCATCTTTTGTTGTAAAATTTGTATTTTCAAGAGTAGTTGGGGTAGTATCATTAATACTTGGACAATTTTCCTTCTCTTTTTGTATAAAGTTAGAGGATTCTTCAGTGGTGACATCACAGGTACTAGCATTATTTGTAATGGTGGTCCCAGCCTGTAAAAAATCAGGTTGTACCCCAAAGACACTCTTCTCCTGCAACTTGGTTGAACTTCGTCTTCCAGCCCTTTGCATCGAATCCCCTTTCGCCAAATTACCCGGAATTTTAGCATTTGGAATATCTTCTTTGGTGGTACTCATTTTACTAAGTGGTGGGATATTAAGTCCTACCGCCTCATTACTATTGGAAGCTAATGAGGTGTGCAAATTTTGTGATTGCCATGACGTTGTAAGTCCATTTCTCTTTTGCAAAGGCTGTGATATTGAAGATTGAATCGGCAAGGACATAGAAGTTAAATATTGGCTTTGCGGTAGTCCTTGGGTAAAAGTAATGGCCGGTTGCGATATATACATAGGTGAGTGTTGCTGTATCGTTGATGGTGTAGACAACATACTGGGATGTTGAAGCGGTAGCTGTGAGGCATGTGGTAATTTTACCATCCCTGCCGGGAAACACTGTTGACACACTTCGGCATATTCTGTGGAGATAGGAGGTAATTGAGTAGTGACAATATGAGGCAAAGTCATGTTATTTATTCTTGTATTTGGAACCACCTTAGAAACGTTTGACACGATGTCAACTGTGTTATTGTGAGAAAGGTTTTGTGTTGATAATTTATTTGGATTCGTTTCGATTTTCAGTGTACCATAAGGCTGAGACTGTGTTGTTATGGGTAGTTTTGATAATATGCTGGATTGTGAAACAGGGGATTGTTTTGCTAGAATATTATCATTAGAATTTGTGGAGGTGGGGATATATGGATACACTGCAGGCCCTTGAAGGGGATGCATATTTACAATGTTCTTTAATGCTGGTGAGAGCGATCTCGTATTGATATTTTGATTTAAATTATACAAATTTTTCATTTGGTCCGGATCCGTTTTATTTGATGGCGCGATATTATTATTTAATTGAAAATTGGAGGATATATTGTGGTTAATTTTTGTTGGGATTGGTGGTATATTTTTGAATACGGTTACGTCTTTTGTGTGGATAATACTATTGTTACTTTCCATTTTTTATTCGGTAGAGTGTTCATTATATTTCTTGAACCGGTAAAAGATTCAAATCAGATTAATATTTTGTTAGGGTTTTTGGAACCTTTTAGTATATATATATATATATAATTATTAAATAAAGAAGGATTAATAAAATAAAAAAACAAATTCAGAATAGTATTAGTTTTTTTTTTTCTTTTCTATTTTGAATTCAACTTTTTAAAGCAGAAATAAAATGGTTTATTTCAATATATAGAATAACATAAAAAGGAAGGGGAGAGAGGATGAATCTATATATTCGAAATGAAAAAGTTGAGAAAATTTGATAAAATTATTAGGAAAGGTTATGATCAATATCAAAAATCCTCTAAAGGATTTATAGGAATATTATTTATTTATATTTTTGTAGTAAAAATAAAAGTAGAGTAGCTTGATGGGGGAGGGGAAAGTAGAAGAAGAAAAAAAGAGTTGTTGTACTTGTTTTTTTGTCCAAGAAGTTTATGCAGATCTTTATTAAACACAGAAAG
The DNA here is from genome assembly GCA_017347545.2 of Arxiozyma slooffiae. Taxonomy (NCBI): domain Eukaryota; kingdom Fungi; phylum Ascomycota; class Saccharomycetes; order Saccharomycetales; family Saccharomycetaceae; genus Arxiozyma; species Arxiozyma slooffiae. Next base: position 525,780 of record JAFHAQ020000006.1, on the reverse strand, counting down.
AATATATGATAAAATTTTGTGGCGCCAACGTTTAATTTGTAAAAAAAAAAATAAAAATAAAATAATAATAATTAGGAATATAAAATATTACACAACAATATTGTTTAATTAGGCTTTGATCTAAGTCATTTTAAAGGTAAGTGAGTAATATAATTGAATGGGGGGGAAATAAATCAATAATAAAAAAAAAACGGATGTTAATATACACATATATACGCAAGAATAGTTAACAGAACATGCGAGTGATTAGGAAAGTGTACTACTTGTTATTAGTGAGAAATGTTTGACCAACGTACAAATCAATAGAAAGATGTAGAATGAAGGCAAAAAAAAAAGGAAGGGGAAGAAAAACCGGAGATGAAATAATTTCGGAATAGGTACGTAATATTTTTTTTTTCTTTGTTTTCTTTCCCCTCCTCCTCCCCTCTGCATTTGGAAAACAATAGAAAATACAAAATTGTTTTCACGCCATCCACCACTACCAAAATGCTGAAATAAAACAAAGCCGTTTATAAAATGCAACAAAAGAATTCAAAAGTTTGTATTTTTTTGTTTTTCCCCCCCGCCGCTTGCCCACCCGCCTGCCCACCCGCCACTCAAAAAATATACATCTATACAGTGTGGAAAGAAAACAAAGGAACAAAGTGGGAAACAATAGCACTGTATCTTATTTATTATATTCAAGGAGATCTACACTTGAAAAAGTCTCGACAACGCAAGGGCAAATTTGATAGTCTCTAAATGGTGCATAACTTTTATAATAATAGAATATGATAAGTAAGACTTTTGGTGATAAAAGATGTATATGTAACAAGTACCTTTAATCGTTGTTTCAGTAACATATAAATTTATAATTAAAAAGAGTAATAAATTATTGAAAATCAAGAATATAACTGATATGTATAATAGACTCTGTCTCTACTATATATATATATATATATATATATATAGATCGAATAAACAGCATGAAATAATCATACATTACATAAGGACACGATATTAAACACTTGCTAATGACTCGAATATTATTTTTAAAAGAACTTTCTTACTTCAAAATTGACAAAATTCGTAACTTTTCAAAATGATATAATTCATACTTGACTCAAATGTTTCTTTTCTTTTCTTTTTTTTTTTTGGTTCTATAGAGTATTAATTAGTATATTTGATGAAACAAATGGAGCTTCCCATACATGAACTTTCCTTCATCTTTTCCACATTTTGATACCTCAAAGTGAATATCAAGGTACAAAAGATCCTAGTTTCAATTATCAGGTCATTTTTTTTTTGTATTATTAGAGTGCTTTTTGAAAACAAAAAAATACTTATTATATTTCCAAAAAAAAAACAAAAACAAAAAAAAAATTAATTCTCAACATTTTTAAACCACAATGGGAAAAAATGAAGAAGAAAATAAAAGAAAAGAAATAAAGCTTTTTTGTTTGTTTGTTTGAGGCTTAGACAATCTTTAATAATTGTTTATTTTCGATAAATATACATATATATATATATATATATCTAATATGCCTCACAATAGTAATAATTGATCTGCAAAATTATCGAAAATAAACGTATAAACAAAACAAAACAAAACAAAAAAATACTGGTTATGTAGATGATTTTCTTTGTACAAGAATGACAAGTTGAGCCAAAGAGAAAAAAAAAAAACAAAAAAGCATCAACCACTCTTGAAAAGTTTTCTTATTTCTTCATTTTTATTTTATTTTTTTCTTTTTTTTTTCTGGGAAATATACTTTCGGGAGTATGTTAGCAATTCTAATAAAATGGTTCAGATTAATACTTATTTAATACTAACGGATACGAGAACCCATATCGTTCCAACCATTGACTTTGTTACGAATCTTTCTTAGTACTCTAGGATCAAATAAGGAACCAGATATAATATTTGTATCTTCTGTATGATTACTCGATTCGGTCTCAGTTGGATTTGTACCAACAAAATCAGTTGAGCTACCATTGTTACGGGAATCTAAATTATCGTAGCTAGAATTATTAGGATTAATTAGCGCACCACTATCTTCAACATCAATCACATCTTTACCTATAATATGGTTATAGACGATCCTACCATTGCTTTCAATCTGAAGATTGAACTTATTAAATATTTCCCAATTTTCTTCATCGTCGAAAAATTCCCAGTACTGGGTATCTAAGGAGTCAGCATTTGTGGTGGCAAACATAGTAGTTTGTTCGGGTCTCATCTCAATACTATCATTATTGGTATTACCTTCTGTATTAGATGTTTCATTGTCGTCAGTTCTTCGTATAGATTCGGAGATATCGTTGTGATTAGTACCACTTAATGGATCATCTGGAGGTGGTAAGTCTTCATCATCTTTCCATTCATTGTAGAGAGCATAATATGAATGAGTGAAATGTTGATACTGGTATGAAGAATCGCTATATTGATACATTGTTTCTAATGTAAGAGATTTGAATACCGTTGGTTGAAAGCTTGTTGTTTTTTGTTTTTTGTTCCTATTTTTTTTTTTTTTAATTGTAGTTAGTTCTTGATTTGATTTCCTTTTCTACCTATCTTGTCCTCAATTATTTTCCAAAAAAAAAAGTGTATGGGGGAAAACATTATAGTTTAAAAAACAATGTAACCTATTTTTTTTTTCTCTTTGCGAAGGTTTTATGCAGAGGGGGGGGGAAGAAGGGGAAAAAACAGTATCATGCAAGAGATTGATCCAAATATAACATAATGATTACAATTTTTTGTTACATACATACTTCGATAGGTATCAACCCGTGATCGGATATAGATATGTTAAGTTCAGACTACTTGTAATTAAATCGACAAAACGACAAAATATCTATTTACTTCCTTTTTTTTTTTTGTTGTTGTTTTTTGTTTTCTTTAAGTTATATGAGCAATTCTTAATTTCTTGGTGTGTTCAAACGAACATGAATATCACAGTTAAAAAGAAATTGTATTGAGATTGATTTTCTGATATCAAATATTATATTGTATTATAAATAGATGAGAAAATAACAACTTACCAAAAAGAGGGGGGGGAGATAATAAAATAATAATAATAAAGTGGATTGATCTTCGTGTGTATTAAGAATTGTTCATTCCACATATGATCGATTTTTTTTTTGCATTTTACCAGAATTAGATAGATAAGCTGAGTTTAAACAAAAAGAAAAAAAGAAAATAAAAAAAAAGAATACTTTTGTATCATGAAAACTCTTTAAACCTACTGAATGATTTACTCTATATATCAAACAACATATACAAAAAAGAAGAATAAAAAGGAGTAAAAATAAAAAACAAGTTTCACGATAATGTTAGGTCAATAAACCTAGAAAAAAGAAAAATAGAATATTCTTACACTAGATCTGCTGGGTTTTGTACACTCGATAAATTGTAAAGCTTACTATAATCTACCACATGACCATTTAACATTCCTTTGTTATCTTTTGGCGATTTTAACAATCTAATCCATAATGGTGCTTTGTAATCACTATCTAACCAAAAGTCTTTAATGTTTACCCAATAACTAATCTTACTCATCTTTGTAAAATTATTTCTAGAACCGTATAGAGTGTTTAATGGATCATTGAATCTATGTCTATCTTTAATTAGTCTTATCCATGATTCCATTCCAATCATTTTACATAGTAGATTCATTCTTGCAGTAGTGCTACGACCATCAACATTATTCGTATCATTAGCAGTATCATTAAAATTATCTGATCCGTTTTCCTCTTCATCTAAGATATCAGAATTTAATCTACGTAATAAATCTTCTGGGGCACTATTGAAATATTCATTAAAGCTGTTTCTCTTGGATCTTCTCTTTGACAATAAACTAAATTCATAATTTGTTACACCCTGAATGATTTGTATCCATTGAATAATGAACAACATCGTCACCCATATCAATTGCAATGCGGACCATACAGTAGCTAGGAAAATCATCGGTTTGTATTGGTATCCAAAACATAACTCATCATCACCTAGAATAAAACATTTTGCATCTTTTCCTAATACCTTCTCATAATAATCCCCCTGAATATGAAAGTATTCTAAAGACAATATAATGAAAATGGGGATTGCAATCTCGACACAAGTAATAAACAAAACAAATTTTTTATGGTTCATAAACCCAACATCATTATATATCCAGGGACAAAAATGATCGAATCTTGTGACAACATGCTGTTGGAAAGAAGAATATTTACTTCTAATAGGTTTTCTTACTTGAGTTTCGATGCAGAAATTATTTGTATCAAAACTACCAATTGATAATAAGTCTGTTATTGTGGTACGGATAGCGTCATGGTTTCTTTCAGTTTCAATAATCCCTGGATTAGATTGAATCAATTGAATAAATAATATATATGATATAACAATAAGTATGGAAAACAGTAACGATAGCAGGAAGTTTTTTGAAAGAACAACAAAACATATTTTCCAAATCCATAACACAGAAACAATAATTAAACTACTGAAAAATATCCCAGCTACCATAGGAGATTTTGAAAGATTAACTTTATAAGGTGACCTATTATTAATGATTAATGTGGGTAATACAAATTTGTTTAATCCAAATCTTAAAAAGAAAGTCATTAAAGTACTTAATAATACAACAAAAATTGGATTCCAATAATTAAATGATATGAAAATCGGGATCATTATTATCAGTGGTGAAAAAAATGTGACTGACTTAGCATGTAAATCATTCTTCAAATAACTCTTAATCCGATACCCATTTTCGTCAAATCCACTGAATAGCAAAGCATTTCGCAATGAACTTTTCGTATTTAATTCATTAGCAATGTCAAAACAATTTTTGCCATCTGCAGTCTTCGTAAAGAAATCAGCTTGACCATTTTTGATTAAATGTTTTAATACCTGTACCTGTCCCTTTACAACACCCCAATGTAATGCGGTAAAACCAGAATCGTCGACTAACTTAACATTTGCGCCAAATTTTAATAACATTGACACAGTTAGGAAATCCCCTTGATATGCTGCCCAGATTAACGGTGTCCTATTTTGCAAATCTCTACAATCTACGTCAATTAGACCAGTATCTACCACAAAATACAATACGTAACAAACTAGCATGATGTTTGAACTAGTTACAGCTAAATGTAATACATTAAATCCCTGATCATCACATATTGTAGCATCAGCATTGGAGTTTTTCAGTAAATAATCTACTATGTAGACGTAACCATACCTTGCAGCCCAATGTAAAGGAGTAGCATTTAATTGACTTGATTTAAAGTTTGGGTCAGCACCTTGTTTCAACAAATATTCTACTATACTTAACCTATTATTAATTGCAGCCCAATGTAAACCAGTCACTTTTTCCACTGGATCAAAATCTTCTCCTACAATAATTGTGTGTGATTCGATTAACCTTTTTACAGTGGCCAAATCACCGGATTGACAAGCAGAATGATATTCCATTAAAATAGGATCTCCATCTTGTAAATTATTATCTTTATTATCATCACCTGAATTATCTTCTACTGATGGATTATTAGATATCACAGCTTGTAAAGAGGAAGCATCTACATTGTCACTGTCATTATTTGAATTAATATCTTCATAGGTTTGTGTATCATCATGGGAGATATTATCCATTAAAGGTTCATCCTCCACCGTCACCATTTTATAAAACTATATTAGTTAATCTTCTTTTATCTATAATCGAATTTAATAGTACTGAAGGCAATAAAATGCTCTTGTCGTTGCTTTCAATCAAAAATTTACACAAGGAGTGATGTATATATTTTATTTCAATGTATCCACTAATATACAGAGAATTTTTATATTTTCCGCAATTCAGTAAGTGGTTTAATTGAATAGTGCCAACAATTTAGTGAAAGTATACTTCTGTTTATTTATTCTCCTTCTATATTATTTTTTTTATTTTTGATGTTAATTGTCCATTTTTTTTTGTCGACATTTACTTATTACTCTTTGTTATTCTGTGTTTATTTTATTTCATTTTTTTTTTAAAAAAATGTTCGAAAATGGGTGAATTTTATAGGAAAAAAATGTTTTAAGAAGGTATCATGAAAAATACAAGGCAAAGCAAAAATATATATTTAAAGAGGGATTTGGAAATATAAATTACATGCATAGCTATACGTATAATTGAAAGAAAAGATCATAGGTATTATCATTATCATTTTCATCTACCCCAAATTAGCTTGATGGCTATGTAAATTAAACACGAGAAATGACTGAAGGTAAACAGGAAAACAAAAGATTTGAATATGCAGATGTAGCCAGTATAATACAATCGTATCAAAAAGATAAACAAATTGAAACAATTCTTATTGAGAAATTCACCACACTTTTACAAAATCTTAAAGGTCAATATTTTGTTAATTTGTATCCAAATCAGATTACTACTGTGGCAAAATTCATTTATCTTTTCTTTACCACTTTCCAAAATGAAAGGACTTTAGGTCAAGAATATGGGCAATTAATGTATGTGAATAAGTCGGGTCGAAACTTAGTTAAAAGGGGACAGCGGTTAGCGTATATTATATCTGTTTGTTTTGGACCATATATATTTAGTAAGATATTAAAAATATTTCATATGGAAAATATTAATGAAGGTGATGAAGCTGAAAAACAGTTTTCTTTGAAAAAGATTGTGGATTTAGGATTGAATTTGCATTTAATATTATTTTATTTCAAAGGTGAATATTCAGATATTTGGAAAAGATTATTTGGTATAAGAGATGTGATCACGCATAAGATTAATGATAGTGAAAGAAAGTTCCGTGAAAATAATTCAAAAATGTATAAATTACTAGGTTATATTTTCTTAGTACAGACAATAACACAGAGTCTACCCTTAATAAAATCACAGTTAGCATTGCTTTCCTTTAGAGGTAAGAATAAATATGAATCACATCACGATACAGTATCAGATTCAATGAGAATCATTACTAAGATTCCGGAAAAGTCACAAGTCTCTCATGTCTCATTGGAGGACCCTACAATTTTACCTTTCATACCAACTGGATCACGTCATTGTACATTATGTCTTTCACCAATGGTGGATCCAAGTTGTGCTCCCTGTGGCCATATATACTGTTGGGATTGTTTACAAAATTGGACTAATGAAAGACCTGAATGTCCTTTATGTAGACAGAAATGCCATCCTCAACAGATACAGCCTTTGGTCTAATTATGAATACTTTAAGAAAATAATATATATATATATATATATATATTCTATAAAAAAATTATTCATAGCAAGAAAAGACTTAATGAATTTGAAAGTTGCAGGAATGAAATACACATTAATTAAGTAGTTTCTTTACGTATTAATTTTATCAGCATCACTTTTTTTTTTCTTAAAAAAAAAATCGGATGAGCAAAACAGTACGTTCATGACGATTCAATATAGCTACACATTCCCAATCATCATCAAAATTCAGGCCATTAATCTGATGGTATAATCATATGAACTAGAAGCTAATATATATTTACGTGGATGCCAATGTTACATGTTTAAAGTCCTGAGAATGCTCTTGTAGAACAGATACACAAAACTTATTGTCACCCAAAATATTACTGCAAATAGATACAGTGGCAACGAATGACCCTTCGGCTAGACAAGGAAGAAGAGAATGTGGTATCCATGTACAACTGATTCGAATGGCTTTCTTATATGCCGTTCCATCCAAAAAATTCAACAATTTACATTGTTTTTGAATCTGGATCAATGATCTTAACCAATTTGATTTTATGATCCTGGGAGGTAATATTTGGTATGATTCAACCTATAGAGCACTTTCATTTAGGTAATTATCTAGATGGAAATAGGGTATGAAAAAAAAAAAAAAAAAAAAAAAAAAAAAAAAAAACAATTGAACGATAATAAATTACCTACATGGGACATATCTTCTTTGATGTAGAGCGAGATTGTATGTGACCACAGTTCCCTAAATTGGGACATAGTGAGTTTCCAACCGATGATCCTAGAACACTCACAATTGAATTGGATTGGTTGTTGTTATTATTATACGATTACCTCTCGATGAGGTATTTAAAAATAGAATGACTGAAGTCAAGATGCTAGTGAAGACCAAGTTAAATTAGGGTTATTTGCGTATCCAGTATTATAAGCTGCTGATATATATTGTTATATGGGTATACGCATGTTTTCCGCAAGAAAAAATCGATATCAGCATTTAGAATTGACTAGATATATACCAAGAAGATTCATTAAGATGTATTACTAAACCTAAAAGGAAGATGTCAAAGAGTAATGGTGATTTAATGTCATTAAAATATTTAAACGATGAACCAGAAATGCTACAAAAGAAGTTTGTTCGAAAAAAATCTTTAATTTTAACTGATTGATTTAAAAAGGATATGTGAATAGTCCATTGGTAAACATTTTTCTCCCTATATTAAGGTTGGAGAAGGAATAGATTTTTCTCCAAGAAAAAGAGATAATATATTTAGAAAGAGAGAGGGAGAATAAACAAAGAGTGGGAAATAAAAAAAAAGATAATCTTTAAATATTATTCTACTATAGAGTTTATCACTTACTTTCCATCTTTCCCTCTTTAGAATTAGATTCTAACTACACTCTTTAATACAGAATAATAATAAATACAGAATATTGATTGATGTAATGTTATATATATTCTCTTATTATTATTATTACATGGAAATTACGGGTTTAAAATATTTACAAAGGTTCAATTTTATTGTATTGTTTTCCCCCTATTTTAGAAATATTACTGTGGTACCCTTAAAAACAGGAAGAGAGCGTAGAGTGGTGGACCAAAAGAAAGATGTCTGGGTGTACAGCTGGTTTTTTGCTTGTTCAAGGGTGTCGGAATGTTTCCCGGAATGGTTCCGAAGACTGTTCCTGCTCGGAAAATTTCCAAAAAAAAAAAAAAAAAAAAATATTGGGTTTTTGGCGGAATGTGTGAAGAATGGTTTCATTCCGAAAAAGTCTGTGTATAGTTGTTTTCTTTCTTTCTTTGTGGAGACTTACTTTCCGCCACAAAGCTTTTTAAAAGTAAGGGATTCTATTTTTTTTTTTTTTTTTTTACAATGGATTACAATAACGTTAATTGTTTTATATATATATGATTATTATATATATATTATTGCTACAGTTGAAAAGATTAAAGAAAGGGTGTAATATTGAATTTTTTTTATTTTCTATTTTGTCTTTTTTTCTTTTAGATAATCGTTATAGTGTTTGTATGGGGTGAGGGAATTAGATTAAATGTTTTTGGTAATACTAATTTCACTTAATTTCGACTATTTAAAGTAAAATAATACTATGGTGTAAATTAGGATTAATAAATAAATAAAAAGTGTTTTTGTGTATTGAGTGTTCTCTCTCTCTCTCTCTCTCTCTCTCCCTCTCTCTCCCTCTTATATATATATATTTAAGTATCTTTATACTTAAAGATAGAAATAGACATTGATATAAGTATAGATATGGTTCCTAAAAGAATTGTAATATTTACCGTTAAAGGTATGACATGCAGTGCATGTGTAAATGGTATTATAAAACAGGTTGGTGCTATAAATGGAGTATATGATGTTAAAGTGTCTTTAATGACACAGAGTTCTCATATTATATATAACCCTCATGTTTCTAATGTTAATGTGTTAAAGGAGGCAATAGAGGATTGTGGGTTTGATGTAACATTAGTTTCTGACTCTGAATATCTTCAAACTAATCAAGGGGAAAGTAATTTGATATCTGGTAAATTGAAATTATTACTACTCTCATCTTTTCCTATATCAAAGGAATTATTCGGTTTTTTAAATATTTCAATTGAAAATATTCATATGGTATCTCAAAAGGAATACATTCTGTATTTTAAATATGATCCTTACTTGATTGGTATCCGTGATATTATCTCTAAGATAAAACATGAATTGAATATTGATTCAACTGTGGATACACTATATGATCTAGATAATGTAACGTCTCATTTGAATAAATGTAATGAAATCACCTTTTGGAAGGGGAACTGTTTTAAATCTTGTATCGTGGCAACGCTATCAATGACACTCTACATGGGTATTCCTATGCTTATACCAAATGTAATCACCTCTAGAGTCTTTCCATACAGGGAAGTCCCAATGATAAAAGGCTTTTTCTATAGAGACTTAATTGGAATTCTCTTGGCTACTTTTGTTCAATATTGGATCGGAGGTTATTTCTACATATCTACTTGGAAATATTTCAAAAATCGTCATAGTACAATGGACACTTTAATATGTCTCTCAACCTCACTGGCTTATTTTGTTTCTCTAATATCCATTATTCATAATATTGTTATCAGAAATTCTACAAACTTACCTAATGTCATCTTTGACACCTCTATTATGTTATTCACCTTTATCTCCTTGGGTAAAATGTTGGAAAATAGAGCAAAGGCAAAAACTACTACTGCTTTGACAAAACTGCTACAACTGTATCCATCCTTCTGTCTATTAGTCCACAATTACTACCAGGGTACAACAGATCACTCCGTCGTCACTCAAATATCAAAGGATCTTTTGCAAATTGATGATATCTTAGAGATTAAACCAGGTATGAAAATTCCCTCAGATGCAATAATTGTCTCCGGTATCACACAAATCGATGAATCGTTAATGACAGGAGAATCTTCTTTGATCAACAAATCAATAAATGACACGGTCATTGGCGGTACAACAAATGGGTCAGGGCATATCTTCGTTCGTATTACTTCTATCGGGGAACATACAAAGCTGTCTCAAATTATTAAGACTATGGAAAGGGCACAAATGACAAAAGCACCAATTGAAACGGTAGCGGACTTTTTGGCCGCGGTCTTCGTCCCAGTTTTGCTCACTATTGCTTCATTATCGTTCCTCTTTTGGGTCATTATTTCAAAATATCTGACAAGTTGGGAGTATTTTTCTCATGACCGAATCTATTCGTGTATCAAATTGGCCACATCGGTGATTGTCGTTGCTTGTCCCTGTGCCTTCGGTTTAGCCACACCCACGGCAATTATTGTGGGTACCGGTATCGGTGCAGAGAATGGGATTTTAATTAAAAGTGCTGAGGTTATTGAATTGTTAGGTCATAACTCTAAACATGAAAATACCGTGTTTGTCTTCGATAAGACAGGTACCTTAACTATGGGAAAGTTACACGTTGAGAGTTTTGTGGTAAAAAGTGAGTTCGGTATTAACAAAGATTATTTACTTTCTATGATAAAAGAGCTGGAATCTAACACAGAACATCTGATCACTAGACCACTTATTGAATATTGTGAAAGACAGATAGTAAATAAAGATTTGGATTTGAAAAGGTATGAAGTTCTTGAATATAAAAATATGACAGGGTTAGGTATTTCCGCTTTGATTAAAGACCATTCTAATGGTGGTAACAATAATTTGGAAATATCTATTGGTGGTAACTGTTTGATGGAACAATTAAATGTATCCAATTTTGAAGGATATCACTTAGCCAATGATTATGGATATACCGTGGTCTTTGTTTCTGTTAACAAAAAGATTGTTGGTCATTTTGAGTTGTTAGACATAATCAAAGACGATGCCTGGGAGACAGTCGCTTGGCTAAAATTGAATAATTACCCAGTTTATATGGTCACTGGTGACAACCACAGTTGTGCATTTTCAATTGCATTACAATTAAACATCGATTGTAAAAAAGTGTTTAGTTCAATCTCTCCATCTGGTAAATGTGAAATTGTGGAACGTTTACAAGAAAATGGAAATAAGAAAGTGGTATTTGTAGGTGATGGTATAAATGATTCACCAGCTTTGGTGAAAAGCGATTTAGGTATTTCCGTATCCACTGGCACGGAAGTAGCTATTGATGCAGCAGATATTGTTATATTGAATGATGGTTCTCAAGAAGTTACAAAGAATAGCTCTCTGAAGAAAATGATTTATGCTATTGATATCTGTGAAAACACTTTCAAAAGAATTAAATTAAACCTGTTCTGGGCCCTAGTCTATAACATGGTTATGATTCCTGTGGCTATGGGTGTGCTATTACCATGGGGTTTATATTTACATCCAATGTTTGCGGGTTTGGCTATGACATTAAGTTCACTAAGTGTGGTTTTGAGTTCTTTACAACTTAAGTTCTGGAAAGTTCCTGATCTTACGTTACAACCTAGGGCAAAAAGAGAGTTGTTCTTCCTTAGTTGGTTTAAAAAAATAAAGAATAAATATATTAATCGATATTCTCCTGTTTCGAATGAGGAAGCTATCCAAATGATGGATGTGTAATTGATATCATTAATAAATTTTTAATATTTAATAAAAAAAGTTTTTTTCCCCTTTCTCTTCTCTTCTTTTTACATTTTCATTTTATCATAATGTAAATATTGTATTACTTCTATCGTTTTCAATATGGACGAAAGATAAATATTTATATATACTCATTATTTTCTTTAAATATAGTACTTTTTTTTCCTTGGTTCTTTTTTTTTATTTTATTTTTTTTTTTTGTCTTTTGCAATGTGGAGAGAAAAAGAAAAAGAGTGACACAAAATGGTGTCTTCACAAGTTGGATTAAATGTATAAACAAGTTGAAATGACAACAGTAAAAGAAGAACTACTAAAAAAATAATAAAATTAATAGAAACTTTTTAGAATATACCTGAAAATTTGATAAAAAAGAAAAAGAAAAAGAAAGAAAATGGAGAAGTCAGAAATAGAATGTTCTTTGATATACAGTAATGAAAATATTGAAAAGGAACAAGATATTAATAAATTAGTTAAAGAGTTATCAGAACTATTCAAAGGATTGGATGAACTGCTAATAAGAACCATAGTTTTAGCTGCGAATGGGGATATGATTTTGGCTTATAACTCATTGATTTTTTATACAGAGGGGTGGGAAATTTATAAACAGGAAAGATTACCATTAGGTATTAGTGTAATGGCACTAATGTCTGGAAAATCTTTGGAAGAGGGAAAATATTAAGAGTCAAAAAAAATCCTCAAAATGGTACGAACTCCATAGGAAAGCAAAACGAACTAGTTAATAAAACAAAAGAACCAGTCAATTTGTCATTGAATTAACAACAAATATTCCAAAGACCATTCACTTTTTTTCAAGAAAAGAAAAAAGATATTTTAGAATAAACGAATCTAAGGGGGAATGATATTTCTAAAAAAAGTGATTGAATATGGTTTTAGTCTAACAAAAGAGAAAAATTTTGGTAGAAAAATGAATTTCCCTTCTTCAAAAAAAACAAGACGCTAAATGTTTGTAAGAAGCCCTAATTGGAAAATCCTGAAATACGTAGTCCGCGGGTAACGCTTAATGTCGAGGCGAAGGACTTGGAACAGCCGAAACTCTGGGCCCAGGCTGTGAGTGTATTCGAACGAATGATCGTCGGATTGACCTTGGTGGCAAATTACAGAGAAACTTATTTAAGAGACCTCTGATTATTGAGAGAGTGTGCCAGAGGTAATTATCAGCATTCATATTCTTATTAGATCTATTAGGTTCTACCTAAGAGAAATAATAAGAATAATAAGAATAAGCATAATAAGACTAATAAGAAGAATAAGAGAATATCCCACATCTATAATAAGGATTATATATATTGGTTTACTAGTTAGAATCAACAACTATATAATTTGTAAGTGTTTATATATAATTAATATCCATATTTTAGTATATTACTTGAGATAACCCCTTACAATGTTGTTACAACATTTGATAAAGAAACTCTACCTTGTCTTCCTTCGAAACAAAACAGGTAACATTTATCTTGTGTTTAATTTTTTTAAAAAATAAAAAAACATTTATTGAGTTAAACTGTCTTTCAGATTATAATATGAACATACGCTGATTCGAAAAAAAAAGTAAAAGAACAAGAAAAAAAATATAATTTTAAGAAGAGATCCTGTTTAACCTTCAAAGTTTGAAAAAGTGTATTTTATTACTATTTTCGTTATTTAATTAGATATATAGTCGTAATTAAATATATTTTTTATTTCAGAGAATTTCGGTTTATTTTAACGATTGTAATAAAAAAAATTTTTTTTTAGATCGAATTCCACTTTGTTTCGTTTAATTTCATTTACTTTTGCCATATATCAGACAGCTGTTTGTCTTCTAGAGAATACAATATAAAGAGCAAATAAGACACCAGGAATCCAAGCAAAAAATGTTAATATTAGATCGATGAAAAAGGTACTACCTATACCATCTACTATAAAGACTGCTAATGGAGGTAAAAATATGGCTATTTAAAAATAGAGGGGAGTAAAAAAGAATAAACATTTCTTTTTAAACATAGAAATTTTGTTCTTATATTGTCAGTAAGTTGTTTTGACAGTTGTTTTTTCTTCCTTTTTTCAAAAGGATATAAAACGCCAAAATTTTTTTTTTTTAATTTTAAAATTCTCTAAATAATTACCATACAGATTAGAACATTAATGAAAGTAGTTGCTGCAGACATCGGATTCGTTTTACTTTTACCGTAGTATTTTTATTCAATAATAAAGTATGATTCTTTCCTTCAAAAGAAAAGTGGAAAGAAGAAACAAGACACAGGCTAAAAAGCAAAAACACCTAGGGTATATATATACAGTTCCAGTATCCATTTAAAATTTTGGTAAAGCAAACCTATTAAAAATAAATATAGAGGTTATAACATAAGTCTTTGCTAAGGTTGTATTAACTTTACCTTAAAGAATTAAACAATTGTCGAACATGAGGGTAATAAAACTTAAAATAATGGTATTAATTAATGTATTATTTTTTTCCTACCCTGTTAGTTTTTTTTTGTTTCCTTAAAGGGTAATATTAGTTAATGATGTAATAAATTAAAATGCAACAAATAAAAAAATTAGTGGAAAAAAAATAATAAGTAAATATATGAATTACGTCATAATATATATATATATATTTATATGTACATAATTTGGAGAGAAATTTGGTGAAAAGAAAAATTAAATATGACAAAAAGAAAACACAAAGGAAACGTAGCCTTATATAAGATCTACAAAAACAATGCTAAAAGCTGCTGGAATGATCTTATATCTATATACGAAATATATCATTCTTCTAGAAAAAGAACTGTGTGTAACGCACAATCCACACTGGTGAAAATTTTTCACATACTTTCACAATTCCCAAAGATGAAACAAAGAATATTATGAAAATATTTTTCTAGAAGTAAAAACATATAAACGGGTAACTTTGCTCATTTAATTTCCAATCTGGATGAAGAATATATATACATTATTTCTATACCTTATTTATATTTAAATAATTATTTATTCCCTGATAAGGGATCGAGGGAAAATTACTCTACATATTAACGTAATAATAATACATAATAATAACATATAATATGATCACCGACGCTAATAACATGTATAATAATATTCTTCATCCAGAAGAAAGGCATTTTGAGAGAAAATATTATATGTATCCTATCTAGAGGTTGCAATACATATGTTTTATCTTGCTTTGTGAATTAAGTGGTAACAACTTCAATCGTAACAATTCTTGATCCTCAGATTACCCTTAATCACATTCAAAAATACATGTATAAAAAAATATTATAGTATCGCAATACTGAGAAGTGCTTAATTTTTTATATAATAGTAGCTGTGTGTGCTTTGGAAACTTGATGCTAATATTACAGAAAGAATCCTAAAAGTTTGTAAATTCAAATTAAGAGGGAAGGAAAAGTACAAACCAAGTTATAATGAATCATTTTTTTTTTCAGGTGTCAATTCTTCTCTCTCTTTTCTTCTGCCTCCTTATGAAAAAATTTTGTATTAATTTTTTGTTGCCTTGTACATGAGTAAAATGTTTTTTAAACCTTTTTAGGTTACCAACCAAGAAATAATTTTTGGTAAATTTGCACCCCCCATTGTAACCAAAGAAGATATGTCATCTTCTTTGGATAATACAACTTTCATTGTTGAATTGTTAGGATTATCGTCATTATTCTTAACATTATTATAAAGACTTGGGGGTATATTGTTTGCGTTCCATTTTCTAAAGTCGAAACATATTTTTTAAAAATCATGTTAACACTGAGCTTCCACTTCAATGCTTAAAAGATAACTTTCAATCATACTTCTTCAATCAACTCTTGTCAGTTTTAACACATCATCAGTATCTGGACATGATCCCTTTTAATTCTTAATGTTTCCTTTTTACTTGACTTATAATATATTCAATTGTATTACGTTTAAATTCTAAACCTAAATCAACATTTGCGTGTATATCCGATGAAATTATCGAAAATCATTTAATTTCCAATCTATTAATGTGTTTTGTGTGAATTGTGGTCTTTTATTCCGTAACAAAAGTGTTGTAGAAAATATCTCTTTCGGATACACATCTTGATACGCTTGTTGCAATGCTTTTGACAAAGAAATTTTATTGTCAAAATTTGATGGCTGTAAAGAAGAACTTCTGTGATTATTTTTTTGGTGAAGCATTGGTTGTCTTGAATTGATAGTAGAGGGAAAATACTAGGCCTACAACAAGAAGTGTCACTAGAAGTTTCTTTTTTTTTTTTTTTCTTGATATCAAATGTTGGAAAAGTAGTATTTTGCGGTAACCTTGAGTGCTTAATTTCAGTTTTGGCATTATTAGAATATAGATTATTCTAAGGGTGTCTAAATAGAAGTACTTTCCATAACATTTAATTGCAAATCATGTGGTAAAGGGAAAGGGATTTTGAGAATACTACTAAGCACTTACATATTGCTTTCTATTTTGAAAACATAGTTCGGTAGACTAGTAGATAATTATGTTGCAGAGCAGTAAATACTTGTACCAGAATGATGAAACGTTTTTTTTTTAGTTCCATAACCATCATTTTGGCTCTCTTTGAGGTGAAGTGATATTGTTGAAACTAAAGGGGAAAAAGCAAGCTTTGTTGGTCTAATATATGTTTCACAAACATTTGAAACCACCTCTAAAATCTTATGGTGTTGGAAAGAAGTAGCTAGCTGAAAAAAATTCTTTGGCTAACTGCAATAACTCTTTTGAAGAGAAAAAGGACTAATTGTCCAACTGTTGAAACGAATAGAAAGGAAAACCCATTCCTGGATGTGTGAACCACTTTGATAGGATTTGGTTAGCTATAAGTAGGATGGTAAATGGAATTAAGTGTGGATAACTGAAAATCCCTGTTGTTTTTTATTTGCGCCTTCTTTTAGATGTCCAGTCTGTCGCAGCTTACTCAAGAAAAGAACTTATGTGTACTTGGATTAGGCATGAGAATATACATGTATAGTTTATATAGCAATAAATAAAAGGGATATAGAAATATGGAAATATATAGATATAGGGCCTTTTCCATAGGAATAACAATTAATTATCTCTCTAAAACGTCAATTACTATAGTTTATATTCAGAATCATAGTTCTTCAACAGTATTCTAAACAGAAATAGAGTTAAGCAATTAGTGTAAAAATAAAAATAGTTTATAATTACACAGAACCTATAATAACCTTATGGTTATGCATTTCCGACAACAGTTGACCTAGTTGTAATAGTAACATTAAATTACTTGAATAGATATAAGATATAGGCTCACTCTATATCTCTAAAAGTAATATTCGTATATATCTCTATGTATCTTGTTATCTTTATATCTATTAGGACTAAAAAAGGTCTATATTTAAAAGTTTATCATCTTTTCTTGTCTTTATACTTCTTTTTGTTAGCTGTTCCCTTTCACATAATTGGTTTTCCTACTTTTATATATCTTTGCAAAAGTTTCTCAAATAGGGAGAGTTTAGAAAAGTGGTACTAACCTTCATTCTTCTTCAACAGTAGTATTATAAAATTGTAATAGATGAAGATCTACTACGAGAGATATACTCTTCTAGAATGATAAATATAATAAATGATTCTTGGTTCTTTTGTTGTTGTCCTCTATACAAGATATATAAACTATACTGTATACACAGAATAAACTAAGATACACAGATACACAGATATATATATATATTATAAACAAGAAAAACAAGAACGTCGTCGTCGACTAAAGAGGTTGCAAGATCGTCTAGCGTGACATCAGGACAACATATGTCACAAAAACTTACAGAACTTGTAATAGATGAAGATCTACTACGAGAGATATACTCTTCTAGAATGATAAATATAATAAATAATTCTTGGTTGTTTGTTGTTGTACTCTATACAAGATATATAAACTAAGATACACAGATATACAGATACATACATGTTTATAAACAAGAAAAACAAGAACGTCGTCGTCGACTAAAGAGGTTGCAAGATCGTCTAGCGTGACATCAGGACAACATATGTCACAGAACTTCTAAAAAACCTAGAGTTTCCAGGTAGAAAAACACTCCGAAGCCGGGAGTTGAACCCGGGTCTCCACGGTGAGAACGTGATGTGATAGCCGTTACACTACTTCGGAAAGATCAATCATTTGCTGTTGTAATCAGGAACCAATTACAATATTTAGTAAAAACCTTTATTAGAACTGGATAATAGTATGTATTAGCAGACCGCTATACCTAAGTGTTCTGGTTCTTTTTATATATAAATATATAAAATACACAATAAAATACACAACAAAATATAAAATCGAAATACAGACAAACTTGGAGAACTTGAAATATAAAATGTTCTCCTTTTATATAAAATATTTGACCACAAGTTCAGCTAGAAATAACTGACACTTGGATTCGACAATACATAAAAAAACTATTAAACAACCAATAAAAAAATACTACTGGTGAGGTGACGCCGTCACCTTGTGTCCTATAATAATAACCTTAGAGATATTTTTGGGAACGAAAAAAAGAAACAATAAAATTTCCCGATTAGGAAACACCTACAACATTTGCTGGACTATGTCTAGTACGTCTTACTTTAGGACTTAAGCACTAAACTCTCGAACGGGTAGCTGGGACGATAATCAAACATATAAGATAGTTATATATAAATTTGAGAATGTAAAGATGCATTTTTTTTCTGAAATCTGCTATTTGGCTCATACTTTGGATAGTAAATACTAGTGTGATAATTTTATCGTAAAATGCTTACCTTTCTTTATTATATACAATTGTTTATACAAATATTATATATTGATATACATTCAAGTTATAAAAATTAATTTTTTTTATTAAATCGAAAATATTCTTTATTTAAATAAAAATTTTTCCTAAAGAAAGACATGGTTAAAATATAATACCTCACATCCGAGTGCGAATATTTTCGCGACAGAGAATTTATTATTGCTTTTTTTTAGTTTATATAATAAATTATTGAAATAAAAGACTCTAGAATAAAATAGAATGGATCAAAAAGATTTTAACATCAGATTTTCCCTTGACGATAAATCTTTCAGCAAAAATTTCTCATAGTAAATTTGTGATTGCTGTGAAATTTTACTCCCCAATATCCAAATAGAATATTATTAGTTTCCTATTAGATTAATATGGTAAACTATCATTTACCCCCTGAAATGAATACGGTGGCAAATTATTATTAACTATAAGCTTCGACGCTCAATTACAAACATATATAAGGAACATGAAGTTACCGATAATTCAAATTATTTTCTCAATCTTTTTATACGTCGTGTATTTTATTTTACTTCATATTGTCTTTTTATATAACTTTTATATAACCGAAAAACAATTATTGAAGAACATCTTCAACAAAAATAATGTATATAAAAGCCTAATATATATACAAAATACATTTTAAGATTGAGAATGATAACTAACTAAAATATTAGTAAAGGCGTTCCTTCTTAATAAAATTTTGTTGTGATATAAAAGTGTATTATAATCACGTGATAAGATGTTTGGAAAAACTTTCAGTTATGAAAATTTTATATAAAAACCAACGTTGAGAAATGTTATGTTATTTATGAAATCTGGATATACTTTGTCATCTAGAGAGAAGAAGGGTGAGGGGTGTTATATCCTCTCATAGGGGCATGACGGCACATTATAAAGTCTCACCAAGTGATCAATAATACACTAGAATCTATGAGTGTGCATCCTCTGTCTAGCTTTATGATATCCTTCTATGTTTTAAAGGATTTTTAATTTTCATGTGAATTTATTAATACACAGGTTTAAGATATATTCTTTATAACACAAGTGAAGTTGCAATCATCAATTTTTCTTAATTTCCTAAAGAACACTTTTTTAAAAAGAAAAAAGAAAAAGAAAACCATTCTCTATTACTGCAATAAGGAGCTCTCAAAGTTTCATGAAGACTAAGTATTTTCATGTTAAAGTCTCAATTGCGACTATAGGATAAGACTTTTATAAGAGGGTAATGTATTTCATAAAATACTGTTCCTTTCACGCTTACCATTTCTTGAAAATTACTAAAAATAATATTTTAGGCATAAAAAAGGTATTCTGGAAAAAGAAAAATCTTAAAAAAATTAAAAAAATAACCTGTAAAAAAAAGGCTCAAACGATAGGCTTCAAATAAATATATTATGTTTAATTCATATTGTTAAACAATATACACTTGTAAAACACACACACATACACAAAAAAAGGTTAATAGCACCTAAAAACATGCTGAAAAAGGATACGACTATCACTAAGAACAAAAAGGAAGAAACAAGCATTGACACAAAAGAATATACAGGTAAAACCCAGAGTTTTTATTAAATAAATATATTTTAAACAAAAATGTTTTCTCAATACAAGAGCAAAAATGTACATATATAAAAACACAAAACATAGTAAAACTAAAGAAATAGTTTTTTACTTATACCTGATACATAATATTATATATATATACTTAGGAAGTTAACAAAATAAAAGGGGTAAATATATATATTGCAAAACGATTTTTTGATAAGAATGTAAGACAACAAAAAATTACTACTATCCTATTGATATATTTATAAGCCTATTAAATTTCCAAACTTACATCACCTAAGAGTAAATGTAATATAAATAAATCACATTTTTGAATTATTTGCGTCAATTGATGATGTAATTTTACTTACAAGTGTTGAAGAAAAGAAGTATTGTTATTAATAGTAAAAATTCTAGACCTTATTTATAAAATATTGATAAGAATGAGCGCCGTCACTAATATTATTATTAGCATACATTCTTAGCTTAAAATATATTTTGTATATGTATTAGGTTTTTATATGTGTTATATATATTGGAGGGGTTTGTCCAATATTTGTTCTTCGGTAAATGTTCTTCAATAACCGTTCTTCGGTGATCTAGAAATTATATAAAAGATAATAATGTATAATAGCATAAAAATGTTATGTGTAAAAGGAGTGAGGAAATAATTTAGATTATCGATTACTTCATGTTCCTTATATATGTTTGGAAATGAGTATCGAATATTATTGTACAATGTTATTTGCCACTGTATTTATTTCAGGGGAAATTGGTAAAATATCATCTTAACGTTTTAGGAAACTAGGAGTATCCTATTTAAGTATCAAGGGGTAAAATATCTTACTAATGATATATTTTACTATGAGATATTTTTGCTGGATTATTTATCCTCAAGGGATAATCTATTATTAAAATCTTATTGGTTCATCATATTTTATTCTAGAATCTTCCATTCCAGCAAATATATATGCTGGAATTTTTCCAATTTAGGAGAATACTGTGCTAATTGTTTATTTATTATGCTAAAACTGTTCTATATATTGGAAATATATTTTTCTTATGGAGAAAATTTTATTTCCAGAATTTATTTTATATATAAAGAAGGAATGGATAGATTTGACCATATATATAGGTTTATATAGTGTATAGTTATCAGACGTAGAATAAACCGAAGAAGTCTTCAGTTAAAAACATTACCATAATATTATTATCAAGAATTATAACAAATTTACTAACCATTATGTCCAACATCACAAAAGACATGAAAAATCTATCTATTTACTCTCAGTGCGGAATGACATGATCTGAATTTTCTTGAGAGAAAATTTTTCTTCTTTCAAATATAAAACTAATGTTCAGAAATATACAATTAATTCTGGTTATTGTATTTGAGTATTAGTAATTAAATTAACCTTATATATTATATGTAAAGAAACTAAGGGGTTCTGATTAAAAAGCATAAAGATTTAAATAAAACATTGTGTAATATATAATATCCAAGTTTATAACTTGAAAACTGCTCATTTATACAAAGATTTTGAAACTCCTTAGTTATGTTGGACATGTTTTTTAATTATAGTAAATTCTATAATTGTTTCTCATTGGTTCTTTAATATGGTATATTATATACTTATAAATCATATACAAACTTTTTTTTTATAAATGAATTGTTTTTATTTCTATTCCCAAGAAAATATTTCTCTTAAATATTTTCTTCATCATTTGCGTAGTAGTAAAAACTTTGTACATAATATCTTCAGTATTTTAATCACCAAAGGAAGTACTCAGTATTCAGGCAAAAACACGTATTCATTTCAAAATGTCAACAATCGCTGTTGTTAGAAAAGACCTAATATCTTTACACATGTCCAACATTAGTAAGGAGTTTGATAAATTTTCTATAAATGAGCATTTTTGACCGTACTTCATTTAATTAATTAGTTTTTTTTTTTAGAAAGAGATCCTATAAAAAAGAATTAGCTTAAGGAGATATGAACATATCAAAAAATATATATATATATTTTTACAAATTTGTTAATAAATTTGTCAAATATGAGGTTGTAATAATAGATACTATATAAATTTGTTTAAACATCTATTCTAAAGACTCCCCTGGAAATAGAGATGAATAAAAAATTCATAGAGAGAAATTTGACCTATTCAAGAAGTTTAAATAGATACATTAAAATCTTGTATTTTCTTTTCTTTTCTTTTATTTATTCAACGTAGTTTTAAAGCAAATACAAGAAATGTCATTTTATTAAATATTTTGATTTGGTTGGAGGAAAAATTTATACATCAGTTGCAACAAAATATTACGACGACGGGTAATATTCTATAGTATAGTGAAAGACACTATATATGCAAATATATTTATATTCAAATTTTTATTTTAAATTCATTAATAATGAAATTTTTTTGAAAGTGTCAACCTTTACTGTATTCAAAAAGAAAAAAAAAAGTATTGTGCGTGTTTGGTTACTAACACAATTTTAAGATTGAAAACACAACGGTGTAATCTTTTATATAAAATTGTGATTCACTATTGTCACTACAAAATCTGCGATCATTTAATATAATTATGCCTGAGTCCTTCCAATTTCGTAAAGATTATTATGCTGTTTATATTTTCTCTCCATATTAGTATATTTTTTTTTTTTTTTATTAATTTACTTTCTAGCGATACCTAAGTAAGTTCATCTTCCACTATAAGTCAACAAATTCGTAAGATCGATTAAACTAAGTGGTTGTTGTAAACAAACAAAATCCTATTTTTAGAAATGAAGTTATAATACAACTAATAATAGAATATAAAGATTTATTATGTAACCTATTAAATGGAGGTATGAGTGAAATATAATAATATTGTTTTTCCTCCTTGTTGTTTTATTATGTCATCACCTCTATTCTTTAAAGAAATTTTTTTTCTTTTTTCGTTTTTTTTTAAAAAAAAAAGATATGCATATTTTAAAAATTCTAAAAATAACTTCAGATCTTACCTGTTTAGGAATTAAAGCACATACACCTATTTCCCAATTGGTTAAAAATTGAAACTTTATAGCCATTTTAGGATAAATGCTTTCAACAAAACTCATATACGTGCTTATAACAGATGAACCTATTCAATAAAAAAAAAGCGACCGAAATGTAAATGTAAATATTATATGTATATAAGGCCAATTTCTAAGTAATTTTAATATTTAAAAACAGTAACAAAAGAGTTACTTTCTGAGAGAGTTACAATATCCAATTCACTTCATAATAAAATGTAACAATTTTGGTACTTTTAACTTAAAATATCAGTGTTAAAGTGTTGTGAATACATATATACCCTAAAAAAATGAACTTCCAAGGTGATATTATTCCTTCTATTTGTAAACAATTAGATATTATAGAAAATTTAAAAAGCGAACTGGGTTCCACTTATAGTTTTACAAGAAATAAAGCATTTTTGAGTTTGAAAAAGGCATTGGAGGAAACGGTCAAAGAACTACAGACAAAAATCGAAACAGTGAAAGAAGAAATAAAGAAACTATCTGAAGACATTCAAAGAGTAAAATCATTACAAGAATTTTCAATACAATCACCATCTTTATTCTGTGGCTTTAGTTGTGAAAAGTCATTAGCTGGAAAGAAAAGATATCTTCTGGCACAAAGAAATATGCTATTGAAGCATTTTTTCCATGATTTAAAACAGAAGGCGCAGGAAAATTCAATAAACAGCAATATCTTTTTTAAGTTAATTGAGATTCAACCAAACGATTTTGGGTCCATGAACACATTTGTAATTGAAAATTTTAGAGAGTTAAAACTTTATAATGAGAATACACAATCTTCAAAACCAAATTTAACCATAACTACAACACTCTCTTCTTTTTATCCTGATATATCTATTCATACCCCTTTAAAACAAATAACGAAACAGTCCATAATCAGTCCACCACCGCTTAATATATACAAACCAGAATATAAATCTTTTGAAAAGAATTATAACTCTGATTTATTTGCAAAACTTACTAAAGTAAATATCCAAAGCATTCAGAATAACGAAAATTTCCAGGTAAATAACGGATGTTCAAAGAAACAATCAATCATTTACAATGGTTTAATGTCACCAATTCATCTCATTAATAAAGCAAATAATACTTCTAACAATTGTCAAGAAATACAAGATTCAGTTAATACAATGATCACACCAACAAAACATGTACTTAAAAGTAGTACAGTATTAAGAACTGGAGAGGAATGTGTAGTGCCTTGTAATATTAGTAGTGAACTTTTAAAATTTCATTAATTTTCCATATATACGTTCAACCTAGATATATAATGATTAATATAAATAATCCTGTTTGTGTAATTATTTGAAAAGGAAAGGAGATAATTCCCTTTCTTATTACCAATGTTTTAATTCCATACCTTCCGGTGGCGATGGTTCTACCTTTTTATTCTTGACATCTTCCCAATTAGTATTTAATGTAGTACCATTACTTTCAATAAATGATTTCATCATTGCTTTTTTGGTATCAGGATCTGCATTAGCATACAATTTTTGGAAAAAGGCATCAGCACTTCCATTATTATCTTCTAAATCGTCTCCATATTCATCAAAGTTGATTTTTGACCAGTCCTTTTGTTTTTTGGTTTTCACATTATCTGCATCAACACGTTTTTCATCAGTACTCTCCAAAGTTTTCCATGTCTTACCTTTATCCAATTTATCAATAGTTATTTCCAATTTTTTTGTAAATTTCTTGAATTTAAATGAATTATTAATTATTGGATTTGATAATTTGATAGAATATTGAAATTCGGAGTTATCTTTAGCTAAACTCCACGATAGAGACAAAATGTTGTTTACACTGTTTAGTTCCGTATGTATGGAGGACACTGACTCTGGTAACCTAGTTGTAAACAATGAAATGACAACAGTACTGGGTGTTTGATACCATTCCTTTTTAACCTTTTCATGTATAGGGGAGAAAGTAGTATCATCAGATGGTTTAATTTGGGTAATCTTTGTATCGGTACTATTTGAGGCGATTGAAGATGACTTTAAGACAGAGGCACTTGGTGAAGGTTCTGGAAAGGTTTCTCTTTCTGTAGTCTTTGAAGGAGGAAGATCTATAGTCTTTGATGGTGTTGAATTCCCATCATTCTCGTTCCAAATGCATGCATCATCCGATATAAGACCTTTTTTCTTCCATTTTTCCAAACTTGAATTTAATTTAGATTCCCAAAAGGATATAGTTGATTTGTCATAACCATACTGTTTGGCTTTATTAAAGTTATCTAAAGACTCTTTTTTAGCATGATTATTGAAGTAATGTATAAATAATCTGAAATAAACAAACGCAATTTTTGATCTGTCACCACGACGTTCAGATATTTTTAATGCCTTGTATAATAAATCATTGGCATTCTCTAATATCAATTCATTGTGCCAACTGGCTAAACTAAAATATAACTTTTCCAAACATGCTGCTTTATAAACCAGAGCAGAAATACTTTCAGGGTTTTGTTTCAAAATGGAATCATATTGCGATAAAGCTGTCTCTGGATCCTTCTTATCATATAAAGTAGCATACGCCGATTTTAAATCAGTTTCAATTGGCATCTTTTCTTCTTACATATATCAATATCTATAATTTTGGTTACTTTATGGGTTGATATTTTCGTTTGTAGTAATATATTTATATATAAACATCACTAATTGAATCTCGAGTAAACATGTTCACAGTTCTTCATCACTTATAAGAAGTTCCTCCAGATTCAAATTGATTATAATAAAATTTCCGTGCTTACCCCCTTTACTTACTCTAAACAGAAAAGACCCCCAAGAATGGTAATTAATCAAAAAAATTTTCACACAGAAGAATATTTTTGATAAAGTGACAAAAAAAAAGATGCGACATGTAGTTAAAAAACAATGAGATGAGATGAGGAAAGACTAGATAAGCAATGTATATCCCAAGTTTACATATATACACCTTGAGAAGGTTATATTCACCACACTCATAATTACACATACATTGTGCTTGATAAATAGATTTATTGGGCTTCATCTTTGTTTGTTATTTTCCTTTTTTTTTTTTCTTTCTTCCTGATTCTATTCACCTTCAATAAATACAGCCTAATTTAGGAAAACACAACACTATTATATAAAGATGTCCTTTGCACATGTTAGGGCACTTGTTTTAGACGCTACACCTTTAATTACCCAACCTTATACACATTATCAAAATTTCGCAGAGAAATTTTATACAACACCTACTATTATTCAAGAAATTAAAGATGCTCAAGCTAGAAAGAACTTAGAAATTTGGCAAAGTGTGGGGAATCTTCATCTAATTCATCCCTCGGAGGAATCTATTAGAAGGGTATCCCAATTTGCTAAACTAACCGGTGATTATTCCGTGTTAAGTGCCAACGATATTCATATTTTGGCTTTAGCTTACCAATTGGAAGTTCAGTTAAATAAAGGCGATTGGAGATTAAGGAAAAAACCAGGTGATAAGCTAGCAGAAGAACAAGAACAAAATTATCAAAAAGAGGAAGAAAGTAGCACTTCCAAAAAGAATATTCAAAGTGGTGATAAAGAAAAAATTTCTAAGAAAAATGGTTCACTAGTAGAAAACCGTACCATAAGTGAAAACTCTGAAATCACCAGAGAGACAACAAATGAAAATAAAACAAAAAAGAAACGTAGAAGAGGGGGTAAGAGGCAACGTGAAAAGAGGGAAGCGAGACTAGCGGCTGAAGCATCTACTACTACTACTCAAATTGATGATTCAAGTAATAACAAACCCGCTGAAGTTTTGTCGGTAAATAACCCATCTGAAGTAAAAGATGATGTTGTTATGAATCAAAGTATAGATGTTTCATCAGAAAAAGACAAAACAGTAAAGGAAGACGGATTAACAAAAGAATTAGAAGAAAATTATCTGGAAGATGACGACGATGGTGAATGGATTACTCCTGATACTTTAACTGAAGCGTTACTTAAAGATAGTGGTGAAGACACGGTTGGTTCTCGTGGTGTGGAAGTAACTGAAGAACAGAGGAAAGAAACTTTAAATTTACCAAATAATCAAGTAGCTTTAGCAACAGGGGATTTTGCTATACAAAATGTGGCATTGCAATTAAATTTGAATTTAATGAATTTCCACTCTGGTTTAAGAATTAAAAGGTTACGTAATTATATGTTGAGATGTCATGCTTGTTTCCAAATGTTTCCATTACCAAAAGATGGTAAACAAAAACATTTTTGTCCATCCTGTGGTGGGCAAGGTACTTTATTAAGATGTGCAGTCTCAGTAGATGCCCGTACTGGTAAGATCACCCCACATTTAAAAGCCAATTTCCAATGGAACAATCGTGGTAACCGTTACTCTATTGCCAGTCCACTATCCAAGAACTCTCAGAAAAAGTATGGTAAAAAGGGTTTTGATCATAGCAAGCAAAACCAAGATGTTGATCTTCTGAGAGAGGATCAAAAGGAATATGAACAATTGATGAAACAAGAGGAGTGGACGCGTAGACACAACGAAAAAGTTTTGAACAATTGGATTGGTGGTGGATCTGCTGATAATTACATATCTCCATTTGCCATTACTGGTTTAAAACATCATAGTGTCCGTGTAGGGAGAGGAAGACATGCAAACAGTTCTAGACGGAAAAAGTAATAAATCCGAATTTTTTTTGTTTTTTTGTTAGCCTCATATAGTTGTACATTGTATGTACTGTATATCAAGATATATTGCACAGATATTTTAAAATAAAAATTTCTATATTAGGAATATTTCATTATAAAACCTTCTTATATTTCCAAAACTGTTTTGGCTATATAAACTGAATAGTTTTTTTTTTTTTTTTTAGTTTTCAATCTTTCTATTTTATGGCAAGTTTAATTTTAATGTATTAGTTTTAAGAATTAATTTTTAAGTAAATGGAACCAAAGTAGCTTAAAGCAACTTTAGGTATATCGTTAGTTACTAAAAATATTCATTATATCTTGGGAAAATATAATTCACAGCCGGAAAAAAAAAAATGGTATTCATACGTTAACAACATTCACAATTGCTTTAGAGTTATTTGAAGAATAGTTCACACAAGATAACCTATATAAAATCAATATTACAACAACACTATGATAATCCACTAGTAAGAAGCATACATTTCTCAAAGTAAAGAAAAACCTGCCTTTAACACTAAAAAAATCACCCATCAGTTTGAGGAAAAAAAGAAAAACAAAGAAAAAAGAAAAGACAAAAAAAAAATTCATATTTCTCGTCTTTTACGATTACTAATACACTATATTTAGAGATGAAGTGATATCAAAAGATTGTTATTCTCCTACTATAAGTAAAAAAAAAGAAGAACATATAAAAAAGTTATATATATATATATATATTTATATTTATATATCTATCCTAGACAGATTCTTTGCATATTAAGAGAACTATCCATTTTAAAATCCTTCCAGCGAAACCTTTGTTAAATAAAAGAAAAAAAAAAAATTAATAAAGAGACTAACAGAACAGCGATTTCACACAGAAGTAACAAAAACAAACAAACAAACAAACAAACTAGTTTTTATTTCCTTTAAAATGTCTAAGATCGCTCTATTACTTATCCACCCTGCTGTCTCAACTATACCTGAGATGGTCGTAAATGCCAAGGCCCACGCTGAACAAAATGGAATCAAATTTGTCGATCAATACTTAATTAATAAAGTTAATGATGGATCAATAGAATTGAAGAGTGATAATTATGATCTGATTAAGTATTTAACTCCAGAAAAACCTAATGATATTAAATTCCCTAAAAAACTTATTGAAACTTTAAAGAATTCTTTAAAAATAAATGGGGAATTGTATGGGTTAAGTGATGTTTATAAAATCGATGCAATTATTAACGGATTTGAAATAGTTGATGACGTTAATAACAGTGATGAATATCATTGGATTAAAAAACAGGAGAATAAAATGGTTCCTCAAACAGTATCGTTGAAATCTAAGACAAGCATATCTAATAATGGATCAAATAAAAAAAGTTTACCAAGTTTCAAGAAAGCTCCATTACCAACATTTAAAAAAGTTACACCAAAGGTTGAAGTTGTGAAAACTACAGTTATAGCAGATGATTTAGATGATGATGATGATTTGGACGATGAGAATGAAGATGATGTTTTTAGTAATTCTTCAAAGACTCGCTTTTTAGATATTGATGGTGACAAAGGAGATTATGACGATGACGATGGATCCATCGATGAAGATGATTTAATAGATGGAAAAGTTGGTACTGTATCTATGATTGTCTGTGGTAAATCTAAAACTAAAAAGAAGAAAGCTTGTAAGGATTGTACATGTGGTATGAAAGAAGAAGAGGAGCAAGAAGTAGATAGAATCAGATCTCAACAAGAAAAGGTTATTAAATTCACAGAAGAGGAATTAACTGAGATTGATTTCACTATTGATGGTAAAAAAGTTGGTGGTTGTGGTTCATGTTCCCTTGGTGATGCTTTTAGATGTAGTGGTTGTCCATATTTAGGTTTACCTGCCTTCAAACCAGGTGAAGCCATCAATTTAAACAGTATCTCTGATGATTTATAAGAAATTTTTATTCAATTTTAAATACCACCCTTCCATACCTGTATTCAATCCTCTATTCAATAGGTTTGTATTATTGGTGTTGAGTACAAGGACTTGTAAAGTATCATATTGCTTTTTTTTTATTTTATTCTATTACTAAAAGGTAACATTTTTGAGACAAAGTAGAACTTTTTACCACATTAAATTACATATGCGCTTTGTATTATGAATTTAGATGGGTTCTTTCTTACCCTATGCTTATGGATTACAAACATTCATTGATAGTCACATTTTATTTATAAACTATCTGCAGTTATATTATACATTGTTATATATGTTGGAATAAATAATTCATTATTACTATGTAGTTGTGTTTTATAACTCACTTTATTAACCATTTATTTACACATAATTAGTTAATATATATTTCAATTTTTCAAAATCAATAAACCGTAAAAGGAGGGGGAGGGGAAAGAATCAATTAATTTTGTAATATATCCGTATCCTTTTTAAAAAGGATTAGGAAATATACTGACAAGTTCTTTAAAATATGCAACTTTTCTAATAGCAACACAACCAAGCTATTGTTATGAGTTCTTTCTTAAACTGTTTCTTTTATTGCTGCCTTCGTGTCGATTTATTATCAGAAATTATTCTATTTAAATATTGTAATATCCTAAAGTTTTTAGTTGCATGGAAATAACTACAACAATACCGTTCTTAAATAAATGTATATCTGTAGAGGCTCATAGGAAGGGAACGACATTAAATTCAACCTAATAACTTTAGGAAACATACTACTCCATTTCAAATCTTGAAGGAGTCAGTATCTTGTAACAAAATATGTTTTAATTTTTTAATATATATAGCTCATGTAGGGAAAAAACATTTTCTGACTCTGAGAAATATTAAAAAATGAAATTAAGAAAAAGAATATTATCATATGTACTATAAAGAAATATATATGTTTTAAGGAACATGTCATTAAATCATAATTTTGAAACAGGAGAATTTTTCAACCTAATTGCAGCATTATCCAACACAACAACATTTGTATTAATATCAATTGTTTGAAATATAACAATTCCATTATTTTTTCTCCAAGCTTTAATTTTTAATGTATCACCTGGGAAAACAACATTAGTAAACCTAACTTTCAATTCTTCAAATGGACCAAATTTTTCAAATAAAACTTTCCCTGTGATACCCATAGTGCACAACCCATGTAATATCGGTTTAGGGAATTTAACTGCTTTTGCAACAAGAGGATCGACATGTAAAGGATTATAATCTCCTGATAATCGATACACACTTGCTAAATCTTCAGAAGTAGGAACATCTACCTCTAAATCTGGTGCGCCTTTATTTTTAGGAACAGTGAAATTTTCTGTAGCAAAACTAGATCTTTTTTTTTTAATTTCTTTATCCCTTGATGACACGTGTGCACCTCTAATAAAAAATGTTCCTTCATTATACAATAGAAGTTTACCACTTTCAGTATCATATGTGTTAAAACCGCCAACAATAATTGCTGCTTTACCTCCTTTATTTTGAACTTGTAATGGTGTAGCCTCTGTTCTTAAAGTACCATGTGTAGGCATCTTCTTAATCTCTGGACTTATTTTAAAATATTGTTCCCCATGTAATAACATAGTAAAATTAAAATTATCTACCAAATCATCCATATTTAAAGATTGGATGGTAGTCATTGAAGGAATAACTGCAAAAGTTGGTAAGACTTGGAAATCCGGATCGTTTTCATATATATATTTTAATTCTTTACTAGTGGCACCAATTCCAATATTGTAAAGAATACAATCTTTAAAGTTGTATTTATATATACCTTTCAATTTTGCTTTTTCATTACCTGCACCATCATTGTTAATATCTGGTTCATTTCTTCTTCTCATTTCAGCCTTTTGAACAGCCTGTAAAATTGACATTAATGATTGTTCTGTTGTTGTTGAGTATACGGGTTTCCCCCTGGAGAAATCGGTTATATCATTCCAATGTTCTTTGATAATCTCTGGAGAAATATTGGTCAATCTTGAAACATACCCCTGTGATCTTTGCCATCTAGTTTGACCACACCAACCACCGCCAATTTCAAATATCATACCATTTACTGGAGTTTTCTTATTAAAATTTTTTAATTCTTCGGAAGCTAATAACACAACTAAAGGAGAAATAAAACCAGGTTCGAAATGGTTTTGCAATTCTTTTTCTCCAAATATTGTTCTTGTCATCGAAGTTTCTGCATGTGGTGCAATAATATTTACTCTAACACCCTTTTTGGATCCTTCAATGGCTAAGGTTTTTGAAAATCCAATAATAGCGGATTTAGCTGCTGAATAGTTTGCTTGACCAAAATTACCATATATTCCAGATGTTGAAGTTGTATTAATAATAAACCCAGATTTTTGTTTTAAGAAAATTGGCCAGACAGATTTGCACATTGAATAAGTTGCATAAAGATGTACTTGTAATACATCATCCCAATCTTGTTCAGTCATTTTTAAAAAAGATTTATCTCTTAAGATACCGGCATTATTAACTAAAACATCTACTCTTCCAAAATGATTTATTGCAGTATCAATTATTTGTTGTGATTGTTTAACAATATCATGAGAGTCTGCAATTGCTGTATTTTGACCAAATTTTGTATTCAAATCTTTAACTACATCATTAGCATTTTTAATATCATTAACTATAATTTTAGCCCCATATTTAGCAAACCAGTAAGCTTGCGATTTACCTAAACCGCCTCCTGCACCGGTAATAATGACGACTTTGTCCTTTAAAGACTTGATTTGAATGTTACCTTGTTCATTTTCTAAAGGTAATTTTTTAGCCTTTGCAATGAGATCATTATAATCTACTAAATGGATAGGATGTTCAATTGGTTTAAAAGATTTATCAGATTGAAAATCATTAATATCCCCCCATTTATAAAGAAAAGCTTCCGGAGTCAAATATTTTTCATTTGGATTAAAAATTTGTCCTGAAGATCTTTCCCATTTAATCTGACTATAAAATCCAGCGGCTAATTCAAATATTGAATTAGTCAATTTAGTTGAATCATGTGTTAAAAACAACACTAAAGGGGCAATCTTTTCTGGACTTAAT
This sequence comes from Arxiozyma slooffiae, assembly GCA_017347545.2. Taxonomy (NCBI): domain Eukaryota; kingdom Fungi; phylum Ascomycota; class Saccharomycetes; order Saccharomycetales; family Saccharomycetaceae; genus Arxiozyma; species Arxiozyma slooffiae. Next base: position 492,438 of record JAFHAQ020000006.1, on the reverse strand, counting down.
TCTTTTAAAATATATGAAGGTAAAACATTTTCGGTCATTCTTGATCTTGCTAAAGGTGCAATAGAGTTGACCAGAATATTATACTTCAAACCTTCTTTAGCCAAAGTTTCAGTTAATCCCACAAGTCCCATCTTTGCAGCAGAATAATTTGCTTGACCAAAATTACCATAAATACCTGCAGGTGATGCAGTGTTGATGATTCTACCGAACTTTTGATTTTTCATATAAGGCCAAGCTTCTTTAATTAACTTAAAAGCACCAGTCAAATGAACTTGGATGACCGAATTAAACTGATTAAGATCCATTTTAATAAAAGAAGAATCCCTTAAGATACCTGCATTATTAATTAAAATATCTATCTTCCCCCATTTCTTAATTGCCATATCAATAATATTTGAAGTATTTGGACCACCAACAGGATCATAATTAGGTATAGCATCACCACTAAATTTATTTGATTTAATCTCCTTAACGACAAGGTCAGCAGTTCTCATACCATTATTGGGGCTTTTACTGTCACGTATAGTATCTAAATCATTAACAACGACGTTAGCACCTCTTTTAGCAAATTCCAATGCGTAGACTCTTCCAAGTCCACCACCTGCACCTGTAACAACCACTACTTTCTCTTTAAAATCCAAAGTCTTTTCACACTTTCGACCACTCATAGTAAAATATAACAGTCTTAATCTATCTTTGACTATTGACCATTATATTTAAATGGAATATCTTAAGAAGAAGGGAAGGTCAAACTGAATCAAAAGAAACACTTTGCAACAACCAACCACATATACCATTATATATATATATATATATATATGTTTCTAAATTTAGAGAATCATGGAGATTATAGAAAAGGGGGAAAAGAAGGGGTCAAACGAAACAAAAGAAGTAATGACACACAAAACAACAACAACAACAATAAAAAATAAAGGGGAGGGGGGAAAAGGGACGGTGAATAATATTTTAGCCGCCCAGCTTTAATGTGGTAATATCGGAGTTAATTCTCCTATAAATATAAATATATATATATAATGTATATTTTGTCTTCTTCATTCGGTTCAACATTCTTAGATTCAGTGTTTGTATCTTCAAAAATATGGTCCTGTTTTGTAATATCTGATGTGTTAGAACAGTAATATTAGAGTTAATACAGCAAATGGCTCTCCAGTTTGGGTGAACCATATTTATTAGTTTCATGGCGGGTACATGTCCTAATAATTTCTACCATCGTCTTATTCAATCTCTCAACTTGCCCATCACTCTGATGGTTATTATAGGCTGTCGAAAAACTTGAAATAATTTCTAATCGTTTAGTAAATTCTTTCCGGATTGAATTTACAAATCTTAGATTTCTATCTGACACAATAAACCTTGGTATACCGTACTGCAACACTACCTCTTGTACAAGTATCTCAATAATTTCCTTCGTGGAAAAAATCCGCTTCTTCAAAATTCTGAAAATATCTCACTTGGTTAACCTATTCGTAATAACCATCACCTGATCACAACCTTGATCTTCATTCATTCTGGAAACAAAATTAATATCCATAGCTTCGAACCTTCTACTTGGAATTTCTAATGGATGATACACACCAATAGGCAACAAATGCGACTTTTTGAACTTTTGACAAACCTCACAACTTTACACAAAATTCGATATTGAATGTTTCATTTTTCTCCAATAGTAATATACAGAAATTTTCACATAAGTACGACTAACATCATGGTGTCCTACAGCCTTCGACAAATGAAACGTTCTCATGATTTCATATTGTAGTTTTTTAGTAGGAATTTCAAACCTATCCCTTAAAGTTTCATAGATACCATAGTATAACACACCATTATTAAATTCATATCTCTTAATTATTATTCCTGATTCTGGTACACATGGGTTGTATCATTTCTACAGCTTTCACATAATTTATATATTTTACACCTTTAAACACTGATTGATTTTTGTTAAAATTAATATCATTGTTTAAAGAGGTTTAGTTTTCAACCTTGATACTATCCATTTTAATACCACCTAATGATTGACCTTCATGTCTATATCTTAATAATAACACAGTTTAATATATATTTAGATTTACCCTTCTTTATATCCGTATTATTACTTTCTTCTTATTCTTCTTTTTCCTTTTTATTATTGTTTTGATCTTCCATGCAACCTCTTAAAATAGCTGTGGTTCTTGTACTAATCTTTGAATCAAATTCCCAATAACCTTTATTCTGATTAACCAATTGAGTAAATCTTCCATGGGTACAACGTAATATTCTAATTTTCTCAGGGTAATCATATTGGTACATATTTATCTCGTTACCTTTACCATTTACTTTAAATTGTAATTCAATAGATAAATAATATATCTCTAATACTTTTTCTTGATGAAACAATATTAACAGTTATCTCAAATTCATCTTTTTTGATTCCAAAGTTATTTAAATAATCTACCCTAACAATACCAAATTGTTGGTTTGAAAATTTATATGTCTTTCCATGAACAGTATTCCATCTTTCTTTGTTTATTTCTAAATTGTATTCCATTAATCTGAATTTACCATTGGGTGGGATAAATGATAATTCTGTGGTTTGACTATCAGATTGATCAATTTCAATACACGGATGTAAAGACGGGAAACCTAAATCATATCCATTTATATATACATTAATCGAAACAAATGGTACATTTCCACTCAAATAACTTCTACAATTAAATATACCTGTAATCTTTCCGTTAACTAATTGAAATTGTCTACTGTCTCTATCCCTTCTTCTTTTATTTATTGTTCTTTCCATCACAAGACACATTGTCTCTCTGATATCTAAGTAAAACTCATTTTTATTACTACTGATAGTAGCAGTAATGGTTTTACTTCCAATAGCATAACTGTTATTGTTGTTATTATTTCTCCATTGAACAATTTCAACACCTGTATTATATTTGTTCAAGTGATTGTTAGGTGCATGAGACATTCTGTCATCATTACTTTCAACGAACCCATTGATTTGGATATTTATGTGTAGCCATTACACTTTGTATAGTATGTACAGGAGAACTAATACTATCTAAATTATTAACATTCTTAGTATTTTCGCTATCATCATGCAATAAACCATCAGATTGTAATTGGGTCAATTGCGGACATGTGGATATAATCCTTGCCCAAACATTAATAAAAGATGGTGTCTCTATAATCGTCAAATATTGGAAAATTAAATCGTTTCTTGAATCTGTGATGTTAAATGATAAGTTGATTCTGTGTTCCTGTTTTTTTTTTCCTACTCTCTCTTTTTTTTATATCTATAAAGTCTAATTCCTTCAAAAAGAAAAGTTTTGTTCTTAACACTCCAATTTTTGTTGTTCCTATCAATATACCTTCTACGTAAGTATTCATTTTGTTTACCCATCTTTATATGGATCTTGTCAACTTCAAATTTTTAAAATATTAAAAAAAAAAAAAATAAGCAATAATTTTATTTAAAGAAAACCAAACAACAAAGAGACAAAATACTAAAAATTAAACAAACGAAATAAATCATATATAAAGCAAACACACCACGTACCATTCCTTCTCTCTCACATTTCTCAACCAATATATTAGACACATATTCTAGAAATAAGGTTAATTATAACCATTCTGTGGTGTTTTTGGAGAGAACAAATTAAAAAGGCAAAAGAAAAGAAAAACTCATATATTCAATACCATAGTCGTTCAATCTCTTTTCAGTCACTACTTCTACCCCTCTCCACTTATCCAATTAATCATGAAGAATCATCAGGGAAATAACAATAATGGGAGTAATCTATCAAATCGTCCTAATAACAATCCAATGGATCCTAGGAATTTTTTGAGTAACATCGGGACTCCAAGTTTCAGTATCACGCAAATACCTCAGCCCATTTTACAGTCGTTGACTCCTATTCAATTAAGAACCTTACAACAGAAACACCAACAACTTTTAGTTGCTCGTATTCAACAACAACAACAACAACAACAACAGCAACAGCAACAGAAGCAAAAGCAAAATAATATTCAATTACAAATGCAATCTCCACAAATGCAAAATGTTCCAATAAGAGGATTAGAAAATATGGAAAAGGGACATCCAAGTCCCGCTGCCATCATGCAACAAATGAATGCCCAACAACGTCTGGCACAGATGTCTGAACAAAATAAACAAAATATCCCACAAGCACTTCAACAACAAAGACAAAATTTTCAGCAACAGCAACAACTTGATCAGGGTCTATTACAACAACAACAGGCAAGAAATGCATCCAGCATTAATAGGAGCTCACCAGTTGTCAATCTACCACCACAAATCGCTTCGTTGCCTTTGCCTCAACAATTACAAGTATTAAACTCCTTGAAAGCACAAGCAATTAGTAAAGGTAATTCAGCTATAGTTGCAACTATTTTGATAGCACAGAGACAAGTCCAAGAACGGTTAAAACAACAGATCCAACAAAAAGAGCAACAGATGAATGCTATTACTAATAATAATTCTAATTTTGCCCTCAATTTGCAAAGTAATATTATACCTGGAGATTATAATCAATTTACAAATCTTCCTAAATCTCAAATACCTAACCAAATAAGCAATTCGGAAGGTCCACAACAGTCTCCATTACCACAAAATATAAATATTCCAACAAAGCCTGTCCAAATTAATAATGGTTTACCTGATCAAGGGCCTACGGTAATAACTCCAACTCAACGTAAAACATATACAAAAGGTAGGGGAAGAAAAAGTCAAAGTACAGATCCTAATCATCCTACCAGACAATATCGTAAGAATACTACAACTAAAACATCGAAAAAGGCCTCTAATACATTGAACACCCCGACTCCATCAACTCAACAGCCTAACTTACTTACTACAACTATACCTGCTGTTGCAGGTTTACAAATTCCAACCAATGTTCCCCCACTATCAATGCCTAAGTTAGAATTACCGGAATATAAAACTATTAAATATGATCCGCCAGAGTCTAAATTACCATATCTTGAATATTGGTCTGAAAACAAAAAACCGACTACAGATTCTTTATTATATGAACAAATAATTAGACGAGATAAACAAGACATTGATGGCAAAGAAAAAGAAAAGCGGGGTTATGAACCATTTAGTATATATGGATTTAGTAATAGAGAATATATGGCCAGATTATTCCACACTTTAAAATATTATCAAGAATTGAAAAATACCAGAATGGAATCAATTACTAGTACAGCCAAAAATATTCCAGCCGCAAGTATTTGGGGTCCTGGTTATAGTGGTTACGGAAACGGTATAAGCAATACTACAACAAGGGTGATTTCTGGATTTAAAGATGAAACCCAACTTGATGAATTAGCCATTTATAGACAAGCTATGTGTGAGACTTTAGAGGAATTAGTTCCTATTCGTTTAGAATTTGATCAAGAAAAGGACAAATTTTTCTTAAGAGATACGTTTTTATGGAATAGAAATGAAACTGTAGTATCTATTGAAAACTTTGTGCATGAAATGGTAAAGGATTTCAGATTTAATAAGGCTTTTAGAACTCAATTTGCAGATATGATTGCTCAATCTATGCGTGAACAAATTTATGAATACCAACCAAATCCGTATAGTGAATTGAAAAGGAGAAGATTGGGAGGTGATGACTTAAGAATCAAAATTAAGTTAGATATTGTTGTGGGGCAAAACCAATTGATTGATCAATTTGAATGGGATATATCTAATACGGAAAATTGTGCAGAAGAATTTGCAGAAAATATGTGTCAAGAATTACAATTATCAGGTGAATTTGTTACGGCAATTTCACACTCTATTAGAGAACAAGTGCATATGTATCATAAGTCATTAGCATTATTGGGATACAAATTTGATGGATCCCCAGTTGAAGATAACGATATAAGAAGTAGGTTATTACCAGTGATTACATTAGATGATGTTTTTAGGGTTCCATCTGATACAAAAAATTATACACCAAATTTACTTCAAATTTCCATGGCTGAATTAGAAAGATTAGATAAAGATAAAGAGAGAGATACAAGGCGTAAGAGAAGACAGGGACGTTTAAACAGACGTGGCAATGCTGCAAGTAATAACTCTCCAAACAATATATCAGGTGTTAATGGTCTAGTTGGTCCTTTTTCTGGCAGCTCTCTAGCAAATGACAATTACTTACCAGATGTAGCAGATATTCCAAGGACCTTCAGAACACCAATACCAAGTACAGTTCTACCGGGCGGTATTGATTTAGGACCATCGGTAAGTTCATATACCTTAAATAGTACAATCAAATATAAGCCAAGACCATTAACATTTCAATCAGAACCACCTCCATGTTATATTATGTGTCATATTCCAGGAAAATCATTGCAGTTATGTATTAATGTTAAAAAGAAACATGCAATTGAAACAACTTCAACAAAACAAGACAATTACAATGTTATTAGTAAAGATTCTTCAGAAGACATTATCGCTGACCCAGCTAAGATAAAACCAATATCAAATAATCAACAACCCTCGAATGTAGAACCTGTTGATACAACAAAAATAGCGCCTATCGATTCTACATAACATTATTAATACACTAAACAGTACTAAAAATATACATATATTGTAAAAACACATAACATTTTGTGATATGGAAAAGATATTAAAAATCAGTTTATTTTACATTATATTTATATATGCACAAGTAAATGAATCTGCAGGTTTGATTTTCAATTTGATATTAAATTCAAATAACCGTTTTAGTATAAAATATTATGTACAATATATAGTTTTATTTTAGATATTCATATATATATATTATAATACCTAATTAATATTTTATTTTTGTTTTGTTTTTCTTTTTGTTTTTTTTTTTTCATATATCGTTTTTCTTTCAATGTATCGATTATAAGAAAAATAAAATACAGAGAAGAAAAAGTAGAAAAAGAATGTGGCTTTTATACTATATCAAAGGAATAGAAAATATACAATGTTTTTATGTCTTTATCTTCGCACTGAACAACTATAACAGTGGTAGTGGTACCTATAGGATTTTATCCTCCACCTGTACGCATCTATAAATACTACAAAAATTGTTTTTTTTTTTTTTGTTTTTTGTATATTACCCAGGAAAAATGGAATCAGCTTCTAATCACCCAACTAGTATGAATAGAGAAGAAGTGGAACTACAAAATATTAATACTACACATGATGAACAAATAGAAGCAAATACACTCAGCAATGATAGTAATTACGTAAACAGTAATAACAGTGGTAGTACTCTGGTGGAGCGCTTAATACCTGAAAATTTTAGAAATATTGCAACAAGACAGATAGATAATATTGGGAGAAGATTTAATATTTTAGATAGAGTATTTAGTACAAATAACGAAACAAGTGCGAACAACGGAGTAATTGGTGCTGGAACTGTGTTTGATGGTGTGTTTAGTAACTTAACAGCTAAACCAGATGACAATAGTACAAATCAAGGAGATGAAACACAAAATGATAGACCTCCAACGTATGATGAGGCCGCTGCTGATTTAGTACCCTCATATTATGGTCTTGATTTAGCTAATTCAGAGATGTACGATGAATTATGTATTGAAGGATTACCTGTAGGTAATATGGCTAATTTAATATGGAATATGGTTATAAGTACATGTTTTCAATTTATTGGATTTTTGATAACTTATATGTTACATACATCACATGCAGCAAAACAGGGTTCTAGATTTGGGTTAGGTTTAACATTTTTGAGTTATGGTTATTCCATGATACCAAATAACGTTGCATCCAAAGTAGGAAAAGATAAAGCTTTACGTAGAATTGAACCTGTAGACCCAAATAATTATGAAGATCTAAGTATTAACGGAAATCAATTACCACCAGATGAATTCGAATCTCAGTTAAGTCATGGGATAGAAGATGAAAAACAGGATATACCATTTTTGGCTTTTGCTATTGGTATTTTAGGGATAGTTATATCATTGAAAAGTATTATTGATTTTATTAAAATTAAAAGGAAGGAACGTAGATATTTAGCACAAGCGGAAGCTACGTTACCTTAACCTTAACCATATCTCTTTTACTAGTATTTTTAATTTCACGATGATTAACTTTTTTTTTGTTCTCATCTTTAATTTAATTTAATTTAATTTAATTTATTTCAACTCATCTTCATTTAGTATTCACGTGCTACTACTTATACATAAGTGTCTTTAATGTTTCATGGATTTAAAAAAAAAAGCTTAATCAAAAGGAAAGAAAATCTGATATATTCGATGAAATATCCCTAATGATTACTACACTGTAGAATATAATGATGTTTATAAATACACCTATATATGAATATTGCGATTACATAAATATATACCTATGATGATAGATAAAGTTGTCCATTGAGTGAATGTGTTTTAGTGTTATAAAGACTCGACGTATAAGTAACTCTGGACTTTGAATTTCCATTTCCTTCATCACACTAATTTAATCTCGCTAGTATTAATTGTATTCGGTAACCTATGTAAAACAACATTTGATGTGCACAAACCTCATTTCTTGTGGAAAATAATAACGTTATTTTCACACTAAATATATCTATATAATATATATTCTCTCTGTAAGAGTCCAAAAAAAAATAAAAACAGAGGAGAGAAGAGAACTAACCCAAGATGACTAAAGTCTTTTCATAGATGGTAAAGACGATACCACCACTTAATATTAATCTGCCTAATCTTGGTGTAGCACCTTTCCAAAATGTCTTTAGACCTTCTTCTTTAAATATAGTAGTGAAACAATTTAATGTTGAAGTATATTTAGAGGTATTCAAGCTTTGCATTCTAGTCTTGACTGTATCAATTGGCATAGTAGTGTAGACGGTGACAACGCCACTAAATGCGCCTACAAGGAAAGTTAACCCGGATGATAAAGGTTTGTCCTTTGGAGAATTAGTATAATCTTGAATAATGGTCTTAATCTTGTTATAACAACCCAATCTAACCGCTTGATTAGCTGCTTGTCTCATAGAAACAGGTAGCACACCTCTATATAAACCAAAGAAGCCTTCATCTTTTAATAATCTAGCGTAATTTCGTACTGCAGAGTGACCATTATTTTGATATTTTGGTCTAGCAGATTGTTTATCATCGATTAAAGCAGTTTTGATGGCCTCAAACGGCGTGACAGCGACAACAGATTCTAATAAACCGGCACCCAACCCAGCAATTACACCACGAGTACCACTTAATTCGCCAGTCTCCTTATCCCTTAATAAATTTTTAATTGCATCAAACCCTAAGAATCTAACCCCGGCCTTTGCTGTGTTCCCTACAATGAAAGCCGGACATCCTACATATATGGAACTTATACCTTGTGTCCTTGCAGTGTTATATATTAAAGTCAATGGATTCCGTGAAGCTTTTGAAGCTCTATCAATTAATTGTAGTCTAGTCTTAGCGAATTCGAATGGGTAAGTGATTGATGCTTCAACAGCTCCTGCTATAGCACCTGCAATAAATGACTTCTTTGGATCAATATCCTTTTTTGACACTTTATTAGACATATTTTCTATTTATGTTGTTACTATAGATGAAAGATAAATGTACATGTATTTGATTCTTTTCTTCTAAGGGGAGTCAACAAAAAAAGGTAGATAAGTAAGTAATATAAAGTATATATAGATCTACAAAAATTTTAAACAGGAGATTCTAGAGAGATTTGAAATTACATTGGGAACAAATGGAATTATATATATATATATGTATGTATTGGGAGGAAGAAAGGTACACTGGGGTATGGTAAGATCATTTTATTATTTTTCAATGTGTATTTTTTGTAAAGGCTGACTCTTGTCTTTTATTGTCTTCTTCGTGGATAAACATACATAATATGGAATAGCTTTGTCCATTTTCTTTTTTTTTTTAATTTTTTTTACTACATCAATGAGTAATATTATTAATATTGTAATAATATTGATTCGTATTTTTTTTCTGTTGTTGTTGTTGTTGTGATTTGATTAAATTTCGAGGTCTCGACATTTTTCCGCCGGAATTTCTGTTTTTTTTTTTTTGTTTTCCCTCCTCTAAAAAGGAATCTCGAGGAATTTTTGGTTGAGTCTTGGGAATAAAATAAACAAGGTGACACGAAAATTTAAGAGTCAGTATGGATTACGAGAGCAGTGGAAAATTACCATTAGGAAAGACAATTAGAGGGAAAAAGGTAAACGATTTTTTAATGAACTACTTGAATTGTCTTTAGTTACCTTTAAAAAAAGAGTTGATAGACAGAAAACTCACTTAAAATTAACTTGTTTTATCTTTTAATTGATATTGTTAATAAATTTTATCTTCATGACAAGAACTCCGAAATAAAACAAAACAAAGTAAAGCAAATTAAGGTGTATTAACTTTTTTTCTTAATTACAAAAAAAAATCAAGAATATATTAAACACTCACAAATATACAAGTTTATTAAATATTGTAAGGGGTTATCTCAAGTAATATACTAAAATATGGATATTAATTATATATAAACACTTACAAATTATATAGTTGTTGATTCTAACTAGTAAACCAATATATATAATCCTTATTATAGATGTGGGATAATCTCTTATTATTCTTCTTGTTAGTCTTGTTAGTCTTATTAGTCTTATTAGTCTTATTGTTCGTCTTATTATTTCTCTTAGGTAGAACCTAATAGATCTAATAAGAATATGAATGCTGATAATTACCTCTGGCACACTCTCTCAATAATCAGAGGTCTCTTAAATAAGTTTCTCTGTAATTTGCCACCAAGGTCAATCCGACGATCGTTCGTTCGAATACACTCGCAGCCTGGGCCCAGAGTTTCGGCTGTTCCAAGTCCTTCGCCTCGACATTAAGCGTTACCCGCGGACTACGTATTTCAGGATTGTCCAATTAGGGCTTCTTACAAATATATCTTAATATATGTCTTGACAACGTCTACTATATCACATAGACATATATATAGGAGGTATACATTTGTATAATTATATACAAAAGAATTATCTATCTAAATTGTGAGTAATATTTTTCCTCATCTAGTCTTTTATTGACCAAATCTATTTGTTCTTTGGTATAAACATCTTCTAAACGTTCATTTCCATTCAAAATACGCTTTTCATGGTTCTTTTGTTCCTCTTTGGTCATGATAACAACATTTTGTAAACTGACAGGTTGATTTGGATCCCATTTAGATAATGCCAATTTCGTAGAATGTCCACTTAATGGAGATTTACCTCTAAAGACTTCTTCTAATATATACCCAATATCACTAACAGATATTGGAATACGCTGATCTGGCATACCAATACGGGACATTTGTCCGGCTAATGATAAGAAAATACCATCATATGTTTTGATTCTATTCTTCCCCTCAATTGGATCCATTGGATAGCCAGCAACTTTATTAATAACCCAAGTAGTAATTGTCAATCCAAATATACCAGGCATAGTACCCAACACAGGTAAGATTCTTACACGGAAATCCTTCAAAGCACTCAATTCTCCAACTTTGCCCTTTTCAAACTCTTTATCTGGTAATGGTAATAATTTAGCTTTACGTGGATCCGGTTTTTCTGAACTGAATACTACAGGAATACCTTTAGTGATACCTCTTTCTTTTAATCTTCTTCTTACACTACGTGCTAATGGATCTTCTTCTGTTGTAGTAAGATCGCCAACATTAATACGGGTTGGGTCACTCTTTGTAGATGCACCCATTGATGAGATAATATTCAACTTATTGTTATAAACAAATTCTAAAAGATCAACTTTTGTATCAATGTTATCAATGCAATCGATGACAAAATCAGGTTTACCACCATCGAACAATAACTGCTCACCGTTCTCTTTATTCCATAATTCATTAATTGCATCGATTTCACACCATGGTGCAATATCTTTCATGTGTCTCTTTAAACATTCAACTTTTGGTGTTCCCACATCTGCTAAAGTAGCACAACTGTGTCTATTCAAAGAACTTAAAGATACTTGATCGAAATCAACAACCCTAATTTTAGTACATCCAGAACGGACTAGCATGGTAACGACCCAAGAACCAACGCCACCCGCACCAACAACTACAATATATTGGTTTTTCAACTTTTCCATACTTTCTTCGCCTAAAAATGCATAATTACGAGCTAATTGTTCACGGAATAAATGATCTTCATATTCTCTCTCGATAGCTTTCGCTTTATTGTTGGGTTCTCTCGTTAATTCTTGATGTTTTTGTTTGTAGGTATTCCATGCACATTCAATACATTTTGTAGTAGCAGCTGTTAATAATGCTGTTGTGGCAATAACTTTCCAAGTACTTTTCCATACCATTTATGGTTTTAATATAACTGTACTCTGAGAAACTCCTCTTATACTGGGATTATTATTTAATTCGTTTTAAAAGTTTAAACCGTATAACCCCACTAAATAAATCTATATTCGAAAAGGTTCATTGTTTCTTAAGCATTACTTGTTTATTATAATAAAAACTCGATGTTTATATAAATATATATATATTTATATTTATATATATATATATATATATTTTGGTGTGTCCGATATTTTCTTTTTTTTTTTTTCCTCTCTCTCTCTCTCTTTTTGGTACATAAACACAAACTATATTCTATATATTACATGAAAAAGAATCTATTAAATATGTCTTTTTTAATTTTAATAGTGACCATGACTTGTGGTGATATTAGAGGTCGATAGTGTAATAAGCAAAGTTTAATTGAAATTCAAAAAAAAAAAAAAAAAAAAAAAAAAATCATTTTTTTTGTCTTTATCTACACATCTTCAAATTCAATATCAACTTCTTCTTCCTCGCCGGCATTACCGTCACTCTTAGAATCCTTCTTTTCATCCTTATTTTCAAGAGTTTCCGTCTGCGGCGACATTGAAGTTTCTTTTTTTGCAGGTTCTGGTTCTTTCATTGACTCTTCAATTGCCTCTATATGATCCACATCCTCGAATTCATCGTCAAATTGATCGTCGAATTCATCTTCATCCACTTCTTCCACAACATTATTTCTGAGAGATGCAGGAATTATTTCGTCTGAGAGTTTAGCCTCTTTAGAAGTAGATTCAACGTCTCCAAATTCATTTTCGATATCTTCTTCATCCAATAATTCCAATTCATCGTCTTCATCTTCACTTTTCTCTGCTTGTCTCTTCTGTCTTTCAGCTTGTTGTTTTGCTAACTTAGCATAATAATCTGCCAATGTTCTTTCATTTTCTCTTTCTTCTAATTCTGATTCAGTTAATTTACGGTTATTATAATATTTATTATTCCCTCCATAATAACCGTTGCCTCTTCCATAATTATTGTAATTATTATAACTACCATAGGTTGCTTGTCCCAGAGACATCGCAGCTTGTTGTGTAGTCTCAGGATTAAATTCCTCATCTTCATCCAATCTACCTAATGCAGTTTTGCCAATTGTACTCTGTTTGTGCCATTCAGGTACTGCATTTTGTTTTCTTTTCTCTTCAGCTTGTCTTTCCTTCAGTTGTCTTTGTGCCATTTCATCACTTGCTGTGGTAATGTTAACGTGTAAAGTAGCTTGTGAATTTATACCTACACGTCTAGAATTCTCATTACTTAATGGTCCATTATTAATCTCACCAGGTCTAAACATAGTAGAACCTTTCTTTGGATTGAAAGTGTAAGCAGCATGTGATTGATTCTGTGGTGGAATTAACCTAGCCAATGCATACTCAAATGAATTTTCTTCAATCCTAGAATCATCAATTTTTTTCAAGTAATCAATAATAGGTTGAATTTGATCCATAAGACGATTCAACTTGTCCTGTTTTTCTTTATTTTTCTTACCTGAATCATCCTCAATTAATGGCTCTTCACATAAAGAACACAAAAATTCAGTTCTATCATAATTCAATAACTGAACTGCTTCTAGCTGAGTGTATTTAGTCTCGCATATTGGACACATATAACCGTTTGGTACAGAATTTTTATCAAGATCGTCCTTTAACCTCTGTACCACTTGATGAACTTTCCATTTAATACCATCAATAGCTTGTGGATACTTGATATAATAATATACTCTCTCTACCGATTTAGAATTTGGCGGATATTCTCTTTGTTTATGAGTAGTAATTAATCTATCACCTCTTAGCCTTGCTATAAGTGGACCCAATTCAGTTTTATTAATAGACAGTAGTTGTTTCAAATCTTCTTCCGCTAAGACGGAGTGGAAAATGATGGCGTCCAATACTAACACATAGGAACCTCCATAGAACCCTCTTACGACGAATTTTAATAGGTTTCTAACAATTTCATCGATTGGTTTATCCATTTTACAACAGTTTGAGTGAGGAAAATGAAAGGTTTGTGGATTGCAAAAAATGTATCCTTTATTATTATTATTATTATTATTATTCTATTTTGTGTGTAGATAGCGATGGTAGACAGAGTTGTATATCCACATGTAAGTGTGGGTAGAAGTGAAACAGATAAAGGCACAGCTGATCTCAAATAAGAATATATTTTAAGAAAAGTTTCTATCAATATGTTATTTGTGTTTTTGTTTTTTTAAACCACAAATAACAAAAAAAAAAAAAAAAAAATTAAGAATTCTTACCAAGAAACCAAAAAAAAAAAAAAAGGAAATATTTTAAGTAAACCCTAAAAAACATATCTTTCAAATCTAGAAATATTTTCTTAAGCGGCTTCTAACCCTACTTTCATATATTAAATAATGAATTGAAGAGAGTGAAATGATAAACAAAAACAACCACCACTATTTTTATTAGTAGACATTTAGAGTAGTAATAACATTCATAATAGAAACTATTGCAAAGAGTATATATATAAGACTCCAAACCAAATAGAATAGAAGTCTCTCTTTCTCTCTCTCTCTCTCTCTCTTCTTATTTCCCCCATTACACTACAGCATTCCAACAGAAGAATGGAAGAAAATGAAAAAATGAAGAATTAAAAGTTTCGAGGGCTCTTTTTCTTTCTTTTAGATAAGAACAAAAAAAAACAAAAAAAACAAAAAAAAAAAAAAAATCTTCTTCGTGTTTTTGATAAGGAAAATTTTTCATGTTTTTTCACATATTTTGTTTTGTCACGTTTGCCTGCGAGAAAAGTAATGAATGAAGTGGTTCGACATTTAATTATATATATAGTGTTGATTACAAAAAAATAACTTATTTATTTAAGTCATAATCTTCTTATGAAAACCTTTTTGGGAAATTGAGAAGGAAAGAAGAGGGAAGTTCTCCTATTCTTGTTGTTTAGATTGTACTTTTAAACTTTTCATTCATATATTTATAGAGTTTTTTTTTTTTTTTGTTTTTTTGTTTCCTTTTAGTTGAGTGTATATATTATAATAAAATCAAAATCCTTTTGGTGCTAGTAATCCCCACTTATTATTATTATTATTATTATTATTTTCTTTTTCCATCCTCATGATAAGTGCTAGAACAAGTTATATCGCCTCAAAGGTATCTAAACAATGCTATTCCAAGATTATACAATGGCGTCTTTATTCTAAGTCCACTAGACCCAATAATGCTGTTACTTCAAGGGATACGTCCTTCAGTTCAAATTTACAGAAAAATGCATTTAACATATCTCATGACATTACAAATAAGAGCAATACCTCCTCATATCTATTCCAAGGTGTCAAATCTCAAAAAAATAAATTGACTGTCGATGGCCCAATCGAATGTCCTTTGTCAGGTGAACATCTATTGAACTCACCTTTATTTAATAAAGGTACCGCTTTCACCGAAAAGGAAAGAGCTGACTTTAAATTAAATGGGTTGTTGCCTCCACAGATTAACACTTTGGATGAGCAATTGGAAAGAGCTTATAAACAATTATGCACTTTGAAGACCTCTATTGCTAAAAATGATTTCATGACAAATTTGAGAGTCACTAATAAAACACTTTATTTTGCTTTAGTGAAAAAACATATCATGGAATTAGTGCCCATCATTTACACCCCAACGGAAGGTGATGCCATTGCTACTTATTCCGATAGATTCCGCAAAACTGAAGGTGTCTTTTTAGATATCACTGAACCTGATTCTATTGAAGAAAGATTGCAAGCCTATGGTGGCAAGGCTAAAGATATCGACTATATTGTCGTGTCTGATTCTGAAGGCATTTTAGGGATCGGTGATCAAGGTGTTGGTGGTGTTCGTATTTCAATCTCTAAGATGGCTTTAATGACTCTTTGTGGTGGTATCCATCCAGGTCGTGTCTTACCTGTTGTCTTGGATGTAGGTACAAATAATAAGAAATTGGCAAGGGATGAATTATATTTGGGTAACAGGTTTTCTAGAGTTCGTGGTAAACAATATGATGAATTTGTCGAAAAGTTTATTACCGCAGTTAAAAAACTTTATCCACAAGCAGTTTTACATTTTGAAGACTTCGGTGTTAAAAATGCCAGGAGAATCCTAGAGAAATACCGCCATCAATTACCATGTTTTAATGACGACATTCAAGGTACTGGTGCTGTTGTGATGGCTTCTTTAATTGCCGCCTTGAAACACACTCACAGAGAATTAAGAGACACCAAAGTTATTATTTTTGGTGCAGGATCTGCTGGTCTTGGTATCGCTGATCAAATTGTGTCTCACATGGTTACACATGGTGTTCCAATTGAAGAAGCTCGCTCAAAAATTTATTTAATGGATAGACGTGGTTTAATCTTGCAATCATATAAAGAAGGGTCCACTCCACAACAACATATTTATGCTAAACCAGATGAAGATTGGAGTGGTATCGACACTAAATCATTATTTAACATTGTCTCTAAAGTGAAACCAACTTGTCTGGTTGGTTGTTCCACTAAAGCTGGCGCTTTCACCAAGGAGATTATTCAAGAAATGTACAAATATAACCCAAGACCTATCGTTTTCCCATTATCTAATCCAACTAGATTACATGAAGCGGTTCCAGAAGATTTAATGAAATGGACAAACAATGATGCCTTAGTCGCTACTGGCTCCCCATTCGAACCAGTTAATGGATACCGTATCTCACAAAACAATAATTGCTATTCCTTCCCAGGTATTGGTCTTGGTGCAGTTTTATCTCGTGCCTCTTATATAAGTGATAGAATGATATCAGCTGCTGTAGATGAATTAGCTTCTTTATCTAACTTGAAAGAAGGCGATTCCACACCAGGTCTCTTACCTGGACTTGAAATCATTACCCGTATATCATCAAGAATTGCAGCTGCCGTGATCTTAGAAGCTATCAAAGAAGGTGTTGCTACCATTGAAAACGAATTAGATCCAGCTAACCCTGGTCAAACTATAAAGGTTCCACGTGATTTTGAAAAATGTGTTGAATGGGTTAAGAGTCAAATGTGGGAACCTGTTTATAGACCATTGGTGAAAGTTAAGTATGATCCAGAAGTTCATACCAATCAAATTTAATTTAATGTCAGATAATGATTTGATATAGTACGTGTTCTAAAAGAGGAATATCAATGTTGTTTTATTCAAATAACTAGTATTTTGTATTTCTTTCGTTTATGTATTATGATGATAGATGAATAATAAATAATAAGTATATATTAGGATTTTAGAAAATTATGTCTTTTTATAATATGTTTATACATTTAAAAGGAAATTTATATTGGTACTAAGAATAAATAGCATTATTTGAAGGATCAGCTTACAACAGAACAAGTTACGTTAACTGTTTGAAAAGTGTGTAAATACAATAATTCTTGCTCTAAACATTTCATGGAATTCAATTACTTTCGTTTATAATACACCTATGATCTTACTAAAAAAAAATATATATATATATACTATGATAATCTTGCCCCATCTCATAGTCTTCGTCTTTTTTGATGACACTCTATAATAGCAGAGAGGGAAAAAAATGAAAAGGAAAACAGCTAAAAAAATTTTTTTTCTGTACTTTAGTTAGTTGAAAATTTTTTTTATTTTAATTTAAATTTGAAATAAAAATACGATGAGATTAATACAGTCCTAGACTCTCGGAAGAACAGTTTCTTGCAAGACAGAATATCTACCCCATAAAAAGTTGTCCTTTTGACTGAAGTTAAATGTATTTCTACTGTCCTTGAATGGTTCCACTGAACTTGTATATTTTTAAGGTAGTTAGGATATTGCCTCTAAAATAAAATAAGCAAAAAGGTCGTGCTAGATAACTCTGTTAAAGAAATCTATAAAGAAGTAAAGAAAATATAAAATAAAATGGCTAACAATTCAATCAAACTACTAGCACCTGACGTTCACAGAGGCTTAGCTGAATTAGTCTCTAAGAGATTAGGTGTTCCATTAACAGATTGTACCTTACAAAGAGATCCAACTGGTGAAGTTTCTTTTTCTATTGGTGAATCTGTTAGAGATCAAGATATTTTTATTATTACTCAAATTGGTTCTGGTGAGGTTAATAACCGTGTTTTAGAACTTTTGATTATGATTAATGCTTCTAAAACTGCCTCGGCTAGAAGGATCACTGCTATTATTCCAAACTTTCCATATGCCAGACAAGATAGAAAGGATAAGTCTCGTGCTCCAATTACCGCTAAATTGATGGCTGATATGTTGACTACTGCCGGTTGTGATCATATTATCACTATGGACTTACATGCCGCTCAGATTCAAGGTTTCTTTGATGTCCCTGTCGATAATCTATATGCTGAACCAAGTGTTGTTAGATATATTAAAGAAAATATCAATTATGAAGATGCTATCATTATCTCACCAGATGCCGGTGGTGCTAAGCGTGCTGCTGGGCTTGCTGATTGTTTAGATTTAAACTTTGCCTTGATACATAAGGAAAGAGCTAGAGCCAATGAAGTTTCTCGTATGGTTCTTGTTGGTGATGTGACTGACAAGATTTGTATCATTGTAGATGATATGGCCGATACTTGTGGTACATTAGCTAAAGCTGCCGAAATTTTATTACAAAATCGTGCTAAATCAGTTATTGCCATTGTTACACATGGTGTTCTTTCTGGTAATGCCATTAAAAACATTAATAATTCTAAATTGGACAAAGTGGTATGTACAAATACTGTCCCATTTGAAGAAAAGATGAAGGAATGTCCAAAGTTGGATGTCATTGACATTAGTAGTGTTCTTTCGGAAAGTATTCGTCGTTTACATAACGGTGAAAGTATTTCTTTCCTTTTCAAACATTCTCCTTTATAAGGAAAAAAAAATGAAAACGTCGAAGCAACCAAGAATAACTGAAACCTATTATAATCAGATATTAATACATTGTTGAAAACAAAAAAAGATTCTTGTTTGTTCTACAAATGCTGCATTCTTTATTTTTTCAAAAAAAAAAATTATTCTCATTAAAAGTGCTTTTTTTTAATCCTCGTCTCTTTCTTATTTAACTCAATAATAAATATGATTGAAACTCTGGTTTAAAAGAATTCATATATATATATATATATATATATATGTGCATTTTTTTTCTATACACTATTAAATAAACAAAAATTACAATAATGATAGTAGTTTATATACATTAATATATAACGTTAGTAATGTGTGAATTCAAAAAATAACATATCAATTGTATTTCAAAAATTTAATAGAAAAAAAAGAAAATAGATAACGTAGATTTAGAACTCCAAATTATACTTTGTAATTTTTTCTTTTTTTGATATTAATAAATTGGACAAAGACTATTTCATAACCCGTAATTGCCTGCATCGAAATCTTCTAAAGATGGTAGAATTTTACCTTTACCTTCTAATACAGCATCAGTGTCACCCAGAAATTCAACGGCCTCAGGATGTGGAACCCAAATTACAGTTGCACCTAATGCTTTTCCAGCATTGACACCTGGGATTCCATCTTCGAAGACTAAGCAGTCTTCTGGCTTGATATCACTATTGAATTTTGCGTTAAGCTCATTTAATCCTAATTGATATATATCTGGACATGGTTTACCTCTACCTTTAGGAATTCTTGGGTCATCACCAGTAATAATAACATCGAAACAATCAAACCCTTTCAAATGATCAGTTTTTTCATGGAACTTCGTCTTATTTGATGAGGTGCATAGTGCGATGGGAACATTATTTTTATGAAGATAGTGTATCAATTCTTGGGCACCCGGTAAGTATGCGCAAGTGGGCCATTTAGTTTTTTGACTTTTCACACTTAAATCATTATATTCATCATAGGATAAAGGAAGACCATAATGTTGAATTAATTTTGCGCCAGCTTCAGGTCCTGGTAAACCTTGTAATTGTAATTTAACATCCCATGTTAATGGGCCTTTATTATATTTACTTAAAATTTCATTACATGAGATGGTATAGATATCTTCGGTATTTAATAATAAACCATCCATGTCAAATAGACATGCTTTGATCTGTTTTGGACCTGTCATTGTTTTGTTTCTAGTTGTTATTTACTTTATATTTCGATACTGTTTTATATGGAATCAGTAGAAGAAGAAAAGCGTATCATACTAGAGTCATTTTCCTTTTCTTAACCAACATGATAGAAAAAATAGACAGTGGAATTAAGTTATTTATTCTCGAGAATAGTTGATTGAAATCTTGTTTTATCTCACAGGCAAATTTAATAATTTTTAAAATTTGAAAAAAAAAAAAATAGTAAAAAGTAAATTAGAAAAAAAAAAGTAAAAATAATAAGTTTGAATTTTCGTAGAATTTAAGTAAAATTTCATATTGTAAAACTAAAACCCTAAATTGTAAGAGGAACATATAATGATACACTTAGAGCTATCTCATACGATTATCAATAAACGCATTGATATGATTTTTATGTTACCTTTTCCGTGTAAGTTCTTAAATTGGATGTAGTGGTGCTCTACATACAGGACATTGCAATTTATAACTCATCCAATTTTCTAGACATTCTGTATGAAATATGTGATTACAAGGCGTAACCATATAACTATATATGTCAATTTTATGTGTTTCTGGGACTTCTTCTACATTAACAAATACTTCTGACATACAAATGGCACAATCTGTTGTGTAGCTTTTTGTAGAATTGGGATCTCCATGTTCTGATAAATACTGTAACGTAACAGATTTGAAATAGGAGTATCCTTCTGGTATTGTATGTTGTGGTAAAAACCAACGTGCACCTAAAATATCTTGAGAATATAATACTGCAATTTGGAAAAATAGCCATACGGAGAGTAATACTGCAAACTTTATATCCTTATGATGTCTGAAAACATTTGATGGATAAGTAAATACATATATAACGGGGAGAATTCTGATTATTGAGGTACCTATAACAAACGACCATAGCAGAGGGAGTTTGTTTTGTCTTCTATTTATCACATTATTGTTTCTTAAACGGACATTTCTTGGTTGAATACCTTTTACAGCATTTCTAAAAATCTGTGGAACCCAATAAGAATAAAGGATGGATAAAGACGAGTACTCAAAGATTTTTCTAATTTGAAGTGGCCATGTTAATGCTGATAATACGATAAAAGCAGATAAAAATAACGTAAAAAACACTCTACCGTATAAAGAACTGCTGATGGATGCCTCATCCGGAATAATAATGGGCCTTGCTGTTTCCCCGCTTTCATCTTGTAGATTACCACTTAATAAAGTTCGTATGGTGACTGCTTGTTCATTTACTTGTGATGCACATACTGATATCAAATATCTGGTTTCGAAAATAGATGCTAGAATGAATGATACAAATGCACTAACTATTAAAGGCAAATATAGTTCAGGAATGATGGTGGCAGAAATAAAATATATACATGCAAGAAGTCCATCTACCAAATTGATCATAGAGAAGCAATAATATGAAATTTTGTTAACACTTGATGGTGTATTCGTATGTTGCATTTGACGAAGGAGTAAGTAAATTTGTGCTATAAATAGTAATATTCCAAAAAGAATGTGAAGCCTTATGGTTCTGATGTTAATTGCAGCAAGATTACCTTTAGTCTGATCAAATTTCAAAGCTACACCACGATCTGGTGAATACATTAACCCTGATTTGATAGTGATTGGAGGAATATGGGAAATATTTATTGGTCTTCCTAATGGCCAATGTAGTTCTTTATCTATTAGATTCATTTCTTCTCTTGTGTACTGATTCCATGGTTCTAATTGTAAAAAAACTGCATATTCACACTTATTAATTGCATCATCATATGGCTGACGAATATCTGACATTGTGAGGGTATCAATATAATTTGAATGATCCCAATACTCTTTGATTAAATTCTTAACTTTTGAGTAAATACTTTTAATCTCCTCCTTTGAATTATCAGCATCAGAATCACCGGAGATGGTTAGATAATGTGGAAATGCAAACAGTGAATGGAACTTTGCACTATCAGAAAATGATAGTATTCTACCTCTTTCAATGTCATACACTGCTAATGAATTTATTGAGTGTTTTTCTTTCTCTAACTTGTCTTGAAAATCAATTTGAAGAACTAATAACTTAAATTGATCATCTTGCGAATTAAACCTATACCTTTTTCTAGAATCAATTTGGTTAGTGACATCATCTAAATGAGATATTTTAATGCTTAGTTTACCTTTGGTAAATGTAACATTATGTACTTCCTTTGTATTCGACCAATCTTCCATATAAGTATCTCCAGATGATGGATTAATATCATTAATACTATTGGGTGGCTCGTAGAATTTGGGCAAAGGCATACGTATTTTGTTAAAATCATGATTTGATGTCACATTTATTTTACCTATCAGTGTACTTGATAAATTCCAAGGGTAAATATTATTTTCTTTCCCAATACTCCATATGTCATTTTGGATGGAATTTATAATACTGTTGGGTATTAGCAAATATTCCTGAGTTGGGTCCCAGTGGTCATAATCTTTTTTATCAATTGGATAAGTCGCATTTAAGCTAGGGTTGTTTAAAGCATCTTGATAACTTAGTTTAAATCCGGTTATGTTTTTGAAGTTTTCGGAATAAGTCATATTCATGAAGAAATCAAATTCCATCTTCATATGTTCTTTTAACATTCCTAGCTGATTAAACTCATATTCTGATGACACACCATCTCCACCCGGTGAAGAGAAAAAAAAGAAAAGAATAATAATAATAAATATAAGTGTATTCGTATCGATCTCCATAATTGAACTAGCGATGATAATGATCTTAATAGCACTCTTATATACACAGTGTGGCTTGATTTCTTTAGTTTAAGTGTTCTCTGTGGTGGAAGTTTTTTTCTTGTAATTATTTTGTTTCCTTAAAAATAAGAAAAAAAATATATATATTGTAAGATAAATAAAGTATACTGACTTTTAAAGTCGTAGTATATTTAAAGAAAAATGCAAGAGTTGTAGGTAATTTTTTATACAAGGATTATAATAACTTTAAAGAGAAAAGTTAATGGTGATCGTAATTAATAAGTAATTAGTCTATTTAAAGGAAAAGTACGATAACGAACTAATAGACATATTACTGTACATATAAGAAATAATGTTTATTTTTACTATTTCATTTCTACTACTTATTTGATTTTTCGGCATGGTTTGTTTTTCCCCCCTATAATCAAGTCTTGGTCGTTATAACTACCAAGTATGCGTTCGTTTAAATCTATGTTAAATATCTTGAATGATTCTACTGTATCAAAAAGATGTGTAATTTGTGCAACTTCATTTATGGAATTTGATAACTTAAATACTATATTTTGATGTTTCGTGGTAGGAAGAATTTTAACTTTCATAACCATTTCAAATAGATGTGTAGGTAATTTATTTATTATGCTTATAACATTATACAATTCATAAATGATGATGTTAGAAAGTAGAAATATTGTACCGACCTTTAAAGTATCAGTCAAAACTTTGTTCTTGCCCTTATTATTTTTATTTTTATGTTTATTTAACAATATACAATAGAAATTCTTAGAAAACTCTGAAGCACTTTTGTTGGATTGGTGTAAAAAAGGTTGATTATTTTTGATAATTTTGTCCTGCTTCTAAATATTTATGGTAACAGTTAATACTACTTGTAGGGTTTAATTGAAACATTAAAGTTAGTAATTGAAAAATCTTGAGCTGATACTTGACTTAAAATCTGAGAGGGTGGAAACCGTTGGGGTATTTGGCTTTGATGGATAACCTTCTTTTAAAGATACTAAACCATTTATAAGCCTTTGTCGTACAAATAAAATTTTGTGAAATAGTTCGGCAAGTGACATAGGTATGTCTTGTTCCTAGATAAATGTAGGTATATGGGTCTACTTCAAATGGGTATATTGCCTTTTTTCTGTTTGAAACTTATAAATAGATTTGCGCTAAACTCTGTAAGCATTTCGCTCAGACAAGGACGGTGTAAGATATAAGATAATTTAATTGTATCGTATTTTAAACACTATTTTTCAACAAACTTTTGACCATGAATATTATAGAATTCTGAACCAGGGAGACTATTATAAATTTTTATTAGTAGTTTAGTTAATTGGAATGTTAAAATAATTTTGGACCTCCAAGCATACAACATTGAAGTGAATCGAATACTATCAAAAGAATACAAAATCGTTAGAAAATTATGGGATATCCTACTTCATACGCACTCCTCTTACTCACCTTTCAAATTCTTGTTAGATTTTCTGCGATAAGTAGTCGTTTGTGTTAAAATATTGGTTGACAATTGTTACCGAACTCCCAAGTACGAATAAATTATCAAAAACAACATAAGAAAGGATGTAATTTAGTAGTTTAAATTTGCAAAGAAAAGTTAGTTTAATCCTTGATGGGATTAAGTTTTAATTTTCCTTGAATTCTTCATGGATGCTTACATTTTTTTCAAGACATTCACTTTAGTATGATCTAAAAACTCTTTGAATTTCAAAATACTCATTTCTTCCTAAATTATTGACATTACTAGATATTTCATCATCTTTTTTTATAATCTATTTTCTCCTGGATTGTCACTGTTTAAAGTCACAACAATATTAAGTGTCATAAAATATGATAGACCTGTATCGAAAAATGAATAACTACTACCCAGTTTCTTAGTTATTCTCATAAACAATTCCAAAGAAATTCTAAATTAATACACTACGTAATTGTTTAATTTTTAAATCTTTGAAATTGGACAATTATATTGTACAAGAATCTTATCCTGAAAGGTTTTTTTGTTTATAGGATGTATTAAGTAATCGATATGAATAAACTCAAAGTATTTCGGTTAATTCATTAGTAGAGATTTGTCCATATACTACAGAATGATAATCAAAATTATCATATTTGAGGATATCAAGAGCACTTTTAGACGCAATATAAGAGGATGTAATTGATAGTATATACTTAGATGAGTGAATTGAATATGATGGAGAATTCAGAAGTTCGGTTGAGTTCGGCAAAGACTTTTTTCTATTTTAGTTTCGGTTATTAATGTTACCATATTTATTTTCCTTATGTTTGTTAATATTGATCCCTCTCGAATCCGGAAGAGAGTTGAATGAAAACATTGAGGATACCTATTTGTCTAATTTATCTTCATATACTGCTTTTCTATCTTGCGGTATTAAAATAATCATGATTAATAGAATTATTAGTGCTATCATTAAATTTTTTTGTTGTATTTGCAATCGTGGTTGTGGAATTTTTTTTTTTTTTTCAAGTGAAACATTAATTATTAGCTTTTTTTGAAGGCTTTTTAAATAATTTTTTTGGATTGGACGGTACCATAGTTTTTTCTTTTGCCTCAGCTGAAGCTTCAGGAGATATAGCTTCACTTGTAATAGAACTTCGTCTTGTATGAAATCTGTTTGTTCAATTATTTTCAAATTAATTTATTTATTGATTCTATAGCTTGTTGTTGTACCCACCGATAGAACTGATAATACGAATATAGTTGAGATATTTGAGGTGCAGTTAAATTGTGTAAATAATATCATCCTGTAATTTTGATAGAGGATGTTTGTCCTAATAAACATGGCATTGAACTTATTCGTCCACGTGGTATGTTTGGTTCTTCATTAGTAGCAGTAGTATTTATATTATTTAAATGTGACAAATACGTATTGTTAGTAGATCTTGTTATGCTGTTAAATCAATTCTCAAGCTTTGTATGAACATTATTATCTAAAAGATCATTTTTGAGAATTTTATTGCTGGTAGTTCTACTTCTTGTATCAGGGGTTGACATAAGGATCACATAATTAAAATTTGATGATATCATAAAATTGCTATTATTCTTATATTTTTGATTATGAATAGTACTTGAATTATATTATATGTTTTCGTATAAATTTTTATTTCTGATTGACAAATTGGTGCCAAAAGAATCAATTGGAGTTCTCTTTTGATTGGGTAAGTAATGATATGAAATTTTCCAAAACTGTTGAAATGCAAAATTTAAATTTGGAGTTAGTTCTCCCTTTTCATTAATAAAATTTTGAATCGTCTATTTATTAATATTACTCGGTGAATTAGTACCATTACTAATGCAAATTTTAACGTTACTATCAGTTGTATTATTGTTAACTTGCTAAACATTGGTTGAAGGAATATATTACAATAAAGGCGGAAACAAAACTCAGTTAGTTTGTTACGTTATCATAACTAGATTATCAATCGATAAACGACTGACACAATGTTCAGAGTTATTAGTTAAATTTAAAAAAAATTTTTTTTCAGGTATAATTGGTTTTTTGGTGATAATATATATGTTAGCATCAGATAAGTTATTGTCTATAGAATATGTATTCGTATTTGAATTTATCTTATACAAATTAGTGTAATCTTTCGAAGGCTCTCTTCTCAATGTGACACTTACGAAACTACAAGTTTCATTGTTTCGTTGACAATAGATGTGTATATACTGTTCAGTTGATAATAATTGCATTTCATCGCTTTTTCCCATATGGATCATAAGTTCTGAACGATTTTGTCTTTTCGCTGGCTTGACTCTCCGGAGATGTAGTTCTCTCGTCTTTATTGAAATTTGAAGATGATGCATATGAAATAACAATAGCATCAAAATGTTCTAATAAAGAAGTAGTAGTAGAATTTAAGCTTGAACTCATACCATTTTTCTTATTTATACTTTTTTTTATTTAAATCATTCGTAGACTTTTCTATAATTATGGCTTACAAGGATTATGTTTGGTTATATTCTTCTGTCTTTTTAAATAATTAAAAAAATCAATGCATAATGAGTCCAAAGAAAATATGGAGAGTTTGAACTGATCCTTAATTCTGTTCAATATAACGTACCTGAAAATAATATAAAAAATACCCAACTTCTTTGGTTTTACATCCTTTAATCTCATATGTTTTCTATTTTTGAAAGAGTAACTAAAACCACTAGTTATTGATGATCGAATTTGAAGTTGTGCAGTTGACTTGGTTTGGCTTTTTAATTTTTTTTGTCCTTTCTGTTTCTTGTTTTTATTAACAGATGAACGAATACAAATGTGATTAATTTAATGGAATAGACAAAATAGTCTCTTACCAAGAGAATTTCAATGTTAACTACATATGATAAGACTTCTTTGAACATAGACTTTTAGCCAAGATTTTTTTATGAAATTAATGTATATCTAGTAGATGAAAAGTTATTATGTTTTTATTTCTTTGTGATAGATAATATATATAAAATCAACGTATTATGTTTACATCTAATTGATAAGTATATTCCCTTCTAGACTGTTCGTGGAATTTACTTCTTCCGTTATTACGTTTTTTTTTTTAGTTTAAAACTTAATATACATTTTATTTGGAATGATTTGTAACATCATGACCACTTTCATGATCAGAGAAATTCAAGTCGTCTTCTTGTGATGTGGTATTGTTTATATTGGAATGTGGATCATTGTTATATGAGTGTTCTTCATTAGTAATGATACTCTGGTCATCGTGATGGTCTAAGTCACTATCATCAAATTGGTCACCTAATGATTGAAGGTCGCTTAAATCGAAATCAGCTACATTTTCGGGATCGGTAGGTAATTGTTGAGAAACGGCTAACATGTAGGATGTATCAGTTGGTCTCCATAGGAAAGAAATTGTGACAAAGACAACAAAATAGACTAAAGTTGGCCAGAAATCAGTGAAGAAGAATCTAGATCTCCAATTCTTTTCAATCATAGCTATTGTATTCATACTAGAGAAAATGACGATAGTAATTATAAATCCAATCATTAAAACAATCAAAGAAGTGTAAATAATAATCAACAATTTCTTGTACATGTTTAATTTTACAACTTGTCTTTGTTCTTTCAAATATCTTACAGTTTGTGTCATGGATCTTAAAATCATTAAATAGAAACCTAACATACAAAGGGCTAGGGGGATAAATGTAATTAAAATTAATGGGGATGGGTTTTCATTATCTTCCAAATAACTTTGAATTAAAAAGACAGCACAAATTAAGAAGCTGAAAATTGAATAAAATTGACAACGTCTCATTAGAGTCTTGTTCAATTTTGGGTATACAATACCATAACCTAAGGAAACGACCAATAGAATGAAGAATGAAAATATTAATTTACCAGCTGTTAACAAGGATAAAAATACCATATAAACTTTGGTACCTGCCACATTACCCTTTTCATTTTTGATATCATAGTAAGCCCAAACAAAAATTGTCTCAGCAGTTAAAAATACGTAAAATGCCAATAAATATTTTTGTAAAGGTAACAACTCGTGCTTATGTTTCCAGAAGGCAAAGAAATATAATGCCATGGCAATTACATAACCAACTGCTAGTAGCCCATAAAGTGGCAATTTATTGACTTCAGAACCAGCCAAATGACCGTAAGCGTTTCTAAAATTGACCACTGCATCGAATTTAATATCACTTGAACTTGTAAAAACTGTTACACAGTAGAACCCAGTCTTTGTAATAGGATATTTAGTGTCGTGTAAACCAACAAAATCTTGAGAGAATGTCATAATTGGATTGACTAAAGTTTTATTCTCCTTTGTGTAAGGATCGTAAGCCTCCGTTTCTATAATAAATTTACCTAAATCATCTTCAGAACATAATCCAGCACTAACTGCATAATCATCACAAACATATTGTTTAGAACCATCTGATAAATTGACACCAAGGTGAAGATAATCTTGGAAATCGTATATTGCTACAGATAGTAAACCATCTGTATCATCTTCATCCTTTTGGAATTTTTTTACATTGAAAGAAATAAATGGATCAATTTTTCCACCCCAATCATCCTTTGAATACATACCAGCACATACTTCATAATTCTTTTCGTTGATTTTTTCCTTGTTTGCTAAAGAAAATGCTGGTAATTGCGAGAGTAAAAGGAGACCTGCTGTCAAAAGAGACTTTTTAACACCCAGTGAAAATTTCATAGACTTGTAAATGTGATTGTTGTTGTAAATATAGCTGTTATTTTAAAATCAACCGTTACGTAGTTGTATCTAAACTCTCAAAAGAAAGAGAAAAAAAAGGATTAGTGGAAGATAAGAATCTAGGAATAATATGTATATTACTTTATACTTCAAGTTTTATTCCTTTGAAAGGTAATTGTAAATTAAATATTTATCGGCTTACTCTTATAATATTTTTTTTTTGAATTTATTTTTGGGTTTTTTACAGAAGGGAAAAAAAAAAAAAAAAGAGGGAAAACAGAAAAAGAAAGAGAGACGCATAGAAGAAAAGAAAACGAAGCTCAAGTGACATAAAATTGATATGGGTATATAGATGGGGGTAACTGAGGTAAAGTATGAAAAGAAGATAAGAAGAAAGTCACGGAGGATTCAGTTGAGGTTTGGAACGAATGAGTTGATAAACTAGTTGAATTTTTGTAATGTTGGTAATTCAATGACAAGTAGGCATTCTATTGTTAATAACTAACATGTTATCTTACAAGGTATTTTAGATGCAGAATATAAATATATAGGCATAAATATATGATTCAAAGAATAATGGTTATATCTAACTAGAGGTGAATAGTATAATAAAGAATTTTGAAAGTCATTAGTTGGTTAGGCTTGTAAAGCTTTTAGTCTTTCTCTCATATCAGCAATCATTTTATCTGCTTCTTCGTCCACTTTATCTTCTGGTATTTCTTCGTCTTCTTTATTGTTTACTGTTTGTTTAGTTGGTAATTGTATTGTAGGCACATTATTAATCGTAGCAAACTTCTTTGAGGTGTATTCCTCAATGATCTTGTTTACTTGTTCCTCTACTTCTTCGTTCATTTCATCTTCTTCATTCATATTTAAATTTTCAAAAGTGTCATCTACCATTTCTGTCATAATTCCAGCTTTCATTAACTCTTTTTCTAATTCTATCACAGTAGTTTGTAATTGGGGTAATCTGACTAAGGAATTCATTTCTTTCATAATTCCCGTTGATACAAACATTGAATTTGTTAGATTTTTCATTTTATAAGCTTCTTCTACCTTCATAGTTATAGAGTCTAATTGTGCTTTTGATGTATACATCCGTGTGTATTGTTTATTTATTTGATACAGTTCTTTAGCATAAACTCTCACAGCTTTTAGATCGTTTTGTCTAGCAGATCTTTTGATTAGTTCTTTTGTCTTCCTTTGTAGTGCTTGTAATTCATTAATATTTCTATCTATTTGTCTTCCATTTTTTCTTAAAGAGGCTTTAATTTTACGATGTTGTTCCTTTGGATCCGGTCCCCATATAGCACATTTAATAAAATTCATTGTTATAGTAATTTTTTTATATGTTAACTACAGTCATACATTCTATTTGACAATGAATATTTTAATTCTACGTCTCTTGTAGTTAATGATACCCTTTACTTTTCTTTCTATAATGGCAATTTTAAAAAAGTCTTGTCAATTTAAAGCGTCATAAAGAAAAGGAAGAATAATTTGTTTCTTTTCTCCTGTGGGTTGTTTTATTTTTTTATTATCATTATTATTTTAAAAAAAAAAAAAAAAACAAGTGTGAAAAATAAAAAAAACACAGAACTCGGAATTATTTTTCCGTCATCATTCCGGTGAAAAATACTCCATTCTTTACGCGGATGTTCTTTCCGCAATTCATGAAAAAAAAAACAAAACAAAAACAAAATAATTGTCTCGTGCTTTTATTTATCATATATAATTATCTTCAAAATTGCACTTTTTCGAAGATTTCCGATGTAGTGTAACGGCTATCACATCACGCTTTCACCGTGGAGACCGGGGTTCGACTCCCCGCATCGGAGTTTATTCATCTTCGGTGATGATTTACTCTTTTTTTTCTTTGGTTTTTCTCTCTTCTGACAATACATAAAATCTTAATAAACTTGGATTTGATTATTTAATATCTTTGTTAATAGTATATCTTTCCTTCAAATATCTTAATTGAGGGTTTTTTACAGATTGCGTGCGTGGACAATTGGTCATTGATAAGGTAATTTTACTTTCTTTTCTTATTTTATTTGATTATTCGTAAAAAAAAAAAAAAAAAAGAGGCATCAGGAAAACAGTACAATAATATATACCGAGGGTCATTATGAAGATTTATACATTTTATAAATACTATATGTTATTATTACATCTTTTTTTTTTTTCCTTCGTTTGAACAAACTATTAGAGTGTCAACGAATTTTGTATCTAAGTTATGTTGAGTTGGTCTGAAAAAATGATGTTTCATCAAATTCATTACCGATGTTATCGAATCTTTCTCCAACGGTTGATTTTTTTCTTGATTTAGGTCTAATGGATTCATTTATTGTTCCACTTTCTGTAAATTTCACTCTATGTTTTGTATTATTATTAGTATTGTTATTGTCAATAGAACCAAACCCTGTATCTAAATTTTTTAATTCCTCTTGAATTTGTAATATTTCTTGCTGAGCAGAAATCTTACGTCTTTCATAAGCTT
Organism: Arxiozyma slooffiae; assembly: GCA_017347545.2. Lineage (NCBI taxonomy): Eukaryota > Fungi > Ascomycota > Saccharomycetes > Saccharomycetales > Saccharomycetaceae > Arxiozyma > Arxiozyma slooffiae. The sequence goes on along the minus strand of JAFHAQ020000006.1, from coordinate 460,623 downwards.
TCTTTGCTTCCAATTTATGGCGATATTCTTGAACTGCATCTTCTAGTTTTTTCAATTCTTCTGTCTTGATAATATCCAAATCTCTTTCTGATAAGTATTTGGATTTATTATTAGTATTGTCATTATTATTGTTATTATTATTACTACTACTACTTTTGTTAATATCATTAGATTGTGGAGACATTGTTATATTAGTTTGTTTTAAACTAGTTATCATTTCGTACAATTTATTAATTAGTTCTTTTGTCTCTGAATCATTGTCATTTTTATTATTCGATTCTGATTTATTGGAAGATATAGACGACTTATTGTTATTATTTCGATTATGAATAATATTATTTTTTCTTTTAGAAATATAAATCTGATCATCATTTGAATTTTTATTAAGATTAGATACTTCAAAACCTGCAAGATCCTCGTCATCACTGTCATCAGTATCAGTATCAGTATAAATATTTTTTTTATAAAGTTTATAAGAAAGTTCGTCTCTCTGCTGTTTATATTTGAAAGCAAGTTCACGAAACTGGAAATATTTACTCAATTTTCCCTTCAAAGTCTCGCACAGATTTCTTAATTTCAATTCTCTATCTTGTTGTTCACGTAGTTGTCTAGATAACATTTTTATTTCAGACAACAATTCATCGACAGTTCTGACATTTTCATAATATTCTCTAGGAATCAGTTTTTCTCTTGGGTTCATGTATCTGTTTTGGTCTCTATCTTCATAGTTATACAAGTCGGGTCTAGATGATGTGTACCGTCTAGGGGTTGGTGAACCGTTGTTATTGTTCATTATGATGTAATAATGTTGCTGTGTTATGTTGTTGTTTTCTTGTGTGTATATGTAAATTGATCAAAAATAAACTCTCTATATATTTGTATATTTGTATATTTATTTATTTGTTTCTTTGTTTGTTTGTGTCTTCTATCTATATATCTATCTGTCGTTTTTCTTTGTTTTTAGATTTTAATAGTAAATAAATTCCTAATGTGAAAGAGAGAAGAGAAATGGATAGACAAAACAGACAGACGCGTTAGTTGACAAAAACCAAGAAATATTACGCGTTTCTTGACACAGCAAAAAAAAAATGAAACTGGGTTTATATATATGTAAAAATTAACAGGTCTCCAGTCTAGGTTACCTCTAAAAATAAAGTATAACATAAAAGATCACACAAGTATGTATATATATACATGACTAACCAACTAACTATACCATACACTCATATCACATTCTACTTTCTCTTCTCTCCGTCTCTGTCTCCTCTCTCTTCTCTCTGTCTCTGTACAGTACAGTACAAAATTAAAACACAAATAAAACACCAAAAAGTTGTTTAACGTTTCTTTTGTTTTTTTTCCTCTTTTCTTTTTCCTTCTTGTGCACGCGGTTGGGTGTGTGGGTGTTTTTTACTTCCTTTTGTCACATTCCACGAGTCGGCCGGTATTTTCCTTCTCTCTTTTGTTTTGTTTGTTTGTTTGTTTGTTTGTTTTTGGGTGGGAGAGAGAGAGAAAGATTTGTTTTGTTTTTTTCTCTCTTTTATTCTCCCATTCCCTCGAACCTTTTAAAACTACTTTCTCTATTGGAATATATCACTTCAAAATGTGTTATATATGAGAAACTTCATGTAATAAATTTATCAAATCCCCTTTTGTTTTCTTGTCTTTATCATATTGTAAAAAAACACAAAGACTAGTAATCAATCAATCAATCAATCAATCAATCTTCTCTCTTTCTCACTCTCACTCTCACTCTCACTCTCACTCTCACTTTCACTTTTTTTATATTTTTTTTTTTTTACTTTACCATCTCTTTAAGGTATTAATAGTTTAATTATTCAGAACCCCTGTGGGATAGGAAGAAAAAGAAAACCAAAACCAAAAACATGTTAAGATCATCTGTTGTTCGTTCTCAATACAGTTTAAGACCACTCCTAAGACGTTCTTACTCCGTCTTCAAAGATATCAAATTCGGTGTCGAAGGTAGAGCAGCCCTACTAAAAGGTGTTGAGACTCTAGCCGATGCAGTCTCCGCCACCTTAGGTCCAAAGGGCAGAAACGTTCTGATTGAACAACCCTTCGGTGCCCCAAAGATCACTAAAGATGGTGTCACTGTCGCAAAGGCTGTCTTCTTGAAGGATAAATTCGAAAATATGGGTGCTAAATTGTTACAAGAAGTCGCCTCTAAGACTAATGAGGCCGCAGGTGACGGTACCACTTCCGCTACCGTCCTTGGTAGAGCCATCTTCACTGAATCCGTTAAAAATGTAGCTGCTGGCTGTAATCCAATGGACTTGAGAAGGGGGTCCCAGCTCGCCGTTGAAAAAGTTATCAAATTCTTATCCGAAAATAAAAAAGAAGTCACTACTTCTTCTGAGATCGCTCAGGTCGCTACTATCTCCGCTAATGGTGATTCTCACGTGGGTAAATTGTTGGCCTCAGCTATGGAGAAAGTAGGTAAGGAAGGTGTCATCACCATCAGAGAAGGTAGGACTTTGGAAGATGAATTGGAAGTCACTGAAGGTATGAGGTTCGACCGTGGTTACATCTCTCCATATTTCATCACGGATGCTAAATCGGGGAAAGTCGAGTTCGAGAAACCTTTGATCCTTCTAAGTGAAAAGAAAATCTCTTCTATTCAAGATGTCTTACCCGCTTTGGAATTATCTAATCAAAGTAGAAGACCACTACTGATCCTTGCTGAAGATATCGACGGTGAAGCTTTGGCTGCCTGTATCTTAAACAAATTAAGGGGTCAAGTCAAAGTCTGTGCTGTTAAAGCACCAGGTTTCGGTGATAATAGAAAGAACACTTTAGGTGATATCGCCATCTTGACTGGTGGTACCGTGTTCACTGAGGAATTGGATTTGAAGCCAGAACATTGTACTTTGGAACATCTGGGTTCTTGTGATTCAATAACCGTCACAAAGGAGGATACCGTTATCTTAAATGGTAATGGCTCCAAAGATGCTATTCAAGAAAGAATCGAACAAATTAAAAACTCTATTGATCTCACTACCTCCAATTCTTATGAGAAGGAGAAATTACAAGAACGTTTAGCTAAATTGTCTGGTGGTGTTGCCGTCATTAGAGTCGGTGGTGCCTCTGAAGTTGAAGTCAGTGAAAAGAAGGACCGTTATGACGATGCTTTAAACGCCACTAGAGCCGCTGTCGAAGAAGGTATTTTGCCAGGTGGTGGTACCGCTTTAGTCAAAGCCGCAAGAGTCTTGGATGACGTCCAAGTAGAGAATTTCGATCAAAAGCTGGGTGTCGATATCATTAGAAAATCTATCACTAAACCAGCTAAACAAATCATCGAAAATGCTGGTGAAGAAGGTTCCGTCATTGTTGGTAAATTGATCGATGAATATGGTGAAGATTTCGCTAAAGGTTATGATGCCGCTAAGGGTGAGTACGTCGATATGATCTCGTCTGGTATCATTGATCCATTCAAAGTTGTTAGAACCGGTTTAGTGGACGCCTCTGGTGTTGCCTCTCTATTGGCTACTACTGAAGTCGCTATTGTTGATGCTCCTGAACCACCAGCTTCTCAAGGTGGCATGTCAGGTGGGATGCCAGGTGGGATGCCAGGTATGATGTAAAAGTAAAAAATACTTATCTTATTTTTACGTCTTTCCTTATATATATATATACATGTGTGTATGTGTATTACTATTTAGTTTCACTTTTTCATTAAATCTGTAAATAAGAAAATATAAAAATTAGTATATAACTTATTTATTATTTGTGCTAATTTGTTGCGTTGGTAATCAATCATATATGTAATGTATCGTTCTGTTATGCTTTCCTTGGGGTTTCATATATATATATATATATTCGGGTTTGACAATTTGTTAACCTGTCAACTTCTGTTGCTTCTTTTCAAGTTGTCTTGATCTTTCAAAATATAAATTTGGATGATCCATTAGAGTTAACCCTTCTTTCTCCAAATCACTACCTGCCAAATTATGAGTATATTCAAATACTTTAGTGTTCGCCACAATATATTCACCATTTTCACATGAATCTAACACACTACTAATCTGGGTCTTTGTTAACCCTAATTTGGTTAATTCCATTGTCAATTTATCCGAACTCCAATCACGGAATGGGCAACCATGGTAGTCTCCCCTGCCTGGTCTAGGTTTACTTAGAATAGTCCTACAATCCCATGGTTTGTAATTGATTCTATTACCTTCTAACCCATAATTATGTCTAAAATTATATCTATATTCTTTATTAAATTTTTCTAAACTCATATGACCACCGTCTGTGAATGCCTTTGTCCAAAATTTCATCGATTCATCAGCACTTAACCCTATCCCCTTTAAAAACAAAGATAATTGTTGTCTACCGTAATATCTTAGATGGTGATGTTCTTTTAAACCTTTAAACAAGTTTCTGATACACAATGGGTAATGTTGACTGATCCGCTCTGTCCAAACACTCTCAGCAGTTATATCACCGTCTTCGTTATTACCATATTGATTTGAATTTTGATTGAAATCGGAGATCGTGTAACCAGATGATAAATGGTTTAAAATAGGTACTAATCTATCATCCTCATTTAATCTCGGTAAGTATTGGAAAGTTTTAATTAGTTGAACTTGTAATTTGTTAGCGAATTCAGATGCGATTAAATTTAATTGCTGGAATTGAGGTAAATATGCATACCCATCCCTTAAGAAAACGGAACGGTTGCCAACCATTTCGATAACGTTCTCAAATGGTAATTTAATGAATCTTTCATTCTGGAAATAATTCTGTCTTTGTTGTTCATCGTTTAGATTTAATTGGAATTGTAACTGTGGTGAAATCGTTTGGTATAATTCTTTTGCATATTTATTCTTTTCTTGTTCGGAGATGTATTGTAAAAGCGGTAGATTTAATGATTGAACGAATTTCATTTGATCTGAAGAATTCAACATTTGATATCTGATTTTGAAAAGGAATGTCTCTGCCCTAACGAATTTTTCTCTTAGTTCTTTAGTACGACAAAAACATAGTCTCAGGATATAATGTGAGTAATAGTCTTTCTTCTTTTCCATATAGTTATCACCGTTTAATGATAGAAATTTATTGAAATGTGGTTTAATTAAAGTTTCAATTTCGTTTAAATTTTTATTTCTTGATATACCAGATTCGATCTCCAACAAGATTTTTAACCTTGAAATTGCCCATGTTTCGAATTGTTCTAGTGTGATCTCACCCCTTGGCGGGATCTCATAGAATGATAATTTATTCGAATATATTTTACTATAAAGTTCTTTCTCACTCTCTATATTTCCATCTTTTAAATTTACCTTTGCGTAATTATCCTTCCCTGATTGGAAACCGTCTGAATTAGAATCACTATACAAATCAAAATTTCTTCTAGAAGCTATTCTTTTCTTTGTCTGTCTAAACATACTTTTGATATTAAACTTATATTTGTAGATAAATAATTTAAATATATGTACTGGTGAAACCTTTGTTCAATTTTACTTGTATATATATTTATTTATCTATTATTGTCCTTGAATGCAGCCTTGTACCGTAATATATTGGCAAACTGTAGGTATGGTATTAACGAATAAAAGTGGGTTGACGTAGTTACACTAGGTATAGCATTTTAAATAGTGTTATACTTATTATGTATCTTAGTCAAATTCCACTCAGTAGATGCTGAAATTCTTTTAAAGTGGAAATCTTATATTCTTTACGCGTCGGGTTACAAACACCAAAAAAAAATAAAAAAATAAAAAAAGAAAAAAAGAAAAGTGTATGGCCCACGTGATTTGCACCCACACACCCTCGTGGAATTTCTAAAAATAAAAAATTTAAAAGGAAAAAGAAAAAGAAATAACAAAAATTTTGGGACCAAAAAATGACGCTCGAAGGGATTTTTGTTTTTCAGATCACCTAAAAGTATGAGAAAAATGATAAAGATTGTAATGATTTGAATAAATAAGTTAAAGGAACAGAGATGTTAAACTGTTAGTCCTTGTTATCGTCATTAAAAGATTGATGCAGTTATATTACTCAAAAACAGTCTGAATTTGTAGACAAGAGTAGTATAATTATTCTTCTACTGGTTCTTTTTCTTTTTGTTTTTTTACTGTACCTGCTACTTTCTGATATATTGTATACCTTAATAGAGTTATATTGTTATACTTTTTATAGTTTGATATCCTTAATATAACCAAAAAAAAAAAAAGTGAAGAAATAAAATAAAATAATACATTAAAATAAACGGTTCGCTATATATTTGTGTGTTTCCCTTTATTGTTTAGAAAATTATTCTGATCTTCTTCTTTTTTTAGGGAGGAAATATTACGATTTGTTTTGATTTAGATTTATCCATTTAAAATTTAGTTGACATAAACATCAAAAGGTTATACACTTAGTTGTTTTTATATCTGTAGTATGAAACTTAATAAGAAGAATTCCATAATATCCTCTTTACTGGCGTTAACTACTTTTATCACCCATTCTAAAGCTTTAGAATTGGATTTAGATAGTCTACAATCTTTAGATAAAGCTACTTCATTAGTTGCATATGGGTTGATGGACTATTACACTGGGGATGAATATGGTAAGACTGTTGGTATGTTCTCACCTCCATACTATTGGTGGGAATCCGGTGGTGCATGGGGGACTATGTTAGATTACTGGTGGTATATGGAAAACGACACATATAATGATATAATTATGGCAGCTATGTTACATCAAACTGGTGAACATGATAATTATATTCCATTAAATCAATCCACAACAGAAGGTAATGATGATCAAGCCTTTTGGGGGATCGCTGCAATGGCTGCTGCGGAAAGAAATTTTACCAACCCTCCAGAAAGTTCTCCACAATGGTTATATTTGGCTCAAGCTGTCTTTAATACAATGGCTTTACGTTGGGATGATACTACTTGTGGTGGTGGTTTAAGATGGCAAATTTTCATTTGGAACACTGGTTACGATTATAAAAATAGTGTCTCTAATGGTGCTTTGTTCCATATTGCTGCTAGATTGGCAAGATATACTGGTAATACAAGTTATGTCGATTGGGCAGAAAAGGTTTGGGATTGGATGTATGGTGTCCATTTCATCTCTAATGGTACATATATGTTTGTTTATGATGGTGCTTCAGTGACAGATAATTGCACCAAGTTGACAAAATACCAATGGACTTATAATCAGGGTTTATTATTAGCTGGTTGTGCATACTTGTATAACTTCACTGGAGACGAAATTTGGCATGATAGAACTATGAAACTGTTAAATGGTTCACAAGTGTTTTTCAACAGCACTACAGGAGTCATGTATGAAGCTGCTTGTCAACCTACTTTGACTTGTAACACAGATCAACGTTCCTTTAAGGCTTATTTCGCGCGTTTCCTTGGTTTAACTGCACAATTAGCACCAGAAACTTCAGATCATATTATGAGATTAATGAACATTTCCGCAAAGGCTGCTGCAAGATCATGCTCTGGTGGTACTGATGGACACACTTGTGGGTTAAACTGGTTTGTTGATGGTTGGGATGGTTATTATGGTCTTGGTGAACAGATGTGTGCTTTGGAAGTTATGGTTAATACTAGAGCTATGCAAAGACCTGCTCCTTATACTGCTACTACTGGTGGTAGTTCTAAAGGTAACCCAGCTGCTGGTACAGAAACTTATCCAACAAATTTACCTCCCTTGAATATTACTAAAGGTTCAAGAGCAGGGGCCGGTATAATTACTGCTATCATCGGTATTTCTATCATTGCATGTGCTTTATGGTTAATAATTTAAATTATTCAAGGTTGATATAATAAAAAATGATGAAAAGAGAAAAGAATATTAAATTAGACTATAATAACTTTAATATTTAATATTCTATTGTTTTTATTAAAAAAAAATTACTATTTTTTGTAGTTTTATCTATGTGCCACTTTTTTTTTACCTTTCCATATACCAATGTAACACATTATCTATATACATTTAAATATATATGGAGTTCCTTATATTTATCTATATTTTCTTTATCTTGTTCGTTTTATTGATATAATTCATTATTAAACTAACATGCTATACTTAAGTAATCAGAGAATCCAGTAATCTCCACATTTTTATTAAACCATTTCTTACTTAAATTTATAATGAATTCAAAATCCTGTTTACTGAAACAATCCAACTGTAAAGTCTTTAAATCACTTGGGTGCAAATAAATGGTATCATCAGTTAATTCATCAAATTCCTTAGATAGTAAAACAGTCTCCAATGCATTATGTAAGTCTTGGTTTCTTGCTTGGAAAATGTCTATTAAGAAGCAAACAATTGTATCATTCAATCTATTAGGGATTCTCTGTTTATCATTTGGTAAATCTATTCTGATATTTTGATAAGATGGCTTCAGATACCCTATCGTCATCAAAAGATATAATTCATCCCAAAAGAACTCTGTCCAAGAGATAGATTCGGTCATAGCATTATATTTATCAATCCGACTCTTTGAAATTTCGTCTTGAATATTTAGCAGTTTAAATAAGCAATCACTCAATCGTAAATCATTTGGCGTAGCTTTTATTATGTTATTATCATTATCTGTAATGGTGGTATGCATACCCCCATCTGTATCTGATTCTATTTTAATTAATTTATCAAAAATCTCTGTTTTAAATTCTAATAGACTATCGTTCGTACATGCAATATATCCTTGATTTGTGTTGGAAAAAGTATTCCTCATATCGTCTAAATCAGGTATACCAATAGTAAATAAATTTAAAAAGTTGGATGGTGTTGTAGATGAAGGTAGGAGAAGAGATTGTGATGAGGATGGATTTGTTGAAAGTAATTCAATGAAATGACATAATGCATTGATTTTGAAAATTTTTTCATTCGATAAATTTAAGATTAATATCCTTTCATTTAATAAAATTGATTTCCATATAATAAATAATGAAGGACCTAATTCTTCTAACCAATATTTTGTATAATCTAAAAATGATTGTTCTATTGTATCTTGTACTGGAAAAATAGACTCAATTGTGGAAATTGTAGGAGTTTGATGATAGTTATCATGGAAATGTTCCAAGGGCACTGTGTTGAGAGTATCTTCATCATAATTATTTCCATTATTGTTTTGTAATAACCACGACTTCATAGTGGAATTTAATTGAGTTGAATAAAATTGGATATTTGAATTAATAATATTTGACATATTATTATTAGATTCATTAATTTTAATATCTAAAATAATTGCAAATGAAAACATTTTAATTTTATCTCTATCAATGGTGTGTTTGTTTTGTGGATTGAATTTTGATCGCGACACTTTATCAATTAATTCAAACGAATTTTGATTGAAAGTTGCTAAACCCAAATATAAAGATTTATTATCGAAATGTGTGGCAGTAAAACATATTGTGTCATTAATTTCGTCGTGTATGCCTGATGGCATAGCCTTAAACGCCAATGAAGATGATGATTCTTTTTGAAAAGGTTCACAATTACGTGACCATATTAGAGTGTTCCCCTTTTTCATATCAAATTTGACTACAAAGGAACCTACAATAGGTCTAATTATGGACTGGGACATATTTATCTTTATCTTCTTTCCTGTGTTTATTTGATTTTAAGCGACCTACTTTGGAATTAAAAATCAGATAGCGTTTCAACCAGTTACATATACACTACGTATAATTGGAACAAATCTAATAATAAATTTCTTGACTGCTTTTGCCTCTTCACCTTTCCCACATTTAGTATTCATGTTTTAGCAATAAGTTTATTATATAATTTGATATATTTTTCAATTATTTCTACAAAATGAGGGTGGGAAAAAAAAAAATAGTTCCTCTTTCAATAAAAAGTAGTTGGAAAAGATAGTGCAACAAATGAATTATTGAAATTGAAACAGTTGTTTTCATTGTTCAAATATATATAAATATATAGCTAGAGGTGATGTTGATAAATACAAGCTAAAAAGATATTGAAGAATGTATAAAATTATTACAAGAATATGTAGACACAAAAAGTGTTCAATGGATATCAGAATTTCGTGACAATATTGAGTATGTGATTGATAACAATACTTTATCTAGAATAGAAACTCTAAGACAAATATATATGGATCAATTTAATGATATTGAGCCAAGAATAGAATCAATGGAGAAGTTAGGTAATGAATTAGAGGATATTCATGATAAGATTGAAGTAAAGTTTAGATAGAATCAGAGATTAAAAAAAAACTTTGAGAATAGTGCATAGAAGAAAAATGAAAAGAGGGTTCCAAATAATATGCTTATATTCTTTGAGAAATTAGATTAATCTGTTTGTTTTCTTTATTTATTTTTGTTAAAACCCATTAAGAGCTAAATTGTAGGTAATAGAAAGATAAAATTGCAAAATGTCGATTTTCATAAAATTGTTTGAAGAAGATGAGGATGAGGATGAGGGAAATGAATGTGGTTTTAATGGTGTTTTTAAGATTAATTTATTTTGCCAATTAATTACGTCCAAATGGTCTAATCCATATAATGTGCCCATATATCGACCCCAACGTGAACTTTTCACTGTAACCATGCCATCATTAGGTTCTCCATTAGAATAATTGCTTATAATTTGCCATGTTGGACGAAACACATTATACCAACTTGGTCTGAAAAATGCGCCATAACTGAAATATGCTACACTAGGATCATTTGGAGTAATACGATTAAAATATTGGGTCATATAAGAAGTTGTTAATTGATAGAAACATAGAGGCAACAATGATAATTGTTTGTCATTTTGATCTTGAGGATTAATCTTTAGGAAATGGTTCCAATTTTCAAATTGTTCAACTACAAAATCGGCCATCTCTGAACCTCTATGTGGTGTACATATTGTTGTTAATGATACAATTTTGTAATTCTCCCTTTCTGAATCATCGGAGATCCTTGAAATTAAATATCTACAATCTAATCCACCCATTGAATGAGCAATCAAATTGAATTTTACTTTCTTGTCTTGGGGAAAAGTTTTCGTATTTGATAAAGCAATATGATTTAATAGTTTATGTAATGTTAGTGCACGTGATTCAATACTACCAAATCCAGGTACTTTAGCAATATATACTTGACAGCCCATAGATGTTAAGTATTTCTGTATACCTATCCAATAATCAATAGCTAGAAATGAAGAAGATATAGAGGAAGAGGATGGTGATATGGGTGTACTAGTGATATTATTATCAGTAGTAATATTTGTATCAAAGGGAGATAAATCATTTTGATCAGTAGCCAACATTTGAATATGATTCTTTAATAGGTTAAGCAATTGTTTCATTGAAGGAATAAGAATCAGTTGATCGAACCCAGATAGTCCATGACAAAACACTATTGGATATCTAGGTGGTTTATAATTTTTAATTGGTTTAATACAAAGTAAATATTTTTGTTTTATTATGTATTCAGTATAATACTTATAAAAATCTTTTATTATATTGTCACTTTCTTTAGATAAAGTTTTTAAAGATGGGAAGCTGGGGGTCTTTTTAGTATTGAACCAAAGCATATCAATAATAATAGTAGTAATGATAACAATTTAACATTGGAGTATTTTTTTTTTGTTTTTATTTTTGTGGGATTAGCATGTAAAGAGATTTGTTTATTACAATACCAATACATGTAAGGTTACCACCGCTTGAATAGTGAACTTCTAATCGTTAATGTAATAAGATTGAGAAACGTATTATATACAAGATTTTTATAACCAAATGTGTAACTTAGGGATAGAGGAACAAATATTTTCAAGTAAAGATAAACCAGTTTTTTTGAATAATTCTTTTATATCAGTTTTCCAGATTTATTTGATAGCAATTATTTTTCTGAATCTTAAAAAAAAAAAATAGTTTAAAGAGTTTAATATCCCGTTTTCAAAACCCTAAAGACTTTTCTAGTTAGGGTAAATATATATGTAATAAATTTTCATTTTATGTTTCCTTAGCAAAATAAGTTAAAATATAAAAAATAAACAGGTATATTAATGATGATTGACTTCTTCTACAATAAATATAAATATAGGATCTAGGTTTGTTTGTTTTTTTATTGAAACCATTAACACTGACGTTATACATTTTGGATACAAAAGGTCATAAAAAAAAAGATTGCATGATAATATATGGAATATGTTTTTAATAAATTAATGAACTGGTGTGAAAACTTATTGGTATTTACACACGAATAGTATTTATAGGGAATAGAGAATATAACTTTTGAAGTTTTGATTAAAAGATTTCCTTTTGAACTTATAGAAATTATTTAACTTGGCTTTTCACTCATATTATTAAGAGTAGCGTGTGGTTTTTGGTTGTGTTATGTGTATAACCATTTATATTGTTTTAATTATATTATACATTATTCTATTATAACCATTTGAATTTATAGTTTTAATTTGTCAATAGTTAAAATGAATTTCTTTAATATATTAACATTGAAATGAACTGTAACTTTATTTAAATTTTTATTTTTTTTTACTAGTCATGAGTTTGAAGAATGGTGATATTGGTTTTTTCAGTATTAAACGAAAAATAGAGTTGGGTTCTTTTCGTATGAATACTTGATTTTAATGATGTATATGGATATTTTAAAGACAATATATAGTGATTTATATGTGTCTGGTTGTATTCAATTTGGACTTTTAAGAATATTATTTACGGTTTTGTATAGGATAACATTTTTTAAACAAAAAAAAATTTTGAAACGAGAAAATTTCAAACAAATGGTTAAAATGCAAAGTCTAACAAAGACTATTTGTAAAATAAACAATTTTATATAAATGTACTTTCACATATCCTTTGACAACAATAATTGACCAAAAATTAACCTTTTAAGTTAAATTTTTAATAATTCAAACTAATTAGCTACTTTTTACCTATTGAAGATGTTGAGAATGAGCGCCTGTAGTCATTGGATATATAGTAAACATTCTCAATATTATATTTATTAGATCTAGTATACAAAAATTATAATAAAGTTCTTCGGTTTCTTTCTTTATATACAACGTAGAAGTAATAATGTACAAAGATTATAAATAAGTTAAAAATAATGTATGCTGAAATCCGTGGCTTTATATATGTTAATATTAAGCCATTTTCCTCTACGAACAGTAAGATATTTAATAAACAAACTCAACAACATTTTGTGACCTCGCAACAATTATTATTCAACAATTTATCATTTCGTGTCTGCTAAAATCTTATTGTTCTATCTATTTCGTTCCATAACATTATATTTCAACAGAAGATATTCTCTTACAAACTTCTTTTCACAAAAGCAAAAAGTTTGTAAAAAAAAAATATCAAAAAAAAAAGTTTTATGTGTTATTAAGACATCATAAAGATATGGTGTGTAGTGTATATTCCTTAATATCTCAGTAACATTTTACGTTCACAAGTTTTTACTGTTATGAAGTGCTTTCTATAAAGTATTCTAGACAAATCTTATTTTTTTTTAATTTATTTTCTCAATAAAAAAATACGGTGAATTTACAAAATGGTTAAAAGTAATCTACAGGTATTTAAAGAGAACACACAAAAAAGTCTTCTAACAGAAAAAGAAATAGTTGTTTAACCTTAGGTGTAGTTAGTAGTTCTAACAAACATGCTATGATATGTCGTTTTGATATGGTGTCAAAAATTTTCCAGAATGCTTTAACCAACGAACAAAAATTTCAGATATTTCCAGAATAAATCAAAATGGTAGCTGGATTTTAAACCATTCAGTGTATAATATGATTACATGTCTGCTCAAAAGTTCCACTTGTCAACAAAGCGACATATTTGAAAAGTTGGTTACCTGATTAACTCAAAGTGTTTTTTTTTTTAAAAAAAATTGACTCTTTACTCACTTATAACTTTTCAATTCCATAACTTTCAAGACGATAAAATACAAAAACATTTAAGTGACTCAAAATATGTTCTGTAGATTAGCTAGAGAAATATCGTGTCAGAAATAAAATCAAAAACCGGAAAACGTATTAAGAATTATACAGGCAAGTTTGTTTTTGTTGCGATAAACTCTCCTTTGAAACTATAAATACTGATATGCTACAAATCCAAGCCAATAATGACAGGTATAGAAAAATCTTTAAACATGTCCTAAAAGAAAAAAAAAACCATGATATATAGACAACAGCAAGCACCTATCTATTTTAAGATCTTCAAAAAGGCAACGAGTATATCAACTGATAAAGTTAACCTAGATATCTCAAATATTTGAAGAAAGAGAGTTTGCCCCTGTTTACAGAATGTTTCACCCGCTTCTGATAGGTTATTGTAATTATTTATTTAAGATAATAATCGAAAAATCATAATTACAACAAATTTTATATCTTGGCCGACAAACAGGTTCCTGATATAGCAAAGCACCTCTTTTCTGAGGGATGAATATAAAATACTTCTTTATTTTTAAAAATTAGGAAAAAATGATCAAAGGTGAATGGACTTCTAAAATATCATACAAGTGGGTCACCTAACCCAAACATCCTTTTGTCTCTATTTTACTTATTTGGGGTATCTACTAGGGCTGCATCCATCTTTCAGAAAAATATACCCCCTTCACATTCACTGATTATTGTAGTGCATAATAAACTATCTCCAATACTATCAGATCCTGATCTCTCCTGATAGTTTCATTCCGATGATGACTGATACTTCCAGGATTAAAACCATATCATTATATTCCCCTTCTTCCTACGCTTTTATTAAACGACATGCTACACACCATGATGCAAAGTATTTTTGTATCGTTCAAGTTTCTTGACGATCAAGCACAGAGACGCTCTTCTACAATGTTCCTAGCATTTTCCCCTCTAGCGACAAAACACCCTAACAAGCCTAAATCAAAAGCCATAAAAATAAGAAACAAAAAAACAAAGATAAAAAGTTCAAGAACATGTCAACGAACAAAGATAAACAAAAACCATTAATCATATTGTACTATATAAGGTTATATAAACTTAAATAAAATCATTTTTTTTGAAAATAAAAAAATAATAATCATAAACAATCATTCAACTTATAAAGTGTTAGCAGTTCTGAAAACTTCGAAAGCTTGGGTAATTCTTTGGGACATGGTCTTTTCACCTTCTCTAACCCAGACTCTTGGGTCGAAGAACTTCTTGTTTGGAGCCTTTGGACCAGTTGGGTTACCAACCATGGACATAAGGTAGTCCTTCTTGTTTAAGATGTAGTCTCTGATACCCTTCAAGTAAGCGTATTGACAGTCAGTATCCAAGTTGACCTTGACGATACCGTTGTCAATACCGGTGTGGAATTGTTGAACAGTAGAACCGGAACCACCGTGGAAGACCAAGAATAATGGCTTAGAACCAGCTGGAGCACCGATTTGTTCAGCGGTGTACTTTTGGTGGTCAGCTAAGATTTCTGGAGCTAAAGCCATGGTACCAGCGTAGACACCGTGGACGTTACCGAAACTAGCAGCGATGGAGAAGTTTGGAGAAATTGGGGATAAGGCCTTGTAGACAGCGTAGACTTGTTCTGGCTTGGTGTATAAAGCGGCCTTTTCAACGTGTTCGTTGTTGACACCATCTTCTTCACCACCGGTGATACCGATTTCCATTTCTAACCATTGTTGCATAGCGGCCATTCTGGTAAAGTACTTGACACAGGTTTCGATGTTTTCATTGTCCTTTTCTTCAGATAAGTCTAACATGTGAGAAGAGAATAATGGTTCACCGTGAACCTTGAAGTAAGCTTCATCGGCTTCTAACATACCATCGAACCATGGCAATAATTTCTTAGCACAGTGGTCAGAGTGTAAGACGACTGGGATACCGTAAGCTGGAGCAATGGATCTGATGTAGTGAGCAGCAGCGATAGCACCCTTGATAGAAGCATTTTGACCTTCGTTAGAGATACCCTTACCAGCGAAGTAAGCAGCACCACCGTTAGAGGTTTGTAAGATAATTGGACACTTGTTGTCTCTAGCAGCTTCTAAAGCAGCAACAACGGTAGAAGAGGAAGTAACGTTGATAGCTGGGATAGCGAACTTGTGTTCCTTAGCATATTGGAACATGTTTCTAACATCGTCACCGACAATAACACCGGACTTTCTAGTAATAACGTCTAAGATACCCATTTTTTTTTTTCTTGAAGCTTTGTTTAGTTTGGTTGGTTGATTATCACTCTTCGAAGAAGAAATAACATAGTGAAAAAAAAAGTCTAGACCGAAACTAAGATTACATAAAAGACATAAAAATTAAATAGAACATTCCAAAGAAAAAAGAAAGAACTTACGTATATATATAAATACACAAAAAAAAAAAAATTTTTTTATTTATTTATATATGAGATACTGACTATGAAGTTGGATATGTACTAGATAAAAATAAAAAGTAATAATAATAATAATGATATTATTTCCTTACTATGAAAAAAAGAAACCAAACAAGACAAAGAAGAAGAACAAGAAGAAGATGATAGTAATAAAGAGAGACAATAACAATAATTGGTGAAGAAGAGTGTATTGATTGATTGACGGAAAGAAAGACATAAATAAAGAAAAGAGAGTAAAACTAAACCAAAACAATCCAAAGAGAGCAACTACTACTACTACTACTACTACTACTACTAACTACCACTACCACTACCAACCAATTAGGTTAGGTCCAGGTGAAAAAAAAACATATTACAGATGGGCACGAGATTTGAGGACAAAGCAAAACAAAACAAAACTACACTAAAAGAAAAAAAAAATGGAAACCAAGAAGAAGAATAATAGAAAAGGAAATACACAGAATTGTTTGTATAAATGATTGTTTGTTATTCTTTTTTTTTTCTTTTCTTTCCTTTCCTTTCTTGATCACACAATATTCCCACAAAAAGAGTCTGTCTTCCTCTTTTTATTTTATATACTAAAGAGTAAAAAATTGGAGTAATGATAATAATAAAAAGAGAATAGTATGGAAGGCAATGATCACATGAACAAAAAAAATAATTTAATTGCTTTTTTTTGAAATAAAACGAAAAAATAGTGGATGTTCGAGATGTCTGGATGTTCAATGTACGGATGTTTGTTTAAAACATTAGGGTTTTAAAAGTAAGTTTATAGGGTTAAGATATAACTCTTAAATATATAATCGAATGGAACTATATATTTGCCTATATAGATATATATGTGTGTGTATGTAATAAATACATGTATTAAAAATTATAAATAGTATACATATATTAACCTGTGTATATACAGGATATAAATGTCAATTAGTATTTGTTGAAATAAAAGGTTCTATTTAACAATGTGAAAAATTAATAAAGAATTTATAACATAAACACTTTGTAATGAGTTCATCTCTTGAAGTCAAACAGAAGAAGGCAAATTACTAGATCAAGAATCGGTAGTATAAAGGACAATACTTTCTTGATATTAACTTTTTTTGCTTCATTATTCTAATAGTATATAACTTTATATTGTTATAAGTGATTATATTAAACGAAGAGAAATTTTTTTTTGTTGCATATATATCCTTTAATAAAGTATGACTTGAAAATAAAAGTGGGTTAATGACGGTAACGATCATACCACTTATTACCAATATCTATTTTCTGTTCTCGTTAATTATTGTTCTATTTCAAACTTTTGTATATATATATATTTTTTAGTCTAAATCCTTTTTTTATTGCTTGGTTATCCCTGAATCATCTTTATTGTTAGTGTTACCACTTGTTGTGTTTGTGTTTATACTTGCTGTCACTGTTGGCATTGGTGGTGTTGGAATAAATGGTGGGAACATTGGAACAAATGGCATTGGAACAAATGGCAATGCTGCTGTTGGTGGAGGAGGAGGAAGAGGAAGAGAAGAAGGCATAGCTGGCATGCCGTTGTTATTTGGTTCGTTTGTTGAAAGTCTAATCTTCTTGGAGTTTATTATTTGATCATCATTGTCTTGTGAATCTTCATTTATTGCGTCACCAGCTGTGCCTTTCTTCATTGTCTTTTCTTTTTCTTCATTGTTATCAATACTCCGTTTCTTATTATCATGTTCTTCCATGTATTGTTTGACTCGTTCTCTTATTGTTTCTTCTGGTGTCAATGAATCCAACAAAATATCTTCATGACCACAAGATGGACATACAAAATCGTTGTCTAACAATAAATCTTCTAATGCATTCTTAGAGAATATCTTGTTACAACAATTGCTTGTCCTAACTGCATCCCTTAATATACCACCAGTTATTGGACATTTTAAATCATTTGGTAGTGAGGGATAATAATTTGGTCTCCATCTGATATCATTATCTCTCGAGAAAGAATTGTTTCCGTTCAATTGTATCTGTTCCTGTCTTCTCTGATACTGATCCCATGATTGCTTATCCTCAACCTGCACAACAAATTTACCATCATCTGTAACCATAACTTTACGTCTCAACATCTCCTCTGGTGTCATATTCTCCGTGTCTATCTCCACATTTTGTAAAAATTTCTTTGGTATACCTGTCGTTCTCTTAATCCTTTTACCTTCGAAATTGGGGTCGTTGTTTGTTGGACAGTTCTTAATCCAATGGTTACGTGATCCACATCTATAACACATATACCCTGCTGGTGGTGGTCCCTCATCTTGTCCTCTATTACTACTACCACCACCAGTCCCATGGCTATTATTGCTACTGTTGTTGTTTCTGAATATAACTGGTGTGGCAGATGACATCTCTTCTTGTGTCCTTTCCCATTCGTTGGCTTGTGTGGCAAACATTCTTGCTATTCTTTCTTCTTCTGTTATACCTGTTTCAATCGTACCATTGTTATTGCCTGTTTTTATTGATAAGGTCGACAGAGATGAATTGAAATTATTAGACACTATACCTGATCCATTCGGTATTAATGTTGTTGTTGTTGTTGTTGGTTTCTTTTTGGTTATACGTGGTTTCCCAGTAACATACCTCGTAGCATTTAATATAGTATTACTGTTTGTTGTGTTAATCCTTGTATTTCCATTAAGTAAAGATCCCATTCCTACAGGTCTATACGCAGGTGACCTTCTAACAATAACAGTAGATGATCTAGGTATAACAACCTGGTCCTCTTCATACTCTTCACCTGTGTCAACACTATATAGACGCAGTTGGAAATCTGTACCGTCTCCTAACCTGTTATTTAGTATGATTTCTCTCTTTAAATCAAATACCGTTAATCCTGTTCCGTCAAATGGTATCCTTAATGTATCCTTTTGTGATTTAAATCTATAAAATATTGTACTACTCATTACGTTCGCTATTCTTTATCCTTAGGTTTTTCTTATCTAATATTATGATGCCTATATACTGATTGGTACTTCCTTTCCTTAGTCTTCTTCTTCTCTCTCTCTCTATATATATATAAATGTGTATATGCAGTTTAACCAATGAAATGGTAATAATAGTATTATTATTATAATTGTTATTATATGAAAAATTAAATGGAAAAAAAAAGGAAAAATCTAGAAAGAAATCAAAAAAAAAAAGACCAGAACAAACAAGAAGACGTAAAAAAAGTCAAATGGCGAGAGCTGTATCTTATACCTGTATACACTCTTTGGTTCTTTCTCAACATTAATACATAACAAATACACACACATATATATATATATTTATTTGAAACAAGAAGAAATACACAAGCTAAAAAGGTGCATATATACATACATATAGAAAAAGATGGCTATTCCAGGTTACTATGAGTTATATCGCAGAAGCACAATTGGAAACAGTTTAGTGGATGCATTAGATAAATTAATTAGTGAAGGTAGAATTGAGGCGTCTTTGGCAATGAGGGTATTGGAAACTTTCGATAGGTGTGTATCAGAGATTTTAAAAGAACAAACGTCGTCGAAATTGACTGTTAAAGGCGATTTGGATACTTATGGGTTTTGTGATGACGTTTGGACGTTTATCGTTAAGAATTGTTCAGTTAGTGTAGAAAACGTTTCAATTAATAATCTATTGAATAATAATAGTATTACTACTAGTGGTAGTATAGAAAATGGTGAAAATATAGATAATAATAACAATAATAACAGCAGTAGTAGTACTAGTAACAGTAATAATAAAAATAATGATGTTATTAAAGTAGATAAGCTAAGAATAGTAGCATGCAATTCAAGAAGAAGTGAATAAACTAAATAGATAGATAAAAATTTACTCATACATATCAAATAAAACAAAAAATCAAAAGAGACGAAGGAAAGAAAATTAAAAAAAAAACTAGACAGGAGTTATCAGGAATAATATAAACACTGTTATTAATATTATAATTATTATCTAAAATGTAATATATACATACATACATACATACATATATATATATTATTTACTTAGATCTTTTCTTCAACAACACCATGTTTCCAGATAGCAACGTATGGAGTAGTACCATCTTCACGGTAGTTTAACATGATAACCATAGCATCCGGGTCCATAGATTCACCAGTGTAAAATTCCCAGTCTTTGAAAGAACCAAGAACTTTCTTAACGTAGGTTTGAGCACCCTTTTCGAAAGCAGCGACTTCATCTGGGTGAGATTCTTGTAACTTAGCCTTAACAGCCTTCATGTAACCTTTAATGTAAGTTAAGAAAGATTTCTTATCGAAACCAGTTGGTTGCAAACGGAAGGAATGAACAACATTGTTAACGATTTCGGTAGTATCATCAAGATCTTCTTCACCACCTTCAGCAGATGGGTTAGCACCAATATCGATGTTATCACCACCTACTTTGACCATAGCACAGTCGGCTTCGTAGATGACACCATCGACTTCCTTAACATTGTAAGCGTCAGATAATAATTCGTCGTTAGAAAAGATATCCTTGTAAATAATCATTTTAGCTTACTATTGTTGTTGTTGTCTAATGTTGTTGATAGATTTTCCAAAGGGACTCTAAGTTATATAAGTAAAAGAAATAGTGAAAAATGCGAAAGTTGAGAAACAAGAAATGGGCAAGGCGAAAAATAACTTTAAATCAAACAAAACTAAGTCAAAAAAAAAAAAATACTATTAATGAAGGAAAATTAAAGATTGTTTAACTAATTTTCTCTTAATGAAAGTTTTATCCAATTCAAATAAATGAAGCAAAAAAAAATTTTTTTTCACTTTCCCTTTCCTTCGAGAAAGATTGGACAAATTTTTTTTTTAAGCAAAATGCAAAAAAAAAAGACTGAAAAAAAAAAAAAGCAACTATTATAAGTCGACACCCAGACATTTCCTCCTTTTCTCCTTTCGCATGTTTATATATATCATCTTGAACGGCTCATCGCAAAGGCCACCTTCCAAGATTTTGTCATAGACATATAATACATTATAGTACTGCTATATTTCCAGTTCAATGTATATTTGTTCCATATCAGATCAACTCTCTCCTTTGTTGTTATTATTGTTTTTGTTCCTTTACAAACATCCTTATTATATTTTAACAGTAATTGACGGTTCTTAAGGGGTGATTTTTGAATCATAGCACTCTCAATAACAGATCCTGGTGATACGTTTAAAAATGCTTGGCTATGGTGGCGTTTTTAATTCGTTATTTACTAGTTTACTGCATTGTGTCAATCCTGTATTTGTAGATCCATATATCAATATTCCACCCAATTTTGTATCATTGATACCCTCCGGATTGATTCCACCTAATATTGAAGATACATTAATTATACCTGAGGAATACTGTACCAAATTACCATTGACATCACTATAACAACCACTAATCTTATTATCATTTAATATTTTCTGTGCTACTAATCGAGTCGTTATTATTGGATTTAATAGGTTAATATTCACCATTTTTTGTATATCTTCACTTTGACATCCTAATACTCAATTGATTCTGCCTTACGCCAACTAAATCAAATAATTGTAGTTGATAGATCAATTTGAAATATGGATCGTTTGTATTCAAATTTTTATTCTCTTTTACTTTTATCTTTTCATTATGAGTATCTTTGTAATATTCCAATCCCTGAATATTTCTTTTCTTTTAAATCTTTAAAAGGCAAAGGATTGGCAAAATCTATTGGGATGTATTGGTGTCTTTGTTCCTTTATAACATTATGAATAGGTAATGGACTATTTAATGATCTTGACAATCTTTTAGATCCTAAACATACACAATTTATACCTTCTTTAATTATAATTTTTCTATAATGGCTCCGCCAATATGTCCAGTGGAACCTGTGATTATAGCTACTGGTAATATTTTTTTTTTATTCATAAACATGCTTACACACATATATTATATCTATTATTACTCACGTATTATATAGATATATAATTCTCCTTTAAAATGTTTATTCGTTTGTTAATCACTTCAAAGTACCTTATACATTTATACTTTGTTCTTTTCCCCTATTTCTCTTTCGCTTCCTCATTTCCATGTCTAATGATAATAGTCAGAAGATATATTTTTTCTATTTATTATCCTTATTATTACCACTATTAACATTAATTGCTAATTCCCCACCTGATTCAAATGGTGCTTCTAATCTAGCCTGTTCCAAAGATTCTTTTAAATCTTTATCCTTTGTAATATGCAAAGCAACACATTGCGAATATAATTGCCATTGTTTTAGACATGGATTTCTTTCATTTTCACCTCTTCCTTTTAAAAATTCTTCACTATACCATTTATTGAAACATTCATCGTATATTTGTTTCAATTCTGTACATTCTGGTGCAAAACTTGACGACATTATATTACCCATTAAGATTATATATAGCTATAAATATTTGTATTTTCTGTTATCGTATAAATAACAAGTTATTTCTTTGTACCAAAGTACAACTGAAATATATTTCTAATAATAATAATAATAATAATAATAATAATAATAATAATAATAATAATAATAATAATAATAATAATAATAATAATAATAATAATAATAATAATATTAATAAAGATTTATACACCTACATACATAGGTCTTCCTACTTTCATTTTGCCTCCCATTTTGAGTAAACGTTTCCTTCTTTCCCCTTGTTATTTTCTTTTCCCCTTCTTTTTCCATTATTAATTACAGAGAGTATTTTAATTGATTTATATATGTGAACATTTGCCATTATCTATATATGTAGATACATATAGAAATATATATATACATAGGTATTTTCTTATTCTGCTGTAGGAAATTCTAGTATTGTGCTATTATGAACGTCGTTTTTGACTGGTGAACTATTATCATTCGTAACCCTATCTTCCTCATCAAAACCACCGTTAACTTTTCTTGTCTTTGATTGTATTATAGGTGATGGAATAGAACTACTATTAGATCCATATTGTTGTTGTAATAACAATGAAACTTTCCTTTTACGATTCTGACGTTGTAATGTACTATTATTATTATTATTACTATTATTTTTCTGTATCTCATTTAAAGATTTTTTGGATCCATCTTCATTTTCATCATCACTAAATTCCGGCAATTGTAATATTTGTCCTGTTGTAGTAATATTTGCTGTATGGAAATCATCCTCATTATCATTATTTGTGTTATCATTAATATTGTTACTACTATCGCCTTCACTAATCATATTAGGAAATATACTTCTCTCATTTTCGTTATCAACCTCATTTTTCTCTAACTCAGCATCATTCCCAAATAACTGTACATTACCAGTCTGTTCAAACATAGTGATCAACCATTGACAATTGTCCATTATATTGTCACATGCTTGCCCGTATTTTCTAACAGCAGGTATAATGTCCTGTGTGATTATTTTGAATGATTCATTTAAATTGATATCTATCTTTTGTAAATAACGTATAATCTCCTGATCTATTTGTTCTAATTGAGAATCCATATTGTAAAAAAAAAAAAAAGAAATATGTTATAAAAATTTTTTTTCTTCTTCTTGTTGTTGCTTCTACTTTTATCAAGGAATGAGTACCACTATTATACATAACTAAATTAAAGGTAGTATAGTACCATTAAATATAAATGTAGTATATACTTCCATTAAATAACTGATTCTTTACATAGATTGGATATTTTACTCAAAAAATATCAAAACACGGGAAAATAGAAACCCGCTACAACCCGCACGCGTGTTTATTTGGTAGTGCCAGTAGATACCACTTCTTCAACCTACGAGTTTTTCGAGATTATTATTATCACTTTTTTTTTTCCTTTATTCCCTTCTTCTGTTAACATCAGAGAATAGTAGGAAAGGACTTAGAATTGGAAGAAGATAAAAATTCTACTTTGTGATACAGTGGTATCAACAACAATCCAACTATCATTTCTACTTTATTCAAGACATTTATTGAGGAAGCTAAGTTAAATAGCTATTATTACTATTTACTTTTAACATTAATTAGATACGTAAACCAACACCCACACTCATACTCACGTAAATAGATAAATAAATACTCTCTATTTTGTTCTGTTTTACTCGTATAACAAATTCTCGTAATGTCTCAAAGGAAGTTACAGCAAGAAATCGATAAGGTTTTGAAAAAGGTTAAAGATGGTATACAAGAATTCGATGCAATCTATGATAAATTTGAGTCCATAGATTCTAATGAAAACCAATCCTATAAGGAAAAGTTGGAGATGGATCTTAAAAGAGAGATTAAAAAATTACAGAAACATAGAGAACAAATCAAACTTTGGATCAGTAAAGAAGACATAAAGGATAAGGATCAATTAAATAATTTAACTAGTTCAAGAAAGTTGATTGAGAGCAAGATGGAATTATTTAAATCGATTGAAAAATCGATGAAAATTAAACAGTTCTCTAAGATTGCATTATCTAATCCACAACTTTTCATTGACTCAAATGATAAAATTAAAAATGAAAGTTGTCAATTCGTGGTGGATTGTATTAATGAATTACAAAAACAACTCGAATTGTTGGAGACTAGTAATAATAATAATAATAATAATAATAATAATAATAATAATAATAATAATACAAACGATTCTGATAGTGTGGAATCTGATATAAGTCAAGATGAAAATGAATCAATTGAAAGGCATTTATATCATATAAATAATTTGGAAAATATCTTGAAATTGTTACAAAATGATGAAATTTCATCTTCTAAATTAAATGAATTTAAAGATGATATCTTATACTATGTAGAGAACAATAACGAACCAGATTTTGTTGAATATGATACATTATATCAAGATATGGGTTGTGAAGTCACATCAACATCAACTTTTTCAATCTCTAATACAACAACTAATGCAACATCAAGCAACACCAATACTATAGCTGCTCCAATTAAATCAAGCGAAAAGAAAAAAACTACTATTGGTACACCAAAGAAAAAACCTCTTGCATCGTCTTCAACAATAACAGCCAATGCTTCTTCTACTTCTAATACCACCACCATCCCTAATCCGTCGAATGATACTATTCAGAATAAGAAGAAAGATAATATCACAGGTAATAATAAAAAGACTAACGAAAAATTAGGTTTAACTTTTCCAAAAGACCGTACTGATGAGATTAAAAAAATCATGGAAAAGGATATTGAAACAAATATTAAAGCTTTTGAAAATAAACTTTTTAAAGATGAATTGAAATATTGGCATAACTCCAAAAAAAATTTGTTACAACCAGTAGATGAAATGCCACAAGATGTAGTATCAAAGTTAGAATCCTCTTTATTAAATTGCCCTGATTCACTCGATGCTGATTCTCCTTACTTATACAGAAAACCACTATCTTTACCACATCCAACTTCAATTTTCTTCCCCAATGAACCAATTAGATTCATATATCCATTTGATATTAATGAAGATACTAATTCAATTACTAATGGTATAACTTCAAGTAAAAATCTAAATGGTATGGTAGATCTTCATAATGTATCAATTACTAATAACCATGGCACCACAATGAATACTCATTCTAGTAATATCACTAATACTGATGGCGCTACCAATATTCATAACAACAATGGTAAGGGCTCAATCAACCAAGGTAAGAAATATTATAATGACATTTATTCAAATACTTCATTGGCCAAAATTTTTACAAAATTTGATTTAGATACATTATTCTTCATATTTTATCATTATCAAGGTTCTTATGAACAATTTCTAGCTGCTAGAGAATTAAATAAGAATAGAAATTGGCAATTTAATAAAAAAGATCGTTGTTGGTACTACAAAGAAATTGAAAAATTACCACCTAGTATTATCTCACATTCTAATACTGATATCAGTAAATTAGAAGAAGAATCCTGGAGATATTTCGATTATAAGAAAAGTTGGTTGGCCAGACGTTGTAATTCAGATTTTGTTTATAGAGAAGAAGATTTTGAAGTTTTATAATCATAAATATAATACGTGTATCTATACAATAATAACACCATGAATATATATATATATATATATATATATATATATATATATATATTAAAGCACTATCAAG
Source organism: Arxiozyma slooffiae (assembly GCA_017347545.2). Lineage (NCBI taxonomy): Eukaryota > Fungi > Ascomycota > Saccharomycetes > Saccharomycetales > Saccharomycetaceae > Arxiozyma > Arxiozyma slooffiae. The sequence goes on along the minus strand of JAFHAQ020000006.1, from coordinate 434,256 downwards.
ATAGCATCCAACAAAAAATATTGAAAAGAAATGTAAAATATTAATATCATATATAAAGATATTTAAACGCCTCTATTTATAAATTTCACGGTTTTGCACCTACCCTCTTACAGAATTTATTTATATTAATTAATAAGTAGACGAATAGCATGATTTTTTGTAACTTTAAATTTCAAAAGTCGGTATAAAACGAAGCTTAAATGTCATAACTATTTTTTTTTTCGTTTTCCTGAAAATATTAATTAATATTTGTTTTTACATTCATAATTCTCTCTTCAAAAATTCTTCACTAAAATATTTTACCTGATTAAAATTATATTCAAACCCATCAATACCACCATAATATGGGTCATCGACAATCTTATTATATTTCCCGTCAGTATTCCAATGACCAAATAAATAAATCTTATCCCAAAGTGTCTTATCTTTACATATTCTTTTCAAGTTATCATAATTACTTTCATCCATGCAGATAATATAATCAAATTCTTTAAAATGACGATCTTTAATCTGTTGAGCTCTATGATTCACTGGGACCCCATGTGCTTTACATGTAGAAGAACTGCGTTCATCAGGCGGTTCACCAATATGATAACGTGCAGTCCCAAAGGATTCAATTCTACTAAAATGTGAATCAAGACCCTTTGACTTCACCGTATGTGCGAAGACCGCTTCAGCCATTGGAGAACGACAAATATTACCTAAACAAACAAATGCAACAGCTAGTTGTTTTTCTTTTTGATCTTTTGTCATTATTATTATTCAGTTATGAGTCAGTTTACGGTGATCCTGGATAATTTTAAACACAAATCAAAACAAATGTTTTCTAATTACTTAATGACTGTTAAAAGATATATTATTCGATCGTTCAAAGATATATATATATATATTGAAAATGTGATCGATTACTGCTTCGATGTTCGAAAATTCCACTTTTTTCTGTCGAAATAAAAAATTTTCAAGAATGTTTCAAAAAAAAAATACTCTTTATATCCGCAAACTGTAAGCATAAAATTCGAGACGATACAGATATGAATCTACACATAAATGCATATGCATACATACATATGTTACGTAAATTTATCTTATATATCTTATTTAGACGTTGTAAATGAATAGGAAAATCTTAAAGCAAAGTACATTCAAAACTGTTAATAAAGAAGTGTCAAAATAAAATGAAATAAAGGAGAACAAAGAGAAAAATCGAAAAAAAAAAAATTATTAAAAGTAAAACTTCTTGGCTACTTAGAAAGCTTTTCTTAATGGAGAGATTAATTCCTTGCCCTTATAGAAATCAATAGTCTTTTCAGCTCTGGTGGCAACACCTTCTGGAGTGAAACCAAAAAATTTAAAGACTTCTGGAGCTTTACCAGAGGCACCGAATCTATCTAAACCAAAGTGTTGGTGAGCATACTTACCCCAACCAAAAGTGGAAAGAGCTTCAATGGACAAAATTGGGACACCATCTGGGAAAACGGACAATTTGTATTCTTCAGATTGCTTGTCAAAGTTGAAGAAATCTGGTAAAGAAACAACTCTAGCATTAATACCCTTGGCAGCTAATAACTTAGCTGCTTCAACAGATAAGAAGACTTCAGAACCAGTGGCAGCTAAGATAATAGCTGGGTTTTCAACATCATGCAAAACGTAACCGCCCTTTACGGCGTCTTCAATAGAAGAACCTTTTAATTGTGGTAAGTTTTGTCTAGAAAGAGCAATGATATTTGGTGTGTGTTTGGAAGTTAAAGCAACCTTGTAGGCAGCAGAGACTTCGTTACCATCAGCTGGTCTCCAAACATGGGTGTTTGGTAAAGCTCTAAAGTGAGCTAATGATTCGATAGGTTGATGAGTTGGACCATCTTCACCGACACCGATAGAATCATGGGTGGCTACCCAGATAACTGGATGACCAGATAATGAGGAAACACGGATAGCACCGGCAGCATAATTCAAGAAGTTAAAGAAAGCGCCACCGTATGGTTTATAGTTAGCACCAAAGGCAGAGATACCGTTTAAAATGGCGCCCATAGCATGCTCTCTAATACCGTATCTAATATATCTACCATTGTAAGAACCTAAGCCAGTGTTGTCTGGTTGGAAATCAACAGCTTCCTTCCACCTTGTCAAATTAGATGGAGTTAAATCGGCAGATCCACCAATAATTTCTGGAATAAATTCATTAATATTTTGGAAGACAATTTCAGATAATTTTCTGGTAGCCACAGCGGAATCAGTTGGTTTGTATGTTGGTAATTTAGATTCCCAACCTTCAGGTAATTCACCCTTTAATCTTCTAGCTAATTCAGCCCCTAATTTTGGGTATTTCTTTTGGTACTCTTCGAATAAGGCATCCCATTTGGCATTAGCTTCTTGACCTGGCTTTAAGATAGTAGCTTGGTAGTGGTCATAGACTTCTTGTGGAACTTGGAAGGATTTTTCTGGATCAAAACCGAATTTACTCTTTAATTGTTTCAAATCATCAGCAGATAATGGAGAACCATGAACAGAGCTGGTACCAGCTTTTAATGAACCATAACCAATTGTGGTAGTCAACTTGATAAGGGTTGGCTTATTGACAGACTTCTTGGCTTGGGCAATAGCCTTAGCAATAGCTTCTAAATCTTCATTACCATTTTCGACGTATAAAACCTCCCACCCGTAGGCCTCATATCTCTTAGCAACATCTTCATCGAAAGAGATGGAAGTTTTACCATCGATAGTGACCTTGTTATCATCGTAGATAACAATTAAGTTACCTAATTGTAAGTGGCCAGCTAATGAAGAAGCTTCAGAAGAGACACCTTCTTGCAAACAACCATCACCACAGATAGTGTAGATGAAAGAGTCAGATAATGTGAAACCTGGCTTGTTGTATGTAGCAGCGAAGTTCTTTTGAGCAATAGCTAAACCGACAGCATTAGAGATACCTTGACCTAATGGACCAGTGGTGACTTCGACACCTGGTAATTCGAATTCTGGATGACCTGGAGTCTTAGAACCTAACTGTCTGAATTGTTTTAGATCTTCAATAGATAATGGGAACCCAGTTAAATGTAACATAGAGTATAATAAAGCGACAGCATGACCGTTGGAAAGAACGAATCTGTCTCTAGCAATCCAATCTGGATTCTTTGGATTCATTTTCATTTGGGACCAAATTACGTGGGCAGCTGGAGCTAAGCCCAAAGGAGCACCTGGGTGACCAGAGTTAGCTTTACATACTTGATCAGCAGATAAGACTCTGATGGTAGAGATAGCTAATTTATCAATTTCAGTGAATGCCATTATTTATATTAATAGAGATTTTTTTTTTAAAGCAGGTTATTCCTATATTTATGTGTGTATATGTGTAATGAATACGTATATATAAATGTTATTTTGTAATTACCCACAAAGAGGTTGAGAAGTCTGAGGAACTTCAGGGAATAAAATTTTATGTATTTTCTCGAGCAAACATGAATGCTAAGAATACAAAGGATCAAGAAAACCAAAATTTAGCGGGCAAGATGATTGGACTCAAAGTAGGAGTACACATATAAATGCCTGATGAAGTAAGAAAGTGGAGAAGAAGGAAGAAGGAGACAAATATCTACAAAAGATGACAATATTAAAAAAACCAAATGGAGATGGTTCAAACTTATGAACGAACGACATATAATGGATAAAGATTTGACAATATGAAAAAAACAGAGACTGCAGGAAGGAGATATTAGTAATGACGATAAGACTTAGTAATATTTCATTTTACACATTCTAAAAGAATTATTATGGAATTACTAAAACACACAAAAATCAAAAGATATGTTGCGAGATCGAGAAAACAGGAGGAAAAGATTCCTCGAGGAAAAGAAAATGATCTAAAAAATCACGAACATTACACTCCTTGAACAAAAACCGAAAAAAAAGAAAAGAGGAAAAAAGTAAAAATCCTTACACCAGAAAACAGAGACCACTAGGCAAACAGAGTTTAATGGAGTCATCATTTCAAAAAATTAATAAATAAAGTCTACTATGTTATAAAGTTATGTTACAAAGAGTTAGCACGACTGTAAACTATGTATATTCACTATATCCCAATGTTGCTTATATTTTTACAACTCTACATGTAAAAATATATGATATCGATGTCATGTATAATAACATCATATAATTTGGTAAAATCTACATATATGAATTTATAGGTCAACGTGCCTGCGTTGGGTTTTTTTGCGGTAAAATTCAGTGCTGAGTTTTTTAATTCTTCATATGATATATTCGTATTGTAAAAAAAGGTATAATGAACTCAGAAGGTAGATATCCTATGTACATAATAATTCACCCAAATATAATTTATCTACAGAATTTATATTTCTTATTAGTTATAATGCGATTTTTTTTTACCAGTCATCTTATTAAAATATATACATAACTTTAAAACATTGCCAAACTATACTGGATTAATTGATAACTGTATAAATCTGAAAGATTTGTCAAAGAGACCTATACAATTTCATGTTCACCCCAAAGGGATCTTCTTCCTGTTTTTGTAAATTCGCTGATTTTTTTCTACTGATCTTCTAACAGTTTTGAAATTTACAATGGATATATTTTCTGACCCATCTACACCATTCCTACCAATCTCTACAAATTTATTTGCTTGAAAAAATCTCTTTAAATCCTTTTGTAAAGATAGTTTATTTATAGTACTGTTTCAAACCGCAGCAGGAATAAGTGGTTGAAATCTTTTCTTCATTGAATTAATTTCAAAATCTAATATGCATGACCTAGTTCCTACAACATCACTTCTTTCACCAAATCTATTGTTAATATTGTTAGTTATTGTTGTGATTTCTTACATTTGTATTCTTATTTTCAAAATAAACTCCCTCATATTCTTCTATCTCTTTTGATTCATTGATCTCCACTAATTTGGGTTTCCCTTTGATAGCCGTGGTTATTGAAACTACAGCCAATCTTTCCATTGTATTTAATTTATTCGAGAAATGTTCCATACTACCATCATAAGTAGCATTAGTGTCTTCCATATCGTCATATATTTCCTCTAAAATAGACAACCCCAAGGTAGTATGCGATCTTATATCACCCATTATGTTGAAATAATTATTAAAATTCTTAAAATTGTCTTTAATACTAATGTTACTCCCTGGTTTATGACTTTTTATCATCCTACCGTGCATTGTACTAGTACTTGTCACACCAGGTATATATCCAATAGGTAAAATATTGGATGCAAAAGTTCTTACTGTGGACGCAGTACTTGTCCTATCACCTATTATTAATATTGCATTATTATTCTTATTCTTGATATATGGGGCGGCATTGCACTAAGTTCATTAATATATTATAATACTTGAGATGGTGTCATTGCAGTACTATTATGACTGATGTTTTTATTGCTATCCCAAGTATTATTACTACTAGTACTATTATTATCGATCTTAATTGCCCCATTTTTTTTGAATTTATCTATATCTTTATCCAAGTCATATCTATCCTCCTGCTCATCAGCGATATCATCATCAATATCATCGATTCTCATAATACCAATACCATTTACATTGTATGTCTTACCTAATAATGCTTGAGCCTAGCAAACCTTTTTTTTTTCTCCAATAAAAAGTGTACTAAACGGCTAACATAATACAAATCAAACCGATAACACTACCTATTATAGCACCCTGAACCTTATGAATAGCTGAATTATGTGATACAAAATCTTTAGCAACACTATTAAAATCATGGCCTGTGTTCCATTCATTGATGCGATATTAATCAAAAACCTCTTAATCTGTTGTTCCTCTTGAGGGCACAATATGTGTAGGAGGCAAGAGCTGCATCTCAAAGAAATCGTTATACAATATTCATTATTTTCACAATCAGGACATTCTGCTACTGCTGCACATATAACACAACCATTTGAATCGGTTTTCACACTTGCAATAGTAGAATTAGCCCTTGATATTGTGGAGATTATAGTGTTAGTGCTTGTGCTAACAGCACTAACACCCTTAGACTTCGGTTGACTTGGTACTACCATTGATCCTTCTTTTCATATAAAGTTTTGTATTCTAATAATCTAGCCACAAGCTACCAAATATTTAAAATTTTATAATTCTCCTGATATAAACAACAAACAGTAAATGCCAGACATCTTTTTCATGATAATTTGATGAATAATAGTATTTTGTGTAAAAGTTGCAGAGAATATTTCAAACTTTCAAACTTTCTTTCTTTTTTTTGATACTTTTAATTGACATACCTATCTTTAATTAACCTATTAAAAATTTTACATTTTGGAACCATAGCCAAGTAAGCAAATAATTTAAATCAAGGTCTTCCTATTGTTAAAGTTAACCTCTCAATTACCTGTTATCAAATTGTGTAACATTTTTCGATTTAAGAAGCTTCCTCTAAAGTGGAAAATTATCTACATCAAAAATAAAAAAAATAAAGAAGCGAAAATGAAAAATGGGTCAAACTTTAAATAAACTTTTACAGAGCGCAAAAAAAAAACCGAAGAGGTGTAAAAAAAAAACATTACTGAAAGGGACCTTTTAATATTCCCTTTCACCTTCATACCTATCCAAAAATATCCAATCTAATTATAAGCCTTTTTTGAATATTGATATATGTTTCCTAAAAAATGGGAATAAAGATGAAAGTTGAACCTATTCCGAAGAATTGGAAAATGTATACAAGGCTAGGTAAACTTAATAAAATAAAAGATTGTATTATAGATATAGATTATTACCAAAGTAATTACTCTGGGGTGCATGTGTTTAAATAAGATACATAAATGCAAAAAGTGAAACCAATATTATGAGACTTAGATATAGGAAAGATTTAAGAATAACAACTTGAAAAGATTACAACAATTCGTAAATCTTCTGTTCAGAAGATTAATGTAAACTGAACTAAAAAAAACAAACAAACAACAGAAACCTACACATTTCAATATTTGAAAAATAAAAATTTTGACTCGATCGTTTTTTGAGGCAGTTCTATAAATGAATATTTAAGATATACACAAATAAGAGTATTGGTTACAAGTATCATTTTTTTTGCAATTTTTGAATGTGTAATTTTGAAGGAAGAGACTATGTCATAACTAGTTGATATTAGACATGTTTTATGATGATTTTTGAACAATCTCACCCATAAATTTTTTTTACTTTTTGGGATGGAATCTTGATAAGTTATGTTATATATTATAAGTTACGGTCGTACTTTTTAACTCTTCTTTAAAAACTTATTTAATTAGAGAGAGATCCAGTACCAATTATATGTTAAATGCTTCAATTTAAATTACAGCAACATTATTAATATGCCAAGGTTTGAATAAGAAAAGAATATGTTTTATATTACTATTAGCTATAATAATTTAGTAAGTTTCAGTACCCTGTCAGGAGACAACCACGGTTATTATAAGTTGGATCCCCTGTATATTTTTCCCCCTTGTAATTAAAATATTTTTACAACATTCTTTCTAATAAGACACCCAGTTAATACCTTAAACTTTGAAATATAAACAAATATACACTAAGTTATTTTTTTTCTCAGGAATTTAATACAATTATTTATTCCGTTCAGCTCATATCCCCCATCTCTTTTCTTTGATGCCATCACATGTTACTTTCCCTTTTAATATAAAGTAGATTTAGTAAATTTTAACAATTGATCATTAGGTTAAGGTGTGTTTGGTTGATTTTTCATACTATTACCAGCATATTGTATTTCAATTTATCCACTGTCAATTGTCTTAATATTTTTTTTTTCAATCCATCAACTTTATTTTTAATTGGACAGTAAAGTTCTGTAGATAAAAAAAAGTTAATATCAGTAATGAAATTGCTTCGACCAATTTAATTTTTTAATTCAAAATATAGCTCATCTAGATTTAAATAAGTTTTCTCAATCGAATTTGACTTGAAATGGTTCAGCTGCTTTGATATGTAAACCATTACAAATTTTATTTAAATATTTCTTTTTTCTTTTATTTCAAGTACTTTCAACTTTAATGTTGCATTAGAAACCTTTTACCTCTTTCCTTTTTCTCATTTAGTCTTAGAAACTCACTGCACTTTCTATTTTTTTTTGCTATTGACTTAAGAGAAGTTGATTACTATATATATCCATTTTTTTACTATTTCCTTGTTCCCTAATACTTTTACTATTAATCTTATTATGAAACGAATTTTTAACATTCTTTATATTTAGAAACCTTTATACTTGTATTACAATTATTTACTGGGAGTGAACAGGGGGGGGGGGAATTAATTTATCCTATATAGAGTGTGTTCATCATCACTCTTTACAAAAAATTTAATCATTTCCTTATCCTTTGGAGAAGTTCGCTGGTAATTCCATTTTAAATGTATTCTTTTGTTTTCCTTTAAAATTCTCAGACTTATTAAAGTAAATGGCTTTCTGTTTAACTTTTTTTTTACTACTCAATAATAAATATCAAAAAAAAATTTTTGGGCCTTGAAACACTTAGGAAACCTTACAAATCTAGGAAAACAAAATAGGTTTTGTTCTTCATAACTAATAATAAATATGTCAATGTTATACATTCACAATTATCACACCAAAATTATTTTTTTTTCTCTGCCGATATTTGCTACTCTCTTCAAATATTTTTTCTTGTTACATTCGAAACATCAAAGTAATTTATTAAAATATATCTACTCTTGCTAATTATTTTTCAATCTTCGTACTAGTTTTATTAATTTGTTTTACTAATCTCAATGAATTTTGAAAGACTGCATCAAATTCTTTGTTATTCTGGAAAAATTCCATCGTATCCTGACTTAATTAAAGTTTCCATAATTAAATAAACTGATGATTCTCCTTTTTTTTTTTTTGTTTGTCTTTGTTTTTGTCTGTGTTCTATTTTTACTTTGACACACTACTTTTAATGGTGATTGTTTCTAGCTAATATGATATGATTCTTATTAATTAAAAATACAAAAATCAATAATATAGGATATTGTGACATTTTGTTAATTTTAACAAATTTTTTAGTTTCATTTGCCCTCTCTGTCTTATTTTTCCTTAAAGGGAAATTTAATTTAGGAAAAGAACTTTTCTCTCTGATTTCTTAACCATTGAGACCTAAATTTCCTCTTTGATGAAACCTAAACATATATTAAAGTGGCTAGTAAAAATAGCATTCAATAAAATGTACTTATGATTCAATTCCACAAATGAGCCAAATTAAGACCATTTTTGAGGAATACCGTGGTGAATAAATCAACTAAGATACACTTACAGATCTTGTTATCCAAAGACAAACCAAAACGAAAACAAAGAGAATAAAAGAATATTAGAATAAGGGTAAAAAAATGACTCCTGATCAAAAGAATAAAGATCCAAGCGATAGTACGCCAAATGAACGCGAGGACGGTACCTTCTGTGCAGTGACAAATCCTGTTACGGGTCAATATATTGATTTGTCACAATTATCGTCTACACCAAATATATCTGGTACAAAGAAGAATTCAAAAACGAAATCTGAATTAAAGACAAGATGGTTGGTAAAAGGTTATGGATATGATGTAGATAAGAATTTCACTATTAGTATATGTTCAAGTCCTGTAGTGTCAGATAATGATGAGACGAAAGAATTAAGTGATTTAACTGGTGCATATTATTCAATAAATAATACAAAAAAAAGCAAGATTGAAACGGTATCAATTGGTAATTTTAATACAAAACCAAAACTGTTTGGAAATAAGAAATTGACATTACAATATGAACAAGGATCTAAGTGTCCTAATGGAGTAGATAGAAAATCTACATTACTCAATTTCATTTGTGATAGAGATATCACGGCTAGAGCACAAATCAATTATATTGGCAATTCTAATAATTGTTCCTATTTCTTCGAAGTTAGAAGCATATATGCATGTCCTACAGCCAATAAAAGTAATGAAATAAACGTTTTAGGTATCTTTTTTGCTATTATATTTGTTTTCACACTTGTGGAAGTATGTAGAAGATGGATTAAGAAGAAAATTGAACATAATTCATTATCTGGACGAATAATGTTGCCTAGAGGGAATCAACTATATGACAACACAAATAATGACTATTACCATCATTATTATCATAATGGTAATGATAATCGTTTAGAACCACAGTGGGAACTTTTAGAAAACAAGTCTATTTTAAGTAAATGGATTACTAAAATACAAGGTATATGGCCAATAAAGCGAAGAAGAGGCAATAACTCTTCATTATCACCATCATCTTATAATGGATCAATTAGATTGAATCATTCAAACTTATTGGAGAATGATAACAACTCGAGTTCATTTTTAAGAGACATGGAAACACAGAACGACATCTTGGATCAATTAGACAATCTAAATAATTCACAAACCAACAGTATCAGGTCCAGCATCTATACTGACCTGTCAGTAACTCAAACAAATCTATAGGGGGAGGGAAAAACCGAACTAAAAATCTATGTAAATAAATATGAAACATGTAATAAATTAAAATCATGAATTTTTGAGGACAACTGATTTACTTAAACATCCGTACATCCTGGACCTTTCCGTTTTTAAATTTCATTTTTCTATAAAGGACAAACTTATATAGATGATATTTCCAAATTAGGAAATTATGTGTCATGTTACATTTTACGAGAAAAAAAAAACAGATAAGAAATGAAAAACTCCCACTATGATTTTGTGTTTATCGCTGCCCTTCCTAACACACACACACACACACACAGTACACGAGGATCTTTTCATCGGTCTGCTTTTCCGATTCTCTTTAATGTTGGGCCCGGCCTCTGCCTGCTGAACTCATTTCTTTCTCTCCACTGGACTGAGCTTCCCCACGGTAGGCCTTTCTCTCCACCGTTTCTCTCTCCTTGGTTGCTTCCAAAAAAAAAAAAAACATTTTACACCACGCGAGCACATCTCTGTACTTCTTTCTAGAGGCAGAGACCAAACTTACTGAAAATTTTTTCTTTAAATCAATAATATATATTGCATCTTTTAAGTTAAGAACCTTCACATTATAGTTCGTGTTACATCCAGTTGTTTCTACTAATATATATGTCTTTCCCTTCCCTTCTTTCTTATAATTTTCTTACTTTTTCTTCTCTTTCTTCATATTTTTTTTACAACATCTCTTATTTTTTGTTACTGCTAATTCCTTTCATATTTTTTTATAGTTTCCTTTCACATTAATAAAAATCACATAACCAGCACAGAACTAATAAAGCAAAAATGGGTAAAGATAAGGCTCACGTTAACGTCGTTGTTATTGGTCACGTCGATTCCGGTAAATCTACTACTACCGGTCACTTGATTTACAAGTGTGGTGGTATTGACAAGAGAACTATTGAAAAGTTCGAAAAGGAAGCTGCTGAATTAGGTAAGGGTTCCTTCAAGTACGCCTGGGTCTTAGATAAATTAAAGGCTGAAAGAGAAAGAGGTATCACCATCGATATCGCTTTATGGAAATTCGAAACTCCAAAATACCAAGTCACTGTTATTGATGCTCCAGGTCACAGAGATTTCATCAAGAACATGATTACTGGTACTTCCCAAGCTGACTGTGCTATCTTAATCATTGCTGGTGGTGTCGGTGAATTCGAAGCCGGTATCTCCAAGGATGGTCAAACTAGAGAACACGCTTTATTAGCTTACACCTTAGGTGTTAAGCAATTAATTGTTGCTGTTAACAAGATGGATTCCGTCAACTGGAGTGAAGCTAGATTCAACGAAATCAAGAAGGAAACTGCCAACTTCATCAAGAAGGTTGGTTACAACCCAAAGACTGTTCCATTCGTTCCAATCTCTGGTTGGAATGGTGACAACATGATTGAACCAACCACCAACGCTCCATGGTACAAGGGTTGGGAAAAGGAAACCAAGGCTGGTGTTGTCAAGGGTAAGACTTTATTAGAAGCCATTGACGCCATTGAACCACCAACCAGACCAACTGAAAAGCCATTAAGATTACCATTACAAGATGTCTACAAGATCGGTGGTATCGGTACTGTGCCAGTCGGTAGAGTCGAAACTGGTGTTATCAAGCCAGGTATGGTTGTTACTTTTGCTCCAGCTGGTGTTACCACTGAAGTTAAGTCCGTCGAAATGCACCACGAACAATTAGCTGAAGGTTTACCAGGTGACAACGTCGGTTTCAACGTCAAGAACGTTTCCGTTAAGGAAATCAGAAGAGGTAACGTCTGTGGTGACTCCAAGAACGATCCACCAAAGGCCACTGAATCCTTCAACGCCACTGTTATCATCTTAAACCACCCAGGTCAAATCTCTGCTGGTTACTCTCCAGTCTTAGACTGTCACACTGCTCACATTGCTTGTAGATTCGATGAATTATTAGAAAAGAACGACAGAAGATCCGGTAAGAAGTTGGAAGACAATCCAAAGTTCTTAAAGTCTGGTGATGCTGCTTTAGTTAAGTTCGTCCCAACTAAGCCAATGTGTGTTGAAGCCTTCACTGACTACCCACCATTAGGTAGATTCGCTGTCAGAGATATGAGACAAACTGTCGCTGTCGGTGTTATCAAGTCTGTTGTTAAGTCCGACAAGGCTGGTAAGGTCACCAAGTCTGCTGCTAAGGCTTCCAAATAAGCAAGTTAATTTTAGTATAATTTGAAAAATTTATTCATTTATTTTTTATTTTATGTTATTTTTTTCTTGTCTTATTTAATTGTATAATTTAGTGGTTTAAATATTATATATATATAAATTATTTAACGTGTAAGCAAATCCATTTTTGTTTTATTTATGTTTTTATTTTTTTCCATCTTTTAATGGTTGCTTTGAATGCTGTACTGTTTTCTTTATTAGGCTACGTATGTGCTGTGGTAAATGTATAAGTTTTGGCAGATAAACGCTATTAGGAAAGGGACGATACGTATTAACTATTATATATACTTAAATATCCGCTCATATATATATATATATATATAAGGAATGTCTGTAAAAGTTTTAGTTTTAATCTACTCTTTGATCACTATAATCATAGGGAGACACCACTAAACCTTTATTCTTTCTTGCACCTCTAAATATAACTTCAAATATATCTATCAGCTCTTGTTTATCATCAATTAAGAAGTTCAATTTGTTATTATTACCAGTACCAAAATCACACATGATATGCTTATTTTGGTAAAAAAACATTAAACACATAGGATCAGTCAATTCATACATTTCATTAAAATCAGGTACTTCCTCAATATCCACCAAATAAATAGATACAAAATTGGATACTTTTTCACTGACAGATAACAATAAGTCATCCATTAACATGGCCTCCCTTGAATTGTCATTACCGAACCTGATAACTACTAGTTTTTCGTGTTCAGTTACAATTGCTTGATCCACATGCCATCCTGAATGCAAATGATATAGAAATTCACTTTTCATATCATCCAGATATATTATTCTTCAATGTATCCTTGTCCTGTTATTTATTTTAAAGGGCGAATTTACTAATATGCTCGTATCGTTCACAATAAATCTCAAAAATCAATAAGTTAATATGAGAGATAGGAGAGATTATACTATATTAGACTGGTATCTTATCAAAACTGGATCGTGTGATTCATTCGTGTGTGAACAACAAAAATAAATACCTTAATGTTATGAAATAAATTGTTTTTTTTTAAAAAAAAAAACTTTCTTTTCTTTGTGATCCTTCCTTTTTCAACGAAACATAAGCAATTTTTTTTTCCTTCTTTATTTTTCCATCCAAAGAAAGATTAGAAATTTGCTAATAAATGTATCACACACACAAAAAAAAAAAACACAAATTATTTTTTAGCTATAACAAAGAAAGCAGTAAAAGGTATTATGTATCAAGGATAAATTATATGTAATTAACTCCTTAAGGAAGACATGCCACTTATCGTAATGCAAATGTATCGTCTATGATCTCACATTAGAAAATTGTATGTAGTATTCTGGAATGACAAAAAAAAAGAAGCCTTTATTTTACAAGTATATTAAATTTAAATATTCTCAAAAGCTTAAAGTTATTTATATACATTTATGAGGGTCAAATTAAATGATTATATAGATATAGAAGTCAATTCTGAACTATTTATTTTTTTTTTGTGTAATATGGCAAAGCTATTCTTTCATACTACATCATCATCCCTTACAAAGAATGTAATATTCTGAATTTGGATATTCAGTATTTTAACTATTTGTTTAGCAAAATATTGAAAACCATCATTTCCCTAAACACTTTCCTTGCACAAATTCAATGATTGAAAAGAAAGATTAGGAAAATCCAAAAGTGATTAAGAATATGATATATATTACCTAATTAATTTTTATTATGTAATTTTTTTTTTTGTTTGTTTGGCTGGTTAACTAATTAGAAATAATATTTAATCTAGGAATATGAGGCGAAGATATATCTAATGTCCATACAATTCGCTAATTATTAATATTTTTGTAACATATATTACTAGTACGTCACCATAGACAATCAAACAACCTCTGAACTGGGTTATATGCTTGTTATTCAACTAAACTTTCTTTTGCAGATGTAAAAATGATTTATAGTGTATATACTACACAAAGAAAACTAGACAACAAAAAACAAATGAACAGTAACCTTATTAACATTAAGAAAAAGAAGATTATCCTTTTCTTTTTTGATAGACATAAACCCAATGTGTGACAACCCTGGATTAGATTATTGATAAGAGTGAGCGCCGTCACTAATATTATTATTAGCATACATTCTTAATTTAAAATGTATTTTTGTATATGTATTGAATTCTCATATGTCTAATATATACTGAAGATGTTCTTCAATAGTTGTTCTTCGGTTATTTAGAAGTTATATAAAAATAATAACGTACAATAGCATAAACATGTAATGTGTAAAGAGAGTGAGGAAAATAATTTAGATTATCGATTACCTCAAGTTCCCTATATATGTTTGGAAGTGAGTATCGAATATTATTGTAAATTACTATTTGCCACTATATTTATTTTAGAGGCAATTGGTAAAATACCATGTTAACGTTTTAGGAAAATAGGAGTATCCTACTTGGATATCCGGGGATAAAATGTCATACTAATGATAAATTTACTGTGAGAGATTTTTGCTGGAATATACATTATCATGAGATCATATATCATTAAAAATCTTATTGGTTCATCATATTTTTTTCCTAGAACCTTCCATTCCAGCAATTATAGTTTTAAATTTTAATAGTCTAAAATAAACTAGAATAATTTAGTTATTTATATAAAAATACACAGATAATAATAACTAGAGCAAATGGCTAATACACAACGGTATATATATATATATATATATATAGTTCTATTTCTTGCTCATTTGTCTATCACTTTGTCTAATCCATTTTACAGTAGCAGCTCAAGGTGTCCTTATATCTTGCAAGTTCATGCCCCACAAATAGGCTTATCTTGGGCAACAACACATTGCAAAAAAATGTAATATCCGGGAAAAAGTAAGAGGGGACTCTAACTTTACAATCCTGTTACCGTGAAGGTAACCGAGCATCACTGTTGTTGTTTTTTTATTTGCGTCGTCGTCAAGTTGTCCAGTCTGTCGTAGCTTACTTAAGAAAGGAACTTATGAGTACGTGGATTAGGAAGGAGAATACATGTATATAGTTTATATAGATATACATATAGAGGAGACAGAGAGTTAGACATATAGATATAGATAGAGATATATAGATATAGATCTTTACCCTTAGATAAAATTATTATCTATCTAGCCAATCCATTTATTATTATAGTTTATTTACAGAATCCAAGTTCTTCAACAGTACTCTAAATAGGGATTAGAGTTGAGCCATTAGTGTAAGAAATAAAAGTATATTATAAAAAAAATATAACAACCTGAATTGGGAATAACACATTAGACCCCATACTTAGTGGGATGTGTAATATCCGGGAAAAAGTAAGAGGGGACTCTAACTTTACAATCCTGTTACCGTGAAGGTAACCGAGCATCACTGTTGTTGTTTTTTTATTTGCGTCGTCGTCGAGTTGTCCAGTCTGTCGTAGCTTACTTAAGAAAGGAACTTATGAGTACGTGGATTAGGAAGGAGAATACATGTATATAGTTTATATAGATATATATATACAGATACAGAGAGATAGACATAGATAGAGAGAGACACAGATATAGATCTTTACCCATAGATAGAATTATTATCTATCTAGCCAATATACTTCTATTATTATAGTTTATCTACAGAATCCAAGTTCTTCAACAGTACTCTAAATAGGGATTAGAGTTGAGCCATTAGTGTAAGAAATAAAAGTATATTATAGGATGTTACACACAATGCAAGAAAAAGGAAAGGACAGGGGCGAGCTGGGAATTGAACCCAGGGCCTCTCGCATACTTGAGAAGATAAACAACCCAAAGCGAGAATCATACCACTAGACCACACGCCCGTAGAATACACTTCTTGGCAATAAGTCAAGATCACTTTCAATAGGTAATAAAAACCATAATAGAACTACAAATCGTTATGTATTAACGAACATGTAATACTTTATTTGTTCTGGTTCTTTTTATATATATGAATATATAAAATATATAATAAGAAGTAAAAAAGAGGTACAGACAAACCTGGTAAACTTGAAATATAAAGATGTTCTCCTTTTATATAAAATTTTTGACCACAAGTTCAGTTAGAGAAATATCCAACAATTTGGGTTCCACAGTAGATAACAAACAGGAAATAAACTAATAAAATGAAAAAAAATAAAGATAGAAAGAAGTATTAACAAAATTAACAAAAAAAATTACTAAAATTAGCAAGACAACAATTTGATAACAATTTTTAGACACTAAAGAAACTTAAGGAACATAATACTGTAACGAAAAGCGCATTACATGTTTAATACGAAAGCAGTGGTAAGGTGACACCATCGCCTGATGTTCCATAATAAAATTTGTTGAAGTTGTTCATTTATAGAAAGTTTATCAAACTTTATAGTAATGTTGGACATGTTTATTCTATTATACAGAAGTGTATTATTGATTCCCTTGATTCTTTTAACCAAGGTATATTTTATACTTATAAATTAAATATAGTCTATTCTTTCTATAAATGAATTATTTATATTTCTATTCCCTTGAAAAATTTTTAATCTTAAATATTTTTTACTTCGTCTACATGGTAGTGTAACTAGTACATGAGGTCTTCAGTATCTTAACTCTCAAAGAAATACTTAATATTCCAGCATATATATATATATGACAGTGTTCAATAATAAGGACAAGGGGGAAGTACACTGTCAGGAATGTTTTTGCATTTGGTGTAGGTATTGCCTGAGGATGTTAGAAGAGGCCGTATAGCATGTTATATGAAAATATAACTGAAAAAGGCAATTAAGAAGGTAAAGAAGTTAAAAATAAGATATTCTGATTAACAGTCAATAAGTACAACAGGTAATACATTTAAAAAGAGCTAATGGTTTTAAACGATAAACAACATTCGAGAAGAACTAATATGATATTATATTGAAAAGATCCCTAGAAATAAGAGAGTAATTTATCCAAGAGGTAATTTTGTTATTAAAAAGCCTTGTTATAAAAGTTACAAAAAAATTAGTTATTTTACTATAGCTGTTAAAATAAACTTATATAAATACTGAGTTTATAATTACTATACAAACAAACGTTAACTTATAAGAGAAATTAGAGCTCACAAAGTTCATAGTAGGAATGTTTATTATGAAGTGCTATATGCACAATACTTGTTTTTTTTTTTTAGTTCATTCATTTTTTCCAGATTCTACTTACATTTCATAACATTTTTGAATTATATTGTGTTGGAAATTCAAAGGTTCGCTTTATCCTTTAGTATGTTTGAAAACAGCCTTTAAAAAAAAAGGAGGGGGGTAGAAGAAAAGCTTATATTAAATTTAACTACTCGCCATATTTACAAAAAATAAAATTGTTTTTCACTACATCATCTGTACTTACCATATATTCAATGATTATACATATATAATGCTACTTGACACCTTTGGATCATTCGATTCGTGTATACATATTTTCTAAGGTAAAAAAACAAAAAAAACAAATATATTATATACAAATATATATTAAATTTTTTAAAAATCAAGCCCAGTTTCACTCTTTACATCAACTCAATTAGCTTCAGAAAAAAAAATATATATATATATATTTAACGAAGAAATGAATTTTGCCATTTGAATATTTTGAATATGTGGTTCAATTACACATATTACAACATATGAGGGGAAAAAAAAGTTCTTATATGTCTTTGTTTATATATAAAAAGACAGAGTTAATAACTTCTCCAGTCTTTGAAAACGCGTAAACTCTCAGTTAACTTATAGTACACAATTCTTATTAGATAAGTTTAGGAAAAGCTTTAATGCCAAACTACCCTCACTTGGATAAAAAAAATTATCAATTCTTGTTGGGCTTCTCTAATACTTCAAATATAATTGAAAAGCTTTTTTTTTGTTTGAAAAGGACAAATAGGAAAATTTCTAAGAGGGAACCTATTAATATCAATAAGACATACTTATTAGATGCATTTTTATTTTCATTTAACATTTCGAGGGATCAGAGATCAAACAAAAAAAGGGAAATCGGATAGCTTTTCATTTCTAAATTCTAAGAAATAATTATTCCATTTCTATAATGTCTATCTGTCGTCTACGTATAAATCTAATTTCAAGAAACCTAGTGGCATAAAGACCATTGAAACAAACGAACAAACAAACAAGCACAAAAATTTAAAAAGGAGGGAGGGGGAAAAATTATTCCAACAAGACATGATTTATTCACATAGAATACTTCTAAAATGAAACAATGCTCTGTAGAGAAATTAATATTAAAATATCATTTTTTCTAGTAAATCTAATCCTAGTAAGGACGATTATTTTATCTATACTAGTGTTGATAACCGATAACAATATTACAGTTCAACATTTTTGAGGCTAAAATAAAATAAGAATATATATATATATGTAAGAAAAGATGAAAGTTGGATTACACACGTCGAAAAGAATAATTACATAGCCCACTTGCTTTTGCTTAAAAAAACCAAAAGGAAGAGGACGAAGAAAGAAGAAAATATTTATTTATTAATGCCATTATAATAAATATATAACCCATTTTTATTATCTTTATTGCTCCTATGAAAGGTGTAACATTACTTTAAAAAAAAAAAAAAGAACCCTCTTGGATCTTTTCCTAAAAGGGTATATGCTGATCTCTTTTTTTTCGACCAAAAAAGGAAAAACATACTCGAAGCGAATAATTTTTTAGTCTATTTGCATTGTCTTGAGAATGTTCGCTAATGCTAGAAATAAATAGTCTTTCTGTTCCCCGTAAATTTGTCAAAGAGAAAGAAAGAAAAAAGATGAAATAGACCCTGAAGGACAACAGACTACTCCAGGTGTTCAAATACATCACTAAAATTAGGTTATTATTTAAATAATTACCATTGGATAAAAAGGTTTATCTATACTATCCGTACTTTACTAATATACAGCGTCAGTTATCTGGACAACTTAGATCGAATTGTTAGAAGAAATATACCCTCCTTCCCCCCCAACATTTGCTTAATACATTATATTATCTATCTATTTGTCTCTTATTCTATTATCACATTCAATTAAACCATTTCGAGAACAATCTTTTTAATAGAAATATATGATTTGGTACTTTCTTATACTACTTTTAGACTAATCCATGTCGTTTTTATCGTTGCCCAAAGATGATCTAACGTCTCTATTCCAGGATAATGAAGATGATATCACTGTATTTGATATTCAAGGTGTCATCGAAAATCGAATATCTAAACAGAACAACAATTGGAAGGCATACATTCCATCACTTAATTACTGCTATGAAGCTTTAAATATATTATCTGATTTAATCAAATTGCAAATATTATACAACAAATCAAATGAATTTATATCGCTAAATAACATTATCAATAACATTTTTAATCATGATCTTAATATTGACACTTTTGATACTCATGTTTTGCAAGTGGACTCAATAAAGGATTTATTTAATGACAGTTCTTACCAACAATGGTCACATAAGGACATTGCTTTAAGAGCTGTTCAAAAATGTAATAAGTTGTTGTTTGAACTGGATACACTAACTAAAAGTTTGGCAGACATTAGAGTGTTTATCGGTAATAATATGGATGATTTACCTAGAGATTCAATGACTTTACTAACTGAAGTCTGGTTCTATTTGATCTCGAAATTGAATTGGTTTAAATTACAGATAATTTTTACTTTTGTTAAATCTAAATGCGTATTAATAAATTTCGAATTAACATTAATACTAAACTATATATCGCATTCTGATCTTTATGAAAATGATCTTCAGTTTAAATCAGATGTCATGGATAGATTACGACGCACAATAATCTCTTTCGATGGACTCATATCTGATCTTCTGGAAAATATTGATAGATCAATTAAAAATAAAGATGAAACATTGTATAATGAATCATTCAAATCATTTCTTGATATCGAGACAATGTATAACCATACCAATTTTAGATGGTTGATACCTGAAGAGACTCCAAATGAGGAGGCCGATCCGTTGTTTATCGATGATGGATCATTCAATCCTTATCTGAATTCTGATTTAAGGAACGTTAAACAATTAAAACACGTTAGTAAATATGTTAATAATATGTTTGATTTGATTCCTGGTACAGAGGCAGAAATAGAGTTAGAGGGTCTATCACATCCCCCCATTGGAGGAGGAGCCATGCTACATTCAATGAAAGAGCAACAACGACAGGCAAATCCTCACCCTACACAAACAAAACACACTATGGATTGCTCCGCATCTCCTTTTGGATACATCACTCACCAATTACCTAACTTATTGAATGCTTTTAGCAATGTCAAACAATTGGAATACGATATAGAGACTTCACCTAACTTGTCATCTAGAGATGAGAGGGATAAGATAAACATTTCAGGCGGTTCCTTTATTAAAAGAGAATTAAATCTAGTTCGAAAAGAAAGATCGCAGTCCATATCGTCTTCTTTATCTACCTCTTCTACGTTATTCTCAAATTCAGGCTCCCCTTCATTACCACCAATAAGATCCCCATACAATGACAATTTCAGTGCAACAAAAACATACAACACTGACAATTTCAACAACATTGAGAACATCAATATAAATTCCAATGGAAAAACTATAAATTCTAGTAGACGTCACTCAGCAAAATTTCTGTCAAAGGGTCTTGGTTTATATTTTTCAAACCCACTATTAGCAAGTATTAACAGTTCATCAATTCCTTCGACATCAATAGTAAATAAGTCTCAAATATGGAAAAATGATTTTCAAATGTTAACATTAATGGACGAAAATTTTTCATTTATAAATAATAAAATATCCTCTGATAGAATAAAGTTTGCTAACTCAACGCTTAACCATACGACTTCAAATATTTCGGGATTTCACAGTACATTATTAAATAATATATATGGGATTAATGGTGTTAAATATTCAAGGGATATTAGAAGTAAACTAAAATCACCAGTGTAATCAAATTATACTAAAGAAAAAGAATTGATAAACAAAGATAAATATGTTGGTAAGAATGTTTCCTGATACTATCACTTTTCTACAAATTATAAATCTTATTAGATATTATTGTTCTAACGCTCTCGAAGCAACAGAGTTTTTTTTAATTAATAATTTTATATATCATCTCTCAAAATTTTGTTCTATTAACTCTCTACATATATATATTATATAGTCTCTCAATATTCCAAGCACAATGAATTCGAAACAATTTCTCTAAAACATTTACTGAGTTTAAACTGTCATGTACCTATATATTTAGAAAAACTTTTTAACCTAAATTGTTCTAGAAATACTAGTGAGAAGATGTTTTTTATTATCCTTTCCGTAATTTTTTTTATTTTTATTTAGTATTTGTTTTCTGACTCAGTTCAAGTCCCGTGAAAAAGTATGACGTTGAATTATACAATTAAGTTCAAGTAAGAAACTGAACTTAACGAGATTAAATAGGAAAAGAATCTCTTGAAACATTTTTTTCATTAAAATTGCAAACTCATTAATAAGAACAATAAATTGTATTATTATTATATTAGGTAATCTATAACCAAATAGATATTTTTTTTTCCATCCCCACATCAATTCGTATTTTGGATAATTCCTGTCTCCATATTACAAAATTTATTTGTGTATTGACGTAATGGAAACCTGTTCCAATGAACAAAAACCTATTAGATTAGCTGTGTTAGGTGGTGAATCTACGGGAAAAACATCATTTATTTCAAGATTGACTTTAAAGATTGTTCATGAAGCACATTACCCAACGAAAAATCAAAACAGCTGGCTATTTGATTTCATACCACATTCCAAATTAGCAAGAACTATCTTGGATGAACAACCTCATGAAAGATTACTAAGTCGAACTCCAAGTAGTGAAAAGCTGACTCCTATTTTCCGATCTCCTGCAGTGACGCCATATGTTCAGTTATCCCCATTAACCTTCCAATTTTTTACAGATAATTATACACATTTGAAAAATGTACCAAGAAATAAAGCTATCAATTACAATACATTAAGAAGAACACGTAGTACTACCTTCTATAATTATTATAATAACACTAATAATGACAGTTATATAGCACAAGAATTCGAAACTAGATTATCACCCAACGTTAAAAAGTCTGGAATTATTAATACGCCAAATCCTTTACCAAGGAATTATATCCCTCCAAAATATTGTCCAATACCAATAGATATCATTGATACTGCTGGATTTAAACCCGAAATGGTGGTACCATTCCTAGAAGTTTCCCTGTTTAGAAATTTAGATAAATCTATTTTAAGAGGTCTTGCAAATCAACCTAGAATCCCAGTATCTACGACTTCTCTTCTGGTTGCATCCGGTGCATCCGAATTAAATGGTAAGATCGATGGTTACATATTAGTTTACAGTGCTATCCCTGAGTTAAATCACCATATTATCCCGGAACCACCTACTTACAAAGAACAACCTTCAGTACCAAATGACAGTGGATTGGATTCTATTAATACAAATGATGTTTCTTTACAAGAAGAGCTTCCCACAGGAGGGGGACTATCATTGTTACCTGTAATACGATCATGTATACTGGATGCATGGACAGAATTTAGAAATTATGAAACTGATTGGAAAAATGGACAAGAAGAAGATGTTTATTCTTTAGTTCATACTTTGAAAGGAATTTGGAAATCCCAAGAATCTGAACAATCCAAAATGGCCAAAATCAATAAATTAAGAAAATTTAAAACTGAATTAGACAGTATTGATTTGGATCCTTCGTCTCCTGATTCACCACCACCTTTCATTATTATATGTACTCATATTAATGATCCTTTAGCTAGTCCATTATTAATTCAAAAAGGGCAACAATTAGCTACACAATGGAATTCAAGCTTTGTTGGTGTTGATAATATTGACAACTTTAATACTGATATTGCACTAAGTTTGATTATCAGAGATATTTCCGAGAAAAATCATCTATTGGGTAAACATCATCATCATGATCAATATGGACATCATATATCCCATAAACACAATCGTAAAAAAAGTGGAGGGAGTAATAAGTCATCACCAAAGGCTAGTGTATTAAAGAAATTTCTCTAAATACCTGAACACATTATACTGGACTATATTTGAGAGCATATATAGAGGAATATATGAAAAACGCTCATTTAAATAAAAACAACTGCCTTTTAAAGTTAAATGGAGTTTATTGTTAGGAGAAAGGAGGGGGAAATGTTATCACATGTATAGAAGTACAAATATGAGTAATATGTATCTATGCTTTTACACTGCAACTTCAACTATAATTGACATATATAAACACTAAAATTTCTTGTATTTTCAAATGAAAATTTCATTCTTTTATTTATTCTATGTCAATTACAATGGTAATAAATAAATTTAATTAAATATAAATTAATAATAACAACTTAATGATATGTATGTATTTGTAGTTTCAAAGAGTAAAGAAGGTCTGAACTTCTAAAAAATGATTTTAATGGAAGAGAATAATTGGGATTTGGATTTCTAGACTATTGGATACTTGGATTTTCTTCTAAACCAAAGTGTCTTAAACCGGTGCATACCTTTTCCCAAACGGATAAAAATCGTGTTATGAAGAAAAATAATAGAATAACAGTATCATTCAACTTCAAGCATAGATATTGTTCCTTTCTGATATCCATCACAAAAGCAAAATAAACTGTTTAAAGCTCTTCTATTTCGGAGAATTCATAATATCCACTTTTAATTGTCCCTACCTCGTTATTGTTGTGTATTTCTGATTGATAAATTATTATAGCACCGAATTTTGCATAGTTAGGTTCGTTAAATAGAGTGGAACCACCAGTTAGGCTGCGTTTGGATGGCTAGTTTGATTGTATGTTACTCCTTTACCTTTTATATTTAGATGTCCTAATTGTGGTGACATTTTTAATAAATATTTTGCTATTCCATGTAGTGTATATTAAAAATTCTACAATATGTGATATTTTGGTACATTTAATTAACTTTAAGTTCGTCTGTACTAGAAACTTGAAAATTGATTATCAGGCCAAGACTATTATTTGTCTCCCAAGTATCATTGATATCTACTGGATAACAATGTCTTACAATGACATTAATAGTTGATGAACTTAGTATGACTCCTGTACAACTATTTGCATTGTTATTTTTGAGTGCAGTAAAGACGGAAATATTACTCTGTAACGCCTTTGAAGTGGCTAAAACTAGCTCAAGAAAATGTAGTTCAGATATATGTGTAAATATAATCTTATTAAGAATTCCTTGATTAGCAATGAATGTTGCTCCTGTATTTAAATCTTGTTTTAATTTTATGATCATACCTAATCGGTCTGGTACTTTATTTAACTTATTTTGTAATGTATTTTTAACATTATAATAGAAACCAATAAGATCAAATATCTTTGGGAACTTCTTAGTGGTAATATCAACTTGAAAGATGCTGATAGTTTCATTATCCTAGAAATTATAACAAAACAACTTTATTATTTCCACCTCTGCCTCCAAAGAAGCGTGAAAATTTGGTAAAATTTAGAGAATTAACTTTTATCTCAAAGATATGATCTTCCTCTGATGACAAATTAAACCAATTCAATACATTTAACGTGTAATCTTTGGACAAACAGACCAAATATTTGTTAGTTAATAATTGAATATCGATTATAGCAGTGCCCGAAGGTGACAATACACTTGTAGCAGGACTTCTTGTAATAGATCCCACACAAAAATATTCTCCAACTTATCTGTTGATAACAATTTGGGGTTGATACTAACAATGTTATTATTCTCATTTTTTTTTTTTTTGTTCCAATTCGTTGACTTTAACACTATTACTATCTACAACCAATAATTGTAACATGAAAGTTGTATGCTTTCTCCAAAATTTACTCAAGTAATAGTGTTTTATCTATGGTCAATGGAGTGATATGAACTCTCTGGTACTACCAGTAAACCTGTTCATGTAAGGACCTACACTAAATTGAGGCATATAGTATTCAGGAATTGATAAACAAGACTAGATAAAATGAATTTAACAAATTTTTATTTTGCTATATTGCTTGAAGAAATAATACGGATAAAATAAAATTATATGTTAATATATTTATTATTTCTTCTAAGTCATATATATATATATATATGGATGGTATAAACAACACAATACTATTTATACATATCATTCTTTAAATTAAAGTAACATGACATTATTCTGCTTTCTAAAAAAGTCTAGATAATCTGTTACTACTGGATAAAGATGGAGATGGTGTAGTATTGATGTCGCTATTATTAAAGACTCTAGATGTTCTCTTAACACCGGGTAAGACTGACATGTCACTAGAATTACTCCTGTCTTCTATTTGATTAGATGACCTTGAAGTTGGATTCTCATCATTGCTGTTACTATGTTTGTCTTTTGAAGATAATGAAGAAGGTGAAGACGAAGATTCATTCAAGAGCGATGAATAACTACCCAATGTTGGTGATGGAATATATGGACTAGAAGTAATTTTACCGGATTTGATTCTTCTTTTCATAGTTATTATTCTTTCCGTATTATTATTAGGTGAATTAATACTATTATGAACGTGATCAATACTCAATTCTTTATGAATAGTATTAATCTCTGGATCATTAACTGTTAAATCATAATTCTTTAATAAACTCAAGTCTAATCCATTCTCTGTTGCATATAATTGAACAACTCTCCCACACAATTTATATAACGTAATCCAGGCATCAAGATCTAAATCTTTTAAAACCTGTTCACATTTATTATCAATTATATCCTTAGAAATTTCTTTAAACCCACCGAGTTTTTCCGTTTTATCTATAAGTCTCTTAAATTTATTCAATTTGATTTCAAACGAATCAGATCTTTTAATCTCTTCGTTCAACTTATTAATATAATTTAATTTAATTGTCTGCAAATCTTCATTTACTTTACTTAAGTCATTTTCAAAAGATAGCTTACAGCTCTGCTGTTCTCTTAAGAGTGAATCATATTGGGCATCTAATTGATCCATCTTTTCCCTGTTTAATGTTTCCAATTGTTGTAAATTATACAATTCTTCACTTAAATCTTTATTTTGACTTTTAATTGAATTGACAGTCATTTGTAAACTTGCCATTTCTTCTTCAAATTCTTTAATCTTTCTTAATTTTCTATTCAGCATAGAATCTAAATTGTCTCTTTGGTACTTATACATTGAAATATTTTCAATTAATTTGACTTCCTTCTTTTGTGCCATATCCAAATTTTCTAACATTGTTTGAGATTGTAAGGTAAGTTGTAAATTGGTATTAGTCAAAGAGTCCACCTTATTATATAAGGACTCAATAATTTGTGTAGAACTTGAAACCGTCTCCTTCTTCATTTCTAAGCTCACAGCCGGTTGCAACATCTCAACTACAAATAAAAGTAATATTAATATTTTTTTTTCCTTTTACTTTCCCTCTCTTTCCCTTAGTTTCTTCTCAATACAATCCATAAAAAGGCCAAATGGTCAGACAGTTTGTCCAATTACCTTCCACTATAACACAACTGACCAACCTACAGGGAACAAATGGAGGATCTTTTCTCTCTGATCAACAACGGTTTATTATAGAACTCAGCAAGAGGTTAAAAAGAAAAATAGAAAAAAAAAGAGGACATTATCAGTAATGTTTCTCGAATCACCTTTAAATTCTGAAAATAACGGAATGAAAAAAAAAAAAATAAAAATAAAAAAAAAAATAAAAGAGCACACAAAGAAATTTGTAAAGATATTATGTCTATAACTGGTGCAACAATATACACAAACTAACTACTTTAAGCATTACCACTACCTTCTGTATCTTAATTCATAAATTACAATCAATATATACAAAGAGGAGGGAAAAAAGTGTAGTTGGGTAGAAATTTGTGCTATTTTATGTATAACAGAGGTTCATATTCGTTTGTTACTAGTGACAATTATATAAAGTTAACATTGGGTATTAAAATCAGTTCTGAAGTTTTGGAAATAGTAATTGATTATGGAAGAAAATGTTTGGGGAGATTCCTTTTCACCTACACCCAACTCTGGTATTGATTCCAATGGGGTTAACATCCATAACTCAGTATTGACCAATACAGTTGGTGTTAATAATGAAAATATTAATAATGAAGCTATACCTCAACACCTTGATAAATTGGTTTCTTCGAATCAGAATCAAAGGCAATCAGCTTATTTGGATGATATCAATGAAAATATTAACAAAAAGTTAGCAGGAATTCATTTATATAATGATTACTATCATGGGGATAAAGAAAGTCCTTTGGACATTAAATTAACTCTTGATCATAATACTGATGACGACCTTAATAACGATACATATAGCTTTAAAGATTTTGATAAATTTGATTTTAATAGTTTACAAAAATATCAATATTTGGAATATTCTGATTATGATATACCACAAATCTTAGATTATTTAATTAGTTTGCCAAAGAGTCATCCTCATTTTACTACATACCCTGCCTCGTTACTATTTCAATGTGCTAGATATTCTGATCATATGAAGAAATCAAAAGCTGACACTGAATCTCTGCTTTTTTTGGCATTCACTAAGATCACTTCGTCTGTGTCCACTACCAATAACCTTGATACGGCTACAGAGACCACTACAAGAGATACAACCAACAACCATTTTTCTAACAAATCCTCAAATAAGCCAGACACATTATCTAATAATGACGCTGATCAACATACAGTGAAAAAGACAATAGATATTGTCACTCAGTCTTATTGGATTAGCTCATTAACTTATTTATATTATTACCTAACAAAGGATGAATCCTTTTTTAAAAGGCATCCAAATATCTTACAAGAATTAATTAATACATTACATACAATTATGATCGAATTAGTTACCTCCATCCATGACAGATTGACACCTGTTATTCAGAAGACACTTCTTAATTATACAACTATTGAAGAAGTCAAAGAGACTTTATATAGAAAGGATTGGAATTTCTTTAAAAAGATTAGACAAGCTAAATTAGCTAAAAAAAGAGAACAAGCTAAAATTTTACAAAGACAAAATGAATTGGAGTTGAAGAAAAGTATGAGTAATTCTAGCAGTGCTACTGCCACTATTGATAACAATACTGATACAGTTGAAGAAGAAACAAATAATAGTGAAACAGATAATGGAGTTATGGATCAAAACGTATTGGATAATGATTCAAATAAAAAGACACATTCATATATACTTGATCCTGAAATTTTGAAACATTTATATCCACCTTCTTTAGAAGAGCAAATGAAGCCATCACCATTGAAGATTGTGCAAATATTTGGTGCTTTAACATACGTTTTAAATTTACATCAAGTACATCCATTATTTCAGCAACAATGTTTATCAATGGCCATAAATTGGTTTTCAACTACAATTTTTAATCAGATATTGAAGGATAAAAAGAAAAAAGTACTATCAAGAGCTCGTGCAGTTCAAATTAGATTAAACTTATCAACGTTAGAATCATGGATTAGAAATAATGACATAAGTATATCGAGACCTAAATTAATTGATGATTTTATATGGGAAAGATTTCCCTTCACTCTAATACAAGATTTAGGAGATATTGATCTAAATAATCCACTATTACACAATATAACGACCTTCAAACCTGTTGAGATTGATTCTGGGAAAACAATTACGGATGAGACAAATTCTTTATTCTATTATCAAACTTTCCATCAGATCGCATTCCTTCATTTAAGTCCAGTATTTGAATTATTACAATGGTTACAAATAGCTACATCTATTGAATCGGAGGAATCATTGGAAAATATAATTAGTCTACTACCACATCTAACACCATCGCAATTATTGAAGGCTATAGATAAATATAACTATGAAGTCAGTGAACATAAATTCAATTCCAAATTAAGAAAACATCTTTCTAAGATGGCTAAGATATCGATAGTACAACAAACATATTTAGAGGAAAAACAAATACCTTTATTATGCCTTCCTACTGTTACTGAGTTGACTGATTGCTTTGCAAAAGATGCTGAAATCCAACCATTTTTACCTGATGATATACAAGATGCTATCTACGAAATTCATGATGCAAATCGTAAGATCCGTATCAATTATATAGAAGAAGAAGAGGAAGAGGAATCTAATTCGGATTCCAGTAATCAACAAAACAGTGAGAATGATGATAATATAACAGATGCTAACTTGTTTACAATTAACGATGATAAAAAGGTAGAAAAACCTAATGATGGTATTTATACCACTTCTAGCAACATGATGACTAGCAACAATGATACAATATTTTCCAATTTTTCTGCACCAACAACGTCTATAGCTGGTCCTTCCTGGGCTTTTAACAACGCTACTACTACTGATTATAATAATGAAAAAATAGACTCAAACGTTATTAATGATGTAAATTATGATTTTGAAACAAACCCATGGTAATTATTAGTTATTCTATTAATACCTACCATATCTGCTATTCATAAAAAAATGTAAACCCATATATATATAACGAAGGATCTATAGGGAAATATAATTCCCTTATGTCAATTTTTTTTTTTTTGTTATTTTCAAATAGAGGAGATCTATAATCGAGAAAATTTTTATATAATGGAACTTATCTTATGGGATATCAGCACCATCATATCCACAATCATAATATTACTATTATATATATATATATATATATATATATATATAATATTAGTATAATCTGTTTTCCGATAAATACCTTACCATTTGATCTATGTTTGTGCAACAAATTGACTCTCAACTAAATTTGAGTCACTAGTATTGTTTATATCCTTAGTTAATCCTTGATCCACTTTTAATCGTGAAATGACATTTTCATTAATAAAAATATCTGTTAAAGCTAATTCAGGTATTTTTAAAGTTAACTTTGGAATAGTTTCAGTTTGAGCTCTTCTTGGTAAGAGCGTAGGAAAATGTTATTATTTAAAGTTCCGAAACTTAATATTTCTGTGGTTCCTTTATAAATTTTATTATTTGTCATACCTAATGTTGTGGTTCTTCTCTATTTATAATTATTGTGGGATTAATCTTTGATCCAGTGGTTTCAACTCCGACGTTATTAGAAATAGAATTAACATAGTCATTTTGATAAGATTCATTTATATTTGAAGAATAATTAACTTCTTTTCCACCATTATTATAAGGACCACTGACATTTTCTTTATACTAATCTATTAATTTTTTTTTTTAATGGAATTCGATAAATTATCTACAAGACTTAAATCCAGAGAATGAGCAGTATTGTATATTATTACTATTATTATAATTATCTTTGACAAGATCATTTTCCTGTTGAAAAAAGAAACTTGAACATTTGATTTCTATGTATTGCTAGTGGTTTCTTAATTTATAATTGTCAATGATACTCTACTTCCCATTTGAAAACCAGATATGATTCTTTTCAAAAAATCTCCCCTTTATCGGATAGATTTTATTTTACTTTTCACATTTTAATTTATTATACTCTCTATTATTAGTCAAATCATTTCCTTCTACCAAGGAATGATCCCAAATACCACCTCTATACACTTCATTTTTAGTGCCATACATTACAATATCATCCAATATAAAGATCCACTAATGACACCTTTATACCATCAACAAATTTTTATTTCATGGAATTAGTGATAACGATATAAGAAAATTTACTAGAACTAACGATTGGTTCAATATCCAGCTCCATGATAGGTTCTCTTTGAAAAGCATATCATAACATGTTAGATGGAGGCTGTTTCATAATTATTATCAACGTACCGACCAATTTTTTTGGCTTTGCAATTTAACTAAAATTTTCAATGTTACTTCTCTTGATTTAAACCTCGAACCAAAGTTAATGGTTGACCTTTGTGAATATGAAAATCTATAAAATCAACATTATAGATCAAATCGAAACCGATCCTAGTAGACTCCTCATGTGTGGATTCAGTCAATTTTGGATTTGTTGTAAATGGGATACCTGTTACCTGTTGTCCAAGATAGGGTTAGAATAGGATGGGAATTGGAAATGAAAACCAAACACAAACCCTAAGAGACCAAAGGAAGCTCGAAGGGGAAATCATCATTTTTGCTTTCCTAACCCTAAGAAAATATATTTTTATTTTCTTAAAAATTATTCTTTTATTTTTTTTTTCTTTCTTTCATTCTAGGGTTACTGCCTGTTTTACTATTCTTTTGCCTCCAGCACCAAATAAGCAACTACAAATATAACTAAATGCTACAAACAGTATACTAAGGGTTATACAAATATACAAGAATAACAACAACAGAAGAAGAGAGAGAGAGAGAGGAGGGAGGAGTAGATTAAAATAAAAATAAATAATATAAAAAATAAATAAAAATAAAACTTCAGAGTCATTAAATCAGTTATTTTTTTGTTTAGTAGTCATCGAACAAAAAGTTCTAGTACAGTGTGAATATAAGTTGATCATCATTATTTTATTTTATATTAATTATATTATCCTGTATTATTTTAATCTTTCCCCTTTTCTTTTAATACACAGATAACAAAAAAAAAAAAAAAAGAAAGAAAAGAAATATGAATAAATACACAGTATCTCTCCTTTACCTACTACCTATTACTATAACTAACAAAATAAAATATTAAAAAAAGAAATAAAGAAAATCAGCTATCTTGAGACCATTCATCAATTCATCATGTAACAGATATTTTTTAATGTCACACAACCATTCCATTTATAAAAGAAATTTGTACACTTAAACAGAACAGCCTTTGGAATATGTGACTACCCATTAAAGCATGATTACTAATTATGTCCGCCCGGTCACTAAAATAAAATCATCATTTAAAAATATATATATATATATATATATATTAGAAATAGTAATAGCAAATAGTATTGATAAACGAAGATAACATGGAATAATAATAACAACATAGGATACTTGATAATGATAATATAATATAATTACTTCCATCATACAAGGCTGAAACTTAACGAAATATGGGTTTGTCGACATATAGTTAATACAACTATTCAGTCGGAACAATTGGTATTTTAAAATCTTCTAATCACTTGGAAGGAATATCAAGGATCAATTGATCCATGAGAAATTTAAAAATGACCGACGGAAATAATAACACAAATTGTGGATACATATATAACCATGTATATATATTCTATTATATTTTAATTATCATTACCACGTATCCAGCATCATTATTATTATCAGTGGTATTAATCCCACTATCATATCGAAAGATTTGGATTATTAAATGTAACGAGTGGAATTAAAATGTTTCTGTCTCTGAACACAAATCCAGAAAGGACACTGATCGAAAGGTGAATTCGATGTCTTTCTCCACTTCCTCATTTCCAAGTTTCTGTTCTCCTTTTATATCAATTGGAAAGAATAAAGAAAACGACGACGGGAGGGGGGAAAAAATTTTTTATTTTATTTTATTTTATTTTTTTTTGCCATTTTTTCTCGAGAAAACAAAAACGCACACCCATACATCCACCATTTCAATAGTATTGTCTTTTCTTTTCTTTTTTTTTTCTTTGTTAAATTTTTTTTGTTAGGGTTTATAAAACAAAAAAAAAAGAGGTGAATCCATCTTTTGGGTGGGGCAATTATCTTCGAATAATAAGAACATGGATATGTGTGTTCTTCTTATAGGAAGGGGTCAGGTCAGCGTTTTGGTTTATGGGCCAAGTTACCTTGTACATATAGGTTACCTTTGTGATAAACATGGTGTCAGATACCCAGTCATTGATTATCATAATTGTTGAAAAAGAATATTTCTGAGACCTTTCGACGTACTTTAAGAACTGTTGAAATATACGATAGTCGTTCATATGGTATATCTGAACATAACAATCTTGTATTATATGTATATAGTTCTCAAATCCCTCTCTATAGAGCTTATTATTGTTTGGGATGTATTAAAGTTAAAAAAAAAAAAAAAAAAAAAAAAAAGAAGTAACAAAGATAGTTGTCTCAAGTTATTAAATGTTGGTTTAAGTAATATCGATAGACTTTTTTAAAAATTCAAAGAAATAATTATTATAATATATACATATATACAGGTATGTGCGAATGTAAAAACCAATTCTTCAGTGTCTTGATTCTTAAAAATATTAGACTCTTTCATGTTAATTGACTTTTTTCTTATCACAGATTATTAATCCGCAAGTCATAGGAACAAGAAACTTATTTTTCCATTTATTGCCCCCCTCTCATTGTCAGGATTAATACTTCCCAAAGAGAAAAATTTTGTTCCCCTCGAAGACTATTGTTCATTTTTCCATATATTTAGCCCTTTGTTGTTTATAATATATCCTACCAAATTCGGTTAATAATCTGTCAGTTTATTGGGCTTCCTTTGGTAACTCTAAAAATATCAATAATTCTCTTAATGATATATCTATTGGGTCGTCCACAAAATCAAAATATTTCGAAAGAAAGTAATTTAAACAATTCAATTTATATCGATCATTCTTTAATGTCAGTATAATCCCGATAGATTTACCATAATTCGATATTCTTGACAAAATAATTCCTAAATGAGGCCTTATCATTATATGGTTCAGGGACGGCTGGTAAATCTTCCAATGTAGGAATATATAGTTGAAAATTACAGAACAATTGCAGTTCTATATCTGACGAAGAACATGATGAAAGTAAATTAACAAAATTTCTTAAGGCAGTAACAATGGAATTATTTCTTCTTGTCAACGAGTGACTTGAACTTGAAACTGTATTATTAGTAGTAATATTATTGTTACTTTTTCCATAACGTTGTTGATTATCACTTGTCGTAAAGGAACCAGCCGATGTTTTTGGTGAAATATATGAACTTTTACTGTAATTTGAAGAATCGGAGTTGGATCTGATTTTACTAATAATATGACTAGCTTTTGTGTTAGTTGCACTATTATGACTAGGTTTGGTATTTTTGTTTTTACTCATATTTTTGTCATGAGAAGAGAGACTCATTTTCTTTTTCATATTCTTAGAACTTGTTTTCTCCTGTCATGGGTTGAGACTTATTTGATCTATGTATTAGTGCAAATGAGAATAACTTATTATTTGTTGAATTTTTCCAATTTGAAGTATCTAAAGTTTTACTACACATTATGTCTATATCTCCTTTCTTTAAAAAATTATCAATTGTACTTATAGTATTATTATTGTTGCCATTGTATAACTATACCTATTTAATAATAAAAACTTTGAAGTAGTTATAGATGACGTATCAGTTTTTAATTTAAGCACAAAAGCTTCTCTCTTCCGTGGTCCAGTATTTTTGGCAGAAGAACCTAATATTTGATCAGTACATTTATCACGTTTACTATGTATATTATCCTTAAAATGTGTATCTAACCTAATTTCTTTGTTGATCGATTTATTGTTCTGTTTTGTTGTTTTGATTCAAATTTACCCTTATCTGAAGACATTAATTTTAGTTGACTGTCTATATCATATTTTTCAACCTCCTTCATAACTTTAGTTAATCTCTCTAATGAAGCTTCAACTTTTTGTACCACCATCGTTTTTAATACAAATAGAAGGATAGTTGCCTGGTATGGATCCAAAATCCTTTTGATTTATCTGATTGTCACGACTATCTTTATTAAACAAATTTATCGAACTCGGTTTATCAAGACAACAAATTGGTCCTTTTAGTTTAATAAATGATGATGACATATATCAGTCATATAGGCTTCTTTTTCTCTCTCCCTTTTCTTTTTAACTTCTTTCTATACATTGAATTATTTATTATCAAGGATACAGAGGTACAAAAAAACGTTTTAACTTCTTTTGTATCTTTTGTATGTAATACTTCTTTTTTTAATGTGTTATAATATGGATTCACTAGTCTTCTTTTCTCTGTAGTTGGGTATGTGTCACATACCCTGATTGAAAAAAAAAAATATATGTGTCTTATTTTTTAATTTTTCCTTTTATCTCATCTTGACGTATAATTAAATAGTGCTATATATTCAAATAACTTAATAGATGATGTATGGGGTGATGGATCTGAAAGAGATAGTGGGCCAGGGGTAGGTAGCAAGAAACTTTGCATGTGGATAATGTTTTGTTGTTCAAATCAGTCTCTGTTAGTAGCAATCCATAATTGTATAGTTGGTCAGTCACAATCTAAGTGTGAATAAGGGGGGGGATCGATAAGGTAATGGACACAAGGTGTTTAAGAAAAGACGTTTCTTTTGTTAATGCCTATACAAGAACATTTTCTGAAGAGAAACTCTTTTAAAGTGCCCAATTAGTTAAAGAGTCGAATGATTTAAATAATAGAGATATATTTTAGAAAGTTTGGTTTTCCCAGTTAATGATAAAGATCCTGAACTGAGATCATAAAAAATTGATAGATGATAAAAGTTTCAGATTTCATTAAAAATATAAATCTTTTATGAATACACAATTGTCTTTATGTTCTTGTCTTTTAATGGAATCTATATAGACCTTTTCCCTCCATTGGATAAAAATGTCAGGGTCAATCAATCATTTTGAAATTAGAAAGTAGAAATGTTTTTTTGATTATTCTTATGTCTCTTGAATTTATCGATAGTTACGATCGTGAAAAATTAACAAAGAGAAAGAAGGTTGGTTTGAAGGGGACCAAGATTATTCTAATTTTATTTAATTATGGTATTTGAGTAACCAATGAAGTCGAATATTACTAAACTAATAAAGTCCAGTTAATTAAAGACCGCTTTCGTAAAAGATCAAAAGTTGAGGAGTTCGCTATTCTAACTATGGAAATTTTGAGTCAGCTAATAATGCAAAAATCTATGTATACCAATATGTGGTATACTAAGATTATTGGTTGCGTTAAATATTTTCACATTCTTAAGAATAGGAATTAGAAAAGTCACAGAGTGCTAAAAAGAAATCATATTCTTCTATTTTATCTAAATCTACACAGGCATTGACTAGTGGAACAATAAAATCAATAACTTCTATATTAAAATGGATGAAAAGTGCACTTACTTCAGCACCAACTACTATTACTTCATTTTTTGCAAAATTACCTATAAATATTAATAATACTGCCAATACTTTAAATAAACTGGAAAACAGCTTCAATTCTTCTAAATCAAATAGAGATATCAATGATCATGAATATTGGTTTATCATAAAAGTTCGTAATAAAGAGAATCCAAATGAGATAATATATACTACAAAAACTTGTAAAAAATTTCAAGATTTTATCGCATAATTTAAAAATTGAATCACCAGGTAAGAAATTACCTCAATTACGTGAAAAGAGAGAACAGAGTTATTCATTGACTATGCGTAATCAGTTATTGCCAAACAGGAGGAGTTCCAAATCAGTCCATAGATAAAATTATATCCTTAATTGAAATCGAATGTGAAACTTTAAAATCTACATTGAATTCAACTCTAAATTCTATAGATGATGCTGATATTGATACTTACATTTTAAAATAAAGTACAGTTCATGTCGTTGCACAAAATATTGTAAATAAAATTATAGGAAATGAAGATACTAATACTGGTAAAAACATTGATATTGTAGAAGCTGAAAGTGAGCATGAGGCCAATGATGATATTGAAACTATATTTGTTAGTATCCAAATGATACAAAGAACCAATGCCTTGATCTCTGAAAAGATAAGAACCTCTTCGAGACAATACTTAAGAATATTAAGTAATGATTAAGAAACCTCAGGGAATCTCCTAATACATTTCAATTTTTTTAAAGTAAAAAAAAGACTGTTGATGGCTAAAAAAATTCTTGAACGAAGTTGAATAAGGGATCAAATATTGTGAGCTAAAAGATATTAATAACTTGACTAATCATTTGAAACTCCAAAGATTGACATCATAGAGATCTTTAGAAGTTTAAGATTCAATGAAAAAAAAATTAAGGGATCATTATTAAAGGATGAAAAATATCTTTTATCAATGAACTTAGAGGTAAAAAATGTATCTAAGAACTTTAATCGCGCTTTTACAACACTTTATTGAATGGTTTAAAATATATTTATTTTCAATAATATATTAATTATTTCTAGGTAATGATAACAATTGTTTGTTTTTAAGGCAGATAAAGATTGTATTACATATATATTGATGCTATATACAATGATGGGACAAATTTTGAAGTTCACCTACTCTATGTTAATAATGAAGAGGACGATATATTTATTCTTAGCACAACCATTAGATAATAATTTACTGCTACAAGCAATGGTTTCCATTATTTTTCACTGAAGATTTAAAGAGTTAAACAAGCGTTATCAAAAAACTGGAGACGATTATATTGAAAGAATCTGAAAATGCATCATAACTCAGTAGAGTTTTAAAAGAGTTCAATGAGATGGACCAGTTGAATCAATATCATGATGGTGAAGAAAATTCAGTGCACGATTTAATTAATAACAACAAGTCGAATGATGATGATAGGAATGGTGATTGATTAAAATTTAATATTGAAAGAATCTACGAAGAATCGAAGACAATGGATATACTAGTATGTTTAAATATATTAATGGAATATTCTGAAACGACAAGTATTAATACTGAAGCAGTCACAACAGTGATTGAACCATATTATGGTGTGAAGGCAAAAAAGAGTGATAGATTATATTTTCAATATATTAAAGAATTATTTCAATTGTATATTAAAGAAAGAGAAAAAAGATTGGTAAGAAAATTGTGATAAGACCCAGAATTGTCTAATGTTTTAAAGGTTATGGTTACAATGGTGTATGAACCAATGATTAAGGTTTTTAAGATAGCGAGAATGGATGTTGTATTAAAAAATTTCGAAAAATTCATGAATGATTTAATTAAATTGATGGATGATATTATTAATGGTCAATTAGAGAATTCCACAAAATTCAATATAATTGAAAGTGTTATTTAGTCAGTGACAAAACACCTGGATTCATTCTATAAGTTTGTTCAGGACGTTTATCTTAGTGATACAGAGGGGATATTTGAAGGTTTTATCAAATGGATTACAAAGATTATTCGATTTTTACACTGTTGTAAATATGGTGGAGTAAAGGGAGGAAAAAAGAATGGTTTTAAACGAATTAATAAGTTAGAAGTGACTACAGATAAAGTTAGATGTTGATGCTTTAAAACGATAGATAGATTCAGTGATTGAAAAGAAAATGGAATCAACAAGATTGTACGGACAATTATTTGAATCCAAGATTAAATCAGGAAAATCATTTGATAAATGGAATAGTAATCATAATAATAATAATAATGCTGGCAATACATCAAATGAAATTACTAATATACAAAACTTCATAAGCCACCGTTGGAAATGAGTGACATCCGATATAATACCAAATCAAACCACGTCAATTTGATTTTACAAGATATAAAATTAGCAACCCTTGATCTGGATACAGAGGAACTATGAATATCTACAAGAGGAGGAAGATACAGAGGTGGAACAAATATATCAAGAAATTGTGATTAAATTCGTTGTTGAAGCAGTGATTGCTAATGGGATAACTTGGAATGAGGAGAAGTAGAACGGAGAAAAAAAAATTTCCACAAATTTCCAAATAGAGACACAGAAAGAGAATAATAAACAATCATTCATTCACCTTCATTTATATATACCGGGTACACTTAATCTAAAGTCTATTACATTAAGTATACTAGATTAATTAATTATTGTATAGTTGCATACATAATATCACTATTGAGATAAAAGATTTAATAACCATTACACAAGAAGAAATCAAAAAAGAATAAGGAGGGAGAAATGGGTAATATTAGACGTATCCTTGCTATTTCTAGTGTTGCCGCAGTGCTTAGTGCTACTGGGTATGCTATCTGGTTTGATTATCAAAGAAGAAATAATGTTGAATTCAGAAAGAATTTAAAACAAAGAGCAAAGAAACAAAAGAGGAAAGATGAATTAAAGGCTATGGAAGTTAAAAAGGCTCGTGTCTCTGCAGTGTTACAATTCTTAAGCGAAGAATTACTAAAGGATCCCATATCCACTGATCCAACTGAGATGGAAAAAGTTTTTACTACAAATGTTGAGTACGGGGAAAGACTATCAATGGTTCCAGGAAATGAAATGGAAGCAGCTGTTAAATTTTATAAAGCTTTAGCTGTTTATCCAAATCCTGCGGATCTGCTAGGTATATATCAAAGAACCATACCAGAGAATATTTATGAGTATATTGTTATTATGATTGCTGTCATACCACCTGCTAATATTACTTCGTTTATTAATACAGGTGAAGAAAAAAATTCTAATATTAATAAATCTAAAAATGAGGAAGAACCCCTGATAACTGAATTAACTCAAGAGTCTAAAGAAGACGTTGGAAATGTAGAGGAATCTTCTA
Organism: Arxiozyma slooffiae; assembly: GCA_017347545.2. NCBI lineage: Eukaryota > Fungi > Ascomycota > Saccharomycetes > Saccharomycetales > Saccharomycetaceae > Arxiozyma > Arxiozyma slooffiae. The sequence continues at coordinate 394,278 of JAFHAQ020000006.1, read as the reverse complement.
TTGCTAATAGATTGGATCAAGAAAAGGAGAAATAAGAAAGAACCTCTGACTGAAAAATAAACAACTAATCATTTTGACATTAAATCAGAATAGTTATTAGTGACTATAATAGGAAAAAAAGACGTCAATTAATTATTATTACAATAATAATAGTAATAATAATTACAGAAATGGATTTATATGATATTATCTTTTCTTTTAAATGGTTAATTTTACCATATTTATTAATGGAATCATGATATAAATCATATATTCTCATTTATTGCAAAAAAAAAAAAAATAAATACAAGTATATATATAAATATATGATTATATGTATACATCTGCTTATATATATTGTATACTGTTCTATCATGTTAATATAATATTTAATCAAAGGAATATATAAAAAAATAATCAATTTAACCTCATGATAACTTTACTATTTAATTAAAAACAAAAAAAGGAATAAGTAAAATAATTATAACCATCAATAGGTAGGCAAACAAATATATATATTATAGAGAGAGAAATGGGGGAGTGGGGAGTGAACTATTTTATAATATTTATTCATTTTGGAATAAAATGTAATAATCCAGAAGTCAAATAGCAACCATAAGTCAACATAGCCAAAATATGACCCATATTAAAAAGAAGACTCAAACCATGAGCTTTACCAAACTCTTTCTTTAATGGAGCATCCAATGAATCGAATTGATCCTTTGTTAACTGACCCATTTCAAACTTTTTCTGTAAATCATGTCTCTTAATTTTAACTAACCTATTCCATGGTAATAATCCATATAGATTAATTAACCCCATAATAGATGAAGTACCAAGTACATAATATCCAGAAGTAGATAATGGGACGGGTAAAGTTAAAGCCAATGCGACAGGTGCCATGGATTGCATAGTGAAAAACCAGGGAAACACTTTACTTTGTAAGATTGAGAATTGATCCTTTGTTAAAGTTTTAAATGCAATTGGGCTAGCTACATAGGAATAAAATGCAGATCCACCAAAGGCAATAGAATATAAAATCAAATGAGAAATTGGTTTTAATAGCATGATTATGGTAAAAGAGAAGAAAAACAGCGGAGTTTATATCTGTATTATAGAATATTAAATATGAGATATGAGAAATGGAATATATATATATGCATATATGTATGTATGTGCAACGTACTTCTAGCACAGTATATGATTCATATAAGGTATACTTTTACTTACAAATACACCCTATAGTTAGTTATATATTTCTTCTACCCCTTCTCCATTTATAAAATTTAATCTTCAACCTTTAAAAGATTGATTAAGGAAAAAAAAACGAAGAGAAAATAGTGGGAAATTTAAGAAGAAGGAGTGGATTATTTGAACGAAATATTAGTTAAGGATAGAGCTTAAACAGTTTATAGCTAGAGGTGTTCACATATCCTTTTTTGTGTTAAATAGGAAACACTATATATTATTATTATTATTATTATTATTATTATTATAGAAAGAGCGTGTATATAGAGTATACAAAATACAGAGTGTATAATGGTTGTTAAAGGTATAGCAGGTCGCTATTCAATTGCTAGAAACGGTGTTACAGATTCATTTATTTTCCCATGCAAAAAAAAAAAATAAATAACTCTTCAATACTGTAATTGGGGTTGATCATCACAGGGGATAAGAAATTTCTTGGTCTCTAAAAGATTAAATAATACTGCCCAAAAATATAAACATGTAGAATTTGAAATTGTCAAAAAAATATGGTCACTTTGTCATAACATGTTGGTATTCAAATGGTAGAAATAAACCCATATTGGAACCTAATTAAATTGATAAGAAATTAAAGTTATGTATCGATTCAAGTGGCGATATTCTACGTAGATGGACAAAGAATGATAATGTTAGGTCTTTGAAGGAAACCGTTAGAGGTATATGATCGCCATTCCATGCGCATGATACTCCAAGAGTCTAATATATTTTCTGCATCGATAATTGTATTCTTTGCAGACCGCAAATATCTGCACATTATACATACAATCACACAGATTCTTTATTCTTTCATACCTCTTTTCTCGTATATAATTATGTCAAATTAAAGATTTTAACATATTTTTTTTTTATAAATTCTTAGTAGTAGTAGTAGGAAGAACAGAGTTATATCTAGACGTATAGAAAGAAACTCTGTTGAGAGTCGTAAGTTTTCGTTTGTGTATAGTGGAGAGAAGTTGGTACGCACAAATATATCTATATTATATACTCTTTTAAAAAAAATATTTTTTATTCCCCTTTGCTTGTCTTATTTTTAAAACATGAATAAAGAAGAACCTGTTAATGATGATAAATTGTGGGATCAATTAGAACAACTTATTCAATTGGAAGTAACAAAACTAAAGAAGGAAAAAGGTGCTATTCATCATGGCTTACATCCTGAAGTTATTAAATGTTTAAACAAATATACCAATAATGGTGTAAGTGCTGTTAGTAATAACGATAAAAAAAGATCCATTAATCATGACACATCAGAAAATTCCAACAAGCGTATACGAAAAGACATAAATATGGAAGATGATAGTAAGAATGTTGGTATTGATATGAATAGATATGATACTGATACTTCAAATGTATCACTTCTACAGTCTATGAATTCATATTTAGATCATCAATTGATTTTGTTAAGGGACAATGGCAATTTGAATAAAACAATTATTAATCAGTGGGCAGTTAATAATGAGTTCATGGAAAATAATGTCTATATGATACAAGATACCATTGATATCCAAGAAACCCATTTAAAACAATTGAATAGATTGCTATCTATGAATTAGCCTATCTTTTTTTAATATTTAATAGAGTTCACAACATATATATGTATTCATATTTAAATATACGTAAATTTGTATGTTTTATTAACTTATTTATTTATTATCTTTTTCTACTATAACTTTCATATAAATATATATATATAGATAAATATATATATATATATATATATATTTCAGTCAATAATTAATATATGATATAATTGAAAAGTTTCAAAGTGCTTATTTGTCTAAGACATCAGCATCGTATTTTTGCTTGAACCATTGGATGGTGTCTTCTTTAGAAGTCTTGTGAGAGTTACCAATGGTACTTCTGCATCTCTTTCTTCTAGTAACTCTAGCACCTGGTCTACCCATAACAACGTAGAAATCCATACCGAAAATACCAATGGATGGGTCGTATTTGATACCTAAATCGATATGTTCGTCAATACCAAAACCGAAGTTACCAGTAGCAGAGAAGTTTCTGGTCTTTAATTGGTATTCCTTGACCTTTAAACCTCTTTCCAAGATTTCTTCAGCCTTTGGACCTCTGACAGTAACGTGAACAGCGATCTTTTCATTTCTTCTGATACCAAAGGTTCTGACAGTGTAACGAGCTTTAGATTGAACTGGGGTTTGACCAGATAATTGTTCTAAAACCTTAGAAGCTCTGGTTAATCTATCACCAGATTCACCAACAGAAATGTTTAAGACCAATTTCTCGATCTTTAATTCTCTCATAACATTTTGGGCTTTGGCAGACATCTTGACTGTTCAGTTATGTATGGAAATTGACTTGGTTGATGCTAAAATACAGTAAACAAACAAATGAAAGTGTATAAATATAGAAATAAGAATCAATTGTAATTGTAAGTCAACCAATAAAGTACATAGTTAAGCAGGAGTAAGATCTAGATAACCAATACTTTGTAATATAATCAATAAACTGTAAATGTCATTAAATCAATAATATCTTTGCAATGAGTTATTGGTTCGTTCAATTCCATTCAAGAGTTTGTTCATTTTTCGAAACGTTTTTTTTTTGTTACTTTGGGGTTTCAGCATAGCAAATTTCCCTTTCAGGCAATTTCGTAAGGAATGACCAAATGGTGGGGAAACGAAACAGAAAAGTTGCGTTCTTTTTTGTTTTTGGTTGGCAAACTACCGAAACCAGAAAAACTAAAGAAACTTAAACAAAAAAATAAAATAAAAGCAAAACTGTTTTTTGGTGGGTGTTCTGATGTTACAAACAGTCCTCAAACAGATTATGCTTCGCGTAAAATAAAGTTATGACATAATTGTTACTATTATTATTATTATTATTAAAGGTAATTATAAATAATCCAATATATTTATACATTTCTTATTGTTGTTCGGCATATATACCTTTAGTTTTTAAACATATACTGTATATGACTAAAAAATAATTAAAATATTGGAATGATTGATGAAACTTGTCCAAAAAATCTATTTTGCTTTCATATGAAATATTTCTTACTCTTTATGTGATATTAAAGTGGTTGTGTTTTTCTTTTTTCGTATAACTATTATCCAATCAAAGACTTCTCCTCTCATTTAATAATAATTAAAAAAAAAAAAAGAAAAGAAGGAAGGAAGGAATTATTTAATGCTCTAATATTATTGTAAGATGTCATATGGATTGATTAGTTTTATTTAATTTCATAAAAAGAAATGTTCACTGTGACCCCTTCTATTAAAATAAAAGCATTTAGCAATAAAAGACTTATTCGAATCCAAGTAACTCATATTATTTATTGAAGGTCGAAATATATGGTTACCAACTATCTGATCATTTGATAAAGCTATTTCTTGAGCTTCAGTGCAGTGAACACGAGCAATTAGTTCCCCAACTTCATCACGAACTAAAAATTCCAACAAAGATAATAAATCTTCGTCAGGAATGGTATATGTTTCTAATAAAGTATGGATAGATTTCTTTCAGCTTTAATAGGAAAAAAAACAGAGGTGAATTGTGACACTGTAGGAGCAAGTTTCAAAAATTTCCTAATTGTTTCTATAGTAGACATGATATAAAAAAGTTTTGATAAAAAACTATTGGTATAATCCTGGGCGTAGCCCAAGACAACTAGCAAGTGTAAGGTACCCTTACTGATTGATTTGTTTGTTTGTTTGTTCTTAGTTCGTTTTTTTTATTTATTTTATTTGCGTTGAATTTTTTTTTTTTTGTTTTTTGTTGATTTGCAAGAAAAATAGATGATTCTCGATAACGTTTATTCGCATCCATTTTCATGTTAATAACATATGGATAGAAGAAGGAAAACAGAGTAAAATTATATATAACCAAGTAAAGAATTAGATGTATAAAAATATAGATCATACGATTCCTCTTATATTTTGTCTGGATTTTAATACTTTCATTTTTGCCAGTTTTTTTTTACAATTATTTAATCTCCTAATGTCACAACAAAGTTTCTTGGATCCATTTCCTTCTTCCTTAAAATTACTTAGAAAGGTAAAGTCTATCAAAAGAGACAGTAGCATCTTTTGTCAACTCATTTGTTATTCACAGTTTCCCTGTGGATGTAAAGAAACTTTGTCGGGGAGAGGGAGTTATTGATAATAATATTCTCTCTACAAATAAAAAAAAAAAAAAAAAAAAAGATACTTGGCAGTCTTTTCTTCTTTGTTCTCTGGTAAGACTATTCACTTTTTATAATAACGATAAACTTGGCAATAAGTGAATGGAGATTGTTAGTGCTCTTAGACTACGAGGATAGTATTACTCATTATACAAAAACACTTGTTTTTATTTATTTATTTATTATCTTTGAAGTACGGAAAAGGAAGAAAACCAAGACGGAATATATCTGTAAATTGATTTCCGCAAAAATAAATAGTGAGTTTGCAGTTGTTTGGTGACGGCTTTAATTTCATTAATAAGAGTAGATATTTTAATGGGAAAGGTCTGTTTAATGAACTTAACGTTTAAAAAAGACAAAAGTGTGTGAAGAAAACTTGTATAGGTCAAATTAAGTTTGAATTGGTTCATAGTTTAGACATCCCAAATATCAATCAATCCAACTGAACATATAATAACATGCAAGCTATTGCTGATTCCTTTGTTCCAAACAATGCCCTAGTTAGGGAACTACAATACGATAACGAAGAATCCTTAACTAATGATCTTATAACTGGTTCACAAAGATTTCAAAGATTGACTCCATCTTTAGAATTACCACCAATTTCATCCCCACAACAATTCTTAAGAGCACATACCGATGATTCACAAAACCCAGATTGTAAAATTAAGATTGCTCATGGTACTACTACTCTAGCATTTAGATTCCAAGGTGGTATTATTGTCGCTGTGGATTCTCGTGCTACTGCAGGTAACTGGGTGGCATCACAGACAGTCAAAAAAGTTATTGAAATTAATCCCTTCTTGTTAGGTACTATGGCAGGTGGTGCTGCAGATTGTCAATATTGGGAAACTTGGTTAGGTTCTCAATGTAGACTATACGAACTAAAAGAAAAACAGAGAATCTCTGTGGCGGCTGCTTCTAAGATTCTAAGTAATTTAGTTTATCAATATAAAGGGGCTGGTCTTTCTATGGGTACTATGATTTGCGGTTACACTAAGAAGGAAGGTCCTACTGTCTATTATGTGGATTCTGATGGTACAAGATTGAAAGGTGATATATTCTGTGTGGGATCTGGTCAAACCTTTGCTTATGGTGTACTTGACACAAATTATAGATGGGATTTAACTGTGGAAGAAGCTCTTTATTTAGGGAAAAGATCCATCTTGGCTGCTGCACATAGAGATGCTTACTCTGGTGGGTCTATTAATTTATACCATGTGACTGAAAATGGTTGGGTTTATCATGGTAATCATGACGTTGGAGAAACTTTCTGGGAGATAAAGGAAAAGGAGGGTTCTTTTAACAATGTTGTTGGGTGATTGTTTTCTCAAAAAATAAATAAATAAATAAATAAATTTATTCATATATGATCTTATATATTAAATAGTATCTTTGACTGTATATTTTGTTTTAAAGATATAGGTTCATTTGTATGTTTTCTGTATAATATTTCAATAGATAATAATTTAAATCTATTAACTACATCATACATAAAGAAGATTTGGAAAATACTTAAGTATATAATATAAATTGATTTCGAATTATCTTTTTTTTTTTAAAGTTCAGTTGAAACTCACTTTCGTAGTTATGCAAAGTGTCATATATATATACATATATATATATATCAGTAAATGTCACCTGATTCATGTCATGTCTCAAAAATAACTGGATTTTATTATTATTATTTGTATTAGTGGTAGTGATTCTCGTAGTATCATATCAGGAATATTAGTCAGTATGTTGATTAGTTTCCACTTTACTTTCTTCGGAGTTTAGGTGCTCATTGACACTAGATTCTTCAGCATGCTCGGATTCGTTTTCATTAGTTCGTTCTGGAATATACTCAGATGTTTCATTTACTGTTGTCTGTTTATTTTCATCATATCCATTTTTGTCTTCTTCATTCAGTTCAACGTCCTTAGATTCAATATTTGTATCTTTAAGCATATGGACCTGTTTTGTATTATCTGATGCGCTATCAACATTGACAGTATGCTGGTTGCTATTATCATTATCCCCCTCATTTATGTTTTCTTTTATAACCTGATTATTTTTATTTATATTGTTTTGTTCTATTGTTGCCTTTTGTTCCTGGTCATTAACACTTTTATTATTACTAGCAGCATCAGTTGAATCACTATCACTGGATTCAGAATCACTATCATTACTACTGGAACTGTCGCTGTCATTGTCACTTGAACTATCAGCTGAACTATCGCTCGTGTCGCTCGTGTCACTATCATCGCTTGTATCACTTGTGTCACTGTCACTACTGTCATTAGAATCACCTGAATTATAGTTTAGTTTCAACCTCTTATTGCTTTCTTTACTGTTAATATTTTCGTGTGGTCTTTTTGTTGATGTGGAGACAGCCCGTGATATTATATTTGTGTGTCTATTATAACTAGCTGATGAAGAAGCGGAAGAGGCAACTGTTCGATTATTTTGATTCTTAGGGTGGAAAAATCTTGACAATGAAGTTGGATCGAATCCTCCGGATGGTGTTGAAATTGACGATGTTAAAGACGCTGAAGAAGAAGTAGTCGTGCTATTTGGTTTATTCGTATTATTGGAAGAATTGGATTTTGATGAAGACTTTATCACTGGTGCGTTTTGTTTCAAATGAGTGGTATTTTTCTCTGCTTGTGGAGTAGTTTTTTGCTTTTTTATGTTAGAATGGCCACTAGTTGAGAGATTTTCATTAACCTGTTGCAAAATAGATGGGTCAACTAATTGTTTAACTTTACCTTTTGTAACCTTGGCAGTGGCAGCATTCACTGCTGCAGAAAGGATCAAATTAAGATGTTGTGGATTTTTATCCATTAATGCTGTTAATGGATTCCCTTTTATACCTTGACTCTTAGCAGCTTGTGTGACTTGATTTATTGTCATTGCTAGAGCCTGTGTTAAGATTGTTGCAATCGTTTGCTTGTCTAAACCTTTTCTGTCTCTAGTCATAATTATTAATTGATCTTGTAGAAACTTCATAGTTCTTTGTTTATCACTTGCTTTTGTGTTCTCTGATGGTGTAGATTGTCTATTTAATGTCAATGCACCGTTTTTCCCACTTCTGTTTGCTGATAGAGTTTGAGATATATTTGCTTTTACCTGTTTTTTACCATGTGCTACTGCAACCCTACCTTTTTCAACATTTTGTTGCTGTAATTTTAATTGGGCTGCTTGTGCTTTTGCCTTCGCTGCTTCGGCTTGTTTTTGTTTTATCTTTTCTCTTTCAGCTATATATGCTTCGTCAAGACCCCATAGCCAACCTTTACCTTTTTTACAAACTTTCCTAAATGATTTGTTTAGAGAAAGGTTATGTCTGACAGAACTTTGCCAGCCATCGGGACAATATTTATAATATGGGTATAATTCTCTAATCCCCCCGTATATTTCAGAAAGAGACATACCTTGTTCACTAGAATATTTTCTAATACAAGTAGTCAGCATAGCAGAATATGAAAATGGAGGCTTGGTTCTATATTCCACTGGGATTTCTTCCAGCGTATACACTTTTTTAGGAGGTTTAGGTATTTTTTTCTCTTTTTCCTTTGGTTCCTTCTTCACTGGTTTAGAAGTTTTAGCTGCTTTCTTTTTTGGTTCTTTGGGTTTGGTATCTATATTATTCTGTGATTTAGTTTTAGGTTTGGATTTAGGTTTAGATTCTGAAGACGATTTTGTAATTTGTTCCTTAGGTGTATCTTTCGTCTCCTTCTTATCTTCTGGTATATTATCTTCTTGTGTTTGATTATCTTTTTCAGGTAATACAAATTGAAAAGGTATTTGACCGATTTGAATTTTTGTTTTATTGTGAAGTGGAACTGTATTTCCTCTCTCTATAAACACATCATCTACAAAGGCACCATTTTTACCAATAATCGATAATTCGAATCTACCGGTCCCAAAATTGTAAAATATCTGAGCATGTCTCCTAGAGATCGACTTAGAGGGACCTAAGTTGACGTCCACCTTATGAGTCGTGTCATTTTCCGAACGTCTCCCAATAACTGCATGTAAAGTCTGAACATAGAATGTATAACTTTGAAAGTCTAGTCTAGCATAAGCAAACACTGTAGGTTGTTCTTTAGTAACCTCTGACGGTTGCTCACTTGTCATTCCACCATTCAACATAACTTTCGGTATACTTGTATCATTCACTGAAACATTAGAAACAATTAAGGAATTCTCTGAAGGTATGTCATTCCGTATTCCTTTATTTATTTCATTACTGTTTGAGTCAGAAGATTGTATCGTATTAAAAGTGTAACCTGGTGAATTGATTGGATAAAATGCACCGGGTATAAGTGAATTTTTTCTCTTCCTATACAACAAATTATTCTTCTTTGATATAATCGATGCAGGAGTATTTCTGTTCTCTCCCTTGTCGAATGTATCACGGAGTTCTTGTAGTAACTCATCAGATTTAGTTACAGTTTTACTTTGATCATTTTCTTGCCCTATTTTACTTTCAGAAGCATCATTGTTCATTAAAGCTAATGATAGGCTATTCTCTTTAGTGGAACTCTGTGAGTCTGTTAATTTTTCATTAGGACTTAATGAAGGTAATATTGTATTACTAATGTTGGAAGCTTGTTCAATTGTAAATGTAGAAGGCGTGTTTAATTCGTTATTTAATTGACCATCACTTAAAGGCGTATCTTCAATATCCATTTTATCTTTGATATCGTTTGTCTCTGGTAAGCATAGAGATGTATTTAACCCGTATTTGAATATACTCAAGTCCGTTTTATTCTCATCCTGTAATTTATTGTAGGTAGTGGATGATAATTCCGGAAGATCACTTTCTTTCATGTTTTGGATATTATTCTCATTATATTCCCTCCTTGTTTGTATTGAGCCCTCTAAAATACCATGTGGGGAAAATATATCCTCTTCTTCCTTAGTATCAAAATCGTAAAGTTTTGGAAAATCATCATCACCCAAATTTGTTGGTAATTCAAGATTCATAGCTTCTACATCCTCTTGTTTCATTCTCATGTCAATATCATCATTTATATGTTCTTTGTTGATAATCTCATTGGAAGGCTGTTGAAAATCGCCTTGGTTGTGCTTATCTATTGAGTTTTTAATATCAAAATTCTCCTGTGGTACTTTTAAGTCAGCGGTAGTATTGGTAGTAGAAAGGTTAGAACTATCAGGAGTGACAGAATTTATATTATCATTATTATTGATAATATTTTCATTATCAACTGCCTTATCCTTAGTTTCTTCAGTATTCTCAGTATTAATAATATCCTTCTGGGATGAATTAGAATCTTTAGTTATTATTGATGAATCCTTTTGTGGAATTGTATCTGGATCTCCCTGCTTCAATATGGGTACACTTTCACTCTTACTAATTTCAACATTAGTTTCATTATGTTCATCCGATATCAGTGGGGTATATGTGGAATCGGTTTTTTGTCCCGGTAAATCACGTTGAGCACCTAAATCTATATCCGTTACAAGGACCCCAACATCTTCGACTTCTTCCTCGATACTTTCTAAAGGAGGTATATCGTCAAGCATGTCAAGATCATGCGACTCTGTGACGGACAATAATTGTTCTGAGAAGTTACTAGAGAGAATAGGCTTGTTATCTGGATCATGGTTCCGTGACTGGTTGAGAAGGCCAATATTAGGGAAATCGTTCATATTTTTTTGAAGATTAATATCGAGACTGGTGTCAGTGTCTTTATTAATAGGTTCAGACACGATTTTTTGTGGATCTGAAATATCATTGTTGTTTGTGCTTCCAGTTAATTCTGTCTCTGTATGTAACGACTGCAGGGTTTCCATCGTTAATATAAGTTATATGTGTATGTGACCCACAGAAGATTTAAAAAGTATCGGTATATATGTATGTATTAAACGTAAAATTAAAAGTTAATTTAATGTTACAATGAAGTATCACACTCCTGAAAGATATATTATATAAGATTATCGTCAAATTGGTGGAACTTATTATTTGCTTGTTTATTTATTTTATATTTTTTTGTCTATCTGTACTTCGAATTCCTAGAGCTCTCTTACTTCTTGAATCCTATTACGAATAATATGGGTCTCTTACCTCTTTCAATACTGGTAGTAGTAGATGCTATTTAAAAGGGCAAATTGTAGACACAGGAACAAACCAAATCGAGCACAGATCCAAAGTTGTTAAACAAATAATGCCAGAATATATCTGATACGATGTCAGATTACAGTTGTCCTTGACAATGTTTCGTTAGTTTAACTGTTTGGGATATATATCTAGTGATGAGTTATTGTTTACTTTTTTTTTTCTATTTAATGATTTAATTTTTCACTTATAGAAAATTTCATGGTTCGTTCCAAGTGATGTTCCTCAGGTCTCATCTGTAAAAACAAAGTCGAGTAGAAAATTAAGTAAACAATCACAGGGAGAGGGAAAAAATAAAGCAGATAACTGCCAATGCGAGTAGGATAAAGACAATAAGTAATATTAAAAGGCTTAAATAAGCCAATTGTTACCTTTCCTTTTTCAACATAACGAAAGACTTAGTATTTGCAAGGATATGACCAGTCGTTATTATTACCTATTTTGGAAAGGGTGTTATGATATTGTATGCCTATAAGAATTTGAAATACAATTAGATACGGCTCAGGAAATAAGATAACAAAATTAAATACTATCTATCAAGTAAATGTGAATGTACCGATACAAGTTGTGTTATTATCAAATTGTATAGAAAATATTTTGAAGAATAATATCATCTATATTTTGTTTTGTTTTCGGTATTTACGCAAGTTTATGAAAAGGGAGAAAGGTACCTGATTCAGCCGAGTCATGATCAAAGATTTTGAAGAACTTCTCTGGGTTGAACTATGTAAAGGAGAACAAACCTAGATATACTGTCAAAACGATGGGCGTTAAATAGTCAATAAATTTCTGGAGGAGTTCAAAGTCACTATCAGAAATAAAGTAGTCATACAATTTATCAAAGAATCTGAAGAAAATAATGTTACAGATTGAAGTAGTTGTCAAATAAAATCCTAAAAAATGAGGTCTTGTTTAGATTAGTATGTATAGTTTCTATCTTAATAATTAATTAGCATAAAAACTTTTTTTTGTCTTTTAGCCCTTAGTTTTATAGTAGAGTTTAGTACATAGTCTACTTTCTTCAGATAAATGACCTAAATGGATCAGTGTTTTTTTTTTTTTTTGTTAAGATCAAATTTGTGGGTCATTTTAAGTTCCATTGAAAATATATACAGGATTTAGCGGTAGTATATATATCAAATAAATATAAGATTACCTTAGCAAATAAGCTGATCATATATGGACATCGCAATACAACCATTAGGTCTAATAGAGATGTATATTATTATATAATATAATATATTTGTATATACACAGATTTGTCTTTTTTTTTTTTTTAATAATGCTGTGGTGTATCGAATTGTGAATTTGTTTATATTCGTTTGTCCACTTTTAAGTTTCTTGCTTGAATTCGTTCCCGTGGACTTAAAACCCACTCAATAGATGTAGCCAATTCTTCCTTTACATCACCTGAAGAGACATCAAAGTCATCATCGTCAAATCCTAAGATAAGGACTATTTGAGTTAATTTAGTAAAACTGTCTCTAATGGCATAATGCGTTCCACATATTGTTCCAATGAAAAGACTCAATTCTCTGTCTAGCTTTATTGCACCCAATTCATTAACTTTTAAATTCCATAGTTTTTTTTCAATCAAATGTTTTAGGAAATTTACAATCAATCTTAATAAGTCTGTGTATGCTTTTTGATATAATACATTTTCATATGGTTGCATCAATTGATTCCATTTCTGAACAAACGTATTAATGTCTCTCATATTTTCAAAATCTTCTATACCACAAACATATTTGTTTTGAGATGTATTGGTAAATAAAGTATCAAATAAAGGTTTGATCTTGGGAAGACATATTGTTTGAAACAAATATTTAATCGACCAATTCTGTAATTTTTTCACTTGTATAATCATTTTATCCTCACAATTGAATAACAATTTCTTGATTTTATCAGATTCGTCATAGAAGGGGAAATTATCGACTAATAACTTAGGATTATCGTCTATGATTTCTTGGATTAATAATTTTTTTAATGCTAATACAATAAGATATGATGTGTTTACATATATCAGATAGTGATGTAAGGCTAATATAGATTCCGAATTATCCTCATCAACTGTCACCACAGAATGTAAATTGGATTGAATATTTGCAAATGCACCTCTGAGATTAAATTTCCCAGTGGTTGATGTAGATGTGGCAATATTATTATTGTTGTTGTTGCTGTTGTTGCTGTGCAAGATATTAGAAGTAATTGATATACCACTATTGTCTGTACCACTATAAAGTTTGGATAGTGATGTTCTTGGCGATCCTATACTTTCTTTATCTTGTTCCCGTGTTGATATTTTGGGTTGATACTTTTTTAACAGTATTAGAGTGCCTGTTGACAATTTACTTTGTAAACTCCTAAATTTATTCTGAAGAAATTTGACAAGAAATTCATTTTGAAAAAATTTGGGTAATTGTATCAACAAATTTTCAACGATATTAAATTGACCTGTATTGACATTATTCACCAAAGTCTGTCTCAACAATAGTGTTAAATCTTCTAAGACAGAACTTATTGGCCAAGATGATGGGTCTTCATGTGTTATTGGATTATCTGTAATTAATTCGTTTAATGACGGAATTTCTTCTAATTCTATACTTCTTCTAAATGAAGTGATTAAATAGTTTGAGCTTAATTCTTGAAATAACTGAATACTTTTATCCTTTTGTAGCCTTCTTAAGAAACTACCATTCAATATTGGAGGAGCAATTGATAAGGTGTTGTCTTCACTTTCCATAGTTGCTTTGTTGTTAGAATTCTTGTTATTACTATTATTAACATTTTCAAACATTTGATTTTGAGAATCCATATTTACCTCAATAGAAGAATTTGACTCTGAATGTAAAAATTCGTTCCACCTTACAGAAAAGAATCTACAATACATTGACCAATTTTGTAAAAAACATGAGAATTCGTTGACTAGTAACTTGGTATTTGGTAAAGAATTATTATTTTTATTGGTTTTATCTCTATTGTCTTCACGATAGTCATCAGCATCATTCTGGTTATAATCAGATATAATTATATTTGACAATTTTTTTTCTTGAAAATAATTCCATACAAGACAACATTGTAATTCAACTTCAACTTCTAATTTTTCCATTACATAAGTCATATATTGAATTCCGTAGGCTTTAGAAATGATCTTTGAATGTTCATTAATGATAGTAGATGCAATTTTGAATAATTGCAACAAAATTAAATCAAATCTCGAGTCTAATTTCAGGGACCCCATAGTAAATTTTTGATTCTCTTGGGCAACTATATTTGTAATATATTTAGAATATAGGTTTAAACCTAACGTTGGTTCATTGATTAATGGGAATAATTGGAAATATTCCGTTAGCGTTGGGATATCATTATTTACCATTGCTTTTGAAAATTTATCTTTGAATAAATCACGCAATTGATCTGTCCACATTGTCAACAATTCTGGTGCAGAGTATGGTAAATCTGGTGTCGGTATGATTGCTTGTGCAAATTTAGATTCTAGAATATCTTTAGGTAATTGGTTGATTTCATAGATCCCCTTTGCAGCTACTAAGTAATTAGATTGTTTTATGGCAGAGTTAATCAAAATAATGTTATTTTTCAAAGTTCTTATCGATTCGAGGAAAGATAAAGTTCTTTCCAAATACTTGTGTTCTATATCCTTATTATAAATATCAGAATGAATTATTTTAGCAGAGTGATTGGATTCAGATAAAGGTGCTAAAACGTTATGAAAGTGAGCTAAAGATGATGTCAAATCGGTTCTCTTCAATTCAATTTTTCTAATTTGTTTGTTTTGTTGAGTATGAGTATTGTGGATGAAATCGTTAAGTGCTTGAGTCTTCTTAATATGATCATATTTGATTATACTTGATAATTTATTAACTTGAGATAATGTGGATAATTTAGTTAAAAGCAAAGAATATTTTGCTAGATTTTTTGATAACTGATCGTCAGAGATAGAATCGAGTTCCATAATGCAATATCGAATTGATTATGGAGATATGTTCTGTATTGGATTCCTAAACACAACTAAAAAGTTTTTAAACTACTAAATATTTATTTAATGTTTGAATTGTTGTGTAAGAGTGTATATAGAACAATAAGACACAACATATATGTTTTATATCTGCAAAACTCTACAAAGCTTTACTTGAAATAAAACCAAGAAACCAAAAAAAAAAAAAAAAAGCAGGTAAACATTGAGAGAACGTTGGGGTGCAAGGATGTTAAGTAAATCTTACAAGTCGAAGTGACCATATTAGGATGAATATTATTAGTATAGAATTATCTGATACATATTGGTGGTATTGAGATAGATATAAGTATGGTTTTATGGATATATATCATTGATAGTGTTAGTTCCGATAGGAAGAAGAATACATAGAGTACTTTAGTTTAAAAAGGAAATAGAACAAATTAAAAGAAAATTAAATACTAATCATAAGAGAGTAAATTTAAACGTTTTAATTTGGAAGGATTACATACATAGGGAGAAAAAACAAAAGAGGGAGGGAGGGAGGGAACAGGGAGATCATGTGTGTATAAACGGAAGAAATTAATAGATTAAAGATTACAAAGAGTGTTCTATACTATCAGCAACATCTTGTATATTTATATCACCCCTCTCTTCGATAATATGAGAATTATGATTATTGTTAATACCATTAGTATAAATTGCATTGTTACTACTAAACTCTTTTACACTACCATTAAACCATCCCTTGTCTTGTTCTCTTCGAACGTTCCATCAGAAGACAAATCAACTTCATTTTTGACATTTGTCCTATTATTTAAACTTAAACACATTATCATAAGTTCATTCATTTAAAGCATATTCAGCATCATTAATTATTAGATTCCATACTTCATATCCATTATAAGCAGGTATAGTTGCACTTGGAATCACTGTAGAACCAGCAAAAATTTCAATAGAGAATTGCAATAAACTGCAATCGATGCATTTTTCTCTGAATCTTCAATAATTGAGCCAAACTGATATTAAAATAGCATTTCCAATTTAGATTTAATAATATTTGATAATCGTGCTTCAGCAACTAAAGATTCAGCCTTAGTATAAACCAATTCTTGTTCTAACACTACAAATGTTTGTGAATTATTTGGATTCTTGTATTTTAAATAGGTGATCTTATCATCAATTTTCAATCTTGTAACGCGAGAGTCCTGAATAAAAACATTGATATATCTAATAAAATTTATGTCGGTCTATAGTGATGGTTTCTGTCAATAAACGGATCATTTAACTCAATACTCTCGAAGATTAAAACACCAAGTTGACCAATCATATCTGAAACATCCTTCTTCCAGCTCTATGGAGAAATCTGGTTGGCAGTTTGAAGTCTTTTCTGTGGAAAAACATCAATGGCTTTTAACACATTTTTTTTTCAATTTGAATTAATGGTGCCAATTTTTTTGAAAACTGGGAACCTACAGTGCACTCGAATAATATTTCCTAAATGTAAAAGCTGTAACACTATGAAAAAACGAAAAACCTTTCCTTTGTTGAAGATGGTGGTGGCGGAGGGTTTTGATATTGTGAGTGAGAAGGATCCCTCGAGTTCTTAAAAGAATATGTCTTACATTTAATGGTGGTCTGAAAAAAAAAAAGAAGAAGAAGAAGAAGACCAAATAATAAATTAAATGGAACTAGATTACAAAACGTTGTTATGTGCTGGTGAGTATCGGTTTCTATCCTGTTTTTTAAAAAAAAATTCTAAACTAGAAATGTTTTTTATTGGTCTGCTTTTCATAGTTTATCTTATTAAGGGGTAAAAACAAAAAAAAAAGTGATAAATTGTAATAATTTTACACTACAAATCTGATATTAATAAAAGTTACTATATTTATATAACTTTAAAGGTAACATAAGGATGATATACTTTTGTTTTTTCTTTCCATTTTATTGCATTACATTATGTCACATATTTGTTTGTATATTGTTTGTCGCAACTTTTTATATTTATCTGAAATATTTTCACATTGTTTAGTAATCAGATGGAAATATATAATAAGTAATCATGTTATGATAATATAAATGATATTCCTGGGTAGTCTGTTGTTGTTGTGATTATTCATTCATATTGACAGTTGTTCTTTCTTGTTACGTTCCCTCTAAAAAGCAAAAAATATTGCAACAAATGGGTTTTCCATTTCCCTTATAATTTTTTTATACCTTTTCCAAATTGTTTAATTAAAATATTATGGTAGTTGTGTCTTTGCGTCTGCACCTGTGTGTAGAGGTTTAGTAGAGTTGTTAAAATTCCGAAGAATGTTTTTTTATTTTTTTTTTTTTTTTCATCTGGAGAACATCAATTAAATGAAGATTTTATCTTCTTTTCTCTTGATCCTTTTATCTCTTTCTTAATATATTGATATTATATTTCACCATTAACTATTGCGTTTAATCTACGTTCAATAGCTTCATCCATCTTTCTTGTATTAATTTCATAATCTTTACGTATTGTAACCCTTTGTCGTATTGATGGGTCCATTAAAACGTTATCATAAAATAATGCATGGGATTCATCACATTGAGGACCTTTGGGACAAAATCCATTTAAATACAACTGACAAACATTTTCTTTCTTAACATGCCGTTTAGGACACTGTGGACCCTCTTTACAAAATCCTAGATCATAATATGGACACCTTGGTATCTTAGACTGTGGATCCACATGTAAATATTGGCATTCAGGTGACTGGGTACAATAACCATTCTTTGCATAGTATACACATTCCGGCATCTTTCTAAGATTGTACTCGTGTAAATATTCACACTGGTCACCTTTCTTGCATAGGCCTCTTAACCAATGTTTACAGACTATTTTATTCTTGAAGTTCGGTAGCACATGTTTCTTTGGACATTGGGTTCCCCGTGGACAGGATGTTGGTCCTATCTTTGGATCATAATCTTCGCATATCGGACGATCTGGGTCTCCATTAAAACTGTATTCTTGTTGTAAAAATGGTTCAAAACGAAATGGATATTTTTCTGTATTTGGATGTATTAATGTCATGTTTTAATGACAGAAGAAGAAGAAAGAGAGGTAGTGGAAGTTATACGATTATAGAGATAGACGTATGTGGTTTGGAGTAGTGAGAAAATGAAATTAGAGAATGTAAGTTTAAATAACCAGCTAAATGTTTTCGAAGAGAGTGTATATGAGCCATCACTATTCCTCATTTATAATCTTTTTTATTTTTTTATAATCTTTTCTTATTTTCTTTCAAACAGTGGAAAAAGAAACGGGAGGGAGTTATTTTCCTCATCTTGTACGGTTTTTCTACGATTTTCCTTTCTTTTCCAAAAAATTACCACTTTAAAGTTGTTACTACTGGGTGGTTTGTGTGTTTGGTAAGGTGTTGAAACATATGTATTTTATATCAGTACAGACTTGAAATGTTGTTTTTAGGTTAGACTGCCTTCTTACTGAATAATCTCTCAAAATCACACCTTGAATGGACTTCTAACTGTTATAAATTAACTTAAAAAGAGGTCACAGTTAGAACTATAAAGTATATCTATCTACACATACATAAATATATATTTATATTTATATTTATATTTATATTTATATTTATATTTATTTATTATAGATTAAAATGACCAGACAAGAAAGTGATAACGAAGAAGAAAATGTTATTCAGGAACCAGAAGTATTAATGGTTCCTAACTTTGTGGTATCCGATAAAACATTTCTTTTATCCCTATGTCAACAAGACAACGATAAGAAATCTGCTTTGGTTCAAGAGATTATTGATTTGATTGATAAAGATGAAATGGGTCCATTCTATAAATATATTACAAATGATTTGAAATTGATTCCATTTGATCAAAATAAATATGATGCTTTAAAGAAGCAAAACGAAAAGAGAGTAAAAGAATTGAATGAAAATATTGAAACTTTACAAAAAAATGATGAAGGTGCATTAGAATTATCTATTAGTTGGAATAAATTGGGTGCATATTATACACAAATTGGTGATTTTGAAAAGGCAAAAGAAATCTTGTTAGGTAAAGCATTCGAGACTGCAATTTCTATTGGTGCAAAGATTGATATCTTGTTCATGGTTGTTAGGTTAGGCTTCTTTTACGATAATAAAACTTTTATTAAAGAAAAATTACAAGAGATTGAATCCTTAATTGAAAAGGGTGGTGATTGGGAAAGAAGAAATAGATATAAGACCTATATGGGTATCTATTCTTTATCAATCAGAGAATTTAATAAAGCTGCAGAATTGTTAGTTGATTCCTTAGCCACATTTACTTCAGTGGAATTGACCTCATATGAAAATATTGCTATGTATGCCTCTGTTGCTGGTCTTTTTGCTTTAGAGAGAACAGATTTAAAGACTAAGATTATTGATTCACCAGAACTTTTATCCATTATGACTTCTACACCTGCATTGCAATCAATCACATCTTTGACTATTTCTCTTTATACCTCGGAATATTCAAGTTTCTTCCCTTACTTATTGGAAACATATGAAAATGTCTTAATTCCTTCAAAGTATTTAAATAAACATGCAAATTATTTCATCAGAGAAATTAGAAGAAAATGTTATGCACAATTATTGGACTCCTATAAGACTCTATCTTTGCAATCAATGGCTAATTCATTTGGTGTTTCTGTGGATTTCTTAGATGAAGATTTATCCAAATTTATTCCCAATAAAAAATTGAATTGTGTCATTGATAGAGTCAACGGTATTGTAGAAACAAATAGACCAGATAATAAAAACTCTCAGTATCAATTATTAATCAAGAATGGTGATTCATTATTAACCAAATTACAGAAATATTCAGCTGCAGTAAAATTAACTGGTGAAGATCGTGCAGTATAACGTATATATGTATGCTCACCGTGTTTATTGTGTAATTTATTTTTTTTTTTTTTTGAGAATACTCGTTATTTAAAATTTTGTTAGTTTTAACTATAATGGATATATTATTATTGCTTAGAATATTGCTCTTTGTTTATTTGTTATTATTATTTTAACTAATAAGTTTTTTTCTGCTTTCAGAGAATTATATAATCTAAAGTGATTCTTCTAAATTATTATTTTAAATAATATTATAAAGATTTTTTCTTGTGGATTTTTTTTTTTTTTGCTTTGTTTTTCAATATTGAATTAAGTAACCATTATTAATGGATATAAATATATAAAATTTTTGAGTTAAATTTTGGTATATAACCTAAAAGGTGTACAATTAAACTATCCAAAGCTTAACTAATTCTAACAGAGTAAGAGGAAATAATCATTAAACATATAAATCATTTTTTTATATATGTCCTCCTATAAAATAAATAAGGTAAGTGTCAAAAAGATATAATTAACTTATCTACCTCTCCCCTTGACTATGAAAATAGACAATGTTGGCCTCTAAATAATGACTAATATTTTATTTACTAGAGTTTCATATGCTTTATTATTAATAGAAATATACCAAAACATTTTTTACTTAGTATTTCTTTGATTGCTTTCCACTCTTTTACTTGTTGTTTATCCAAAAATCATCAATGTGTACTAGGAAAAACCTTACTTCTAGTCGATATGAATCAGGAAGAAAGGTAAACTTTAAAAATAGAGTTGATATTATTTATTGAATAAATTGATTTACTACAATTTTAGGGTTGCCCTTTAAATCTGTATATTTTTACTCTTTTGTGTAAAGAATTTCAGATATTATCTATGAGCCAATTTGTTTTTGTTTCCAACTTACTGCTAAAAAAATATATATGAGGATTTTTTTGTTTATTTTTTTGTGTTGTTCTTTAAATCTTTAAATAATTTATAAAATCAAAATTTTAAAGCAAAAGGTAAAAAATGAAAAAACAACTCAATAAAAAGTATTATTAAAACTGTTATAGAAGGAAAATAAAAGTTATCGTTGTACTTAATGTATATTAAGAACTTTTCAACCTTTTATTTAAAATAAATGGTTAAATTACAAGTGGACACAAAAATAACACCTACATGAAACTAAGAAAAGAGAAAAAGTATTTTTTAAACCTTTTTTATATTATGTTTTCTTTTTAAATTTCTTTTTCAGGGGCTTGTAGTTTTTTTTTTCGTTAATGATTAACATATCTTCCCCGTAGCATTTTTATTTTTAGCTGATTCATTAAAACCTTTGCCTACTGACTCAGTATTGAAATGTTGTCTGACATATCCGTTGGTATTCGTCCACTATTCCTACCACCTGTTACCTAATTATGGGAATAACTGTAGTACTCAAAAGAAAAAAAAAAAATAGTAGAAAGGTGAAAGTTATTTTGCTTCTATGAAAATAAAAAACCGGTAAGTTATTAATAACAATAACCTCCCATAACGTCTTATTGATATCTATATGTTTTTTTCTGAAAAAAAAACCAAAAACAAATTGTAACTTTTCTACTTTATATTCCTTAGGTTAACCTTTCTCTATTAATCAAATTTAAATGTTTTTTTTTTTTGAGATAAAAAACGTTTGGACCTAACCAAATAAATAGTTCATTCTCTTTGGCTTGAAATATTTAATCATTTTAATTAAAATTGAATAAGTAACCTCTCTTTTTTATAAAACACACATATATATTGCTAGTAAGGAAGGTTTTAGAATAAAATATGATGAACCAATAAGATTTTAATGATATATGATCTCATGATAATATATCATACAGCAAAAATATATCCATAACACTTTTATTATTAGTAAGAAAATTTACCTCCTGATACTTAAATAGCGGATTCCAAGTTTCCTAGTAGGTTAATATGAAATCTATGAATTACCCCTGTTTTGAAAACAGTGGCAAAGAATAATTTAATATAATATTCGATACTCATTTCCAAACCTATATAAGGAACATGAAGTAATAGATAATCCAATTTATTTCCTCACTACTTTTTACATTGTAAAATATTTTATATAGTGGGCAGAAAACCGAAGAACATTTCCTGAAGAACATTTGTATTTCCTTTAACTAATATTACTAGAAAATATAAGAATATGTTAGCATCTTCCAAGGTTTCAAGATTTTAATAAATTTTTTGGTATTATATCTTAGTCTAGCACTGATTTTTAGAATTTATCACTTGTTAACATGTAAACAATTTAAAATATTTTTTTGTTCCTTAGAGAAAAGTCATATTTAGTACTTATCTAAGACATGAATTTCTACAAACATTAGGCCAATTACTACATAATGTTATGAAAAGAAACTGATAGATTTTTCATATCCTTAGTGATGTTGGACATAATGGTTAGTAGTTCTGTAGTAATTGTTGATAATAATATGGTGATATTTATTCGATGGGACTTCTTCGGTTTATTCTATGTATGATAACTATACATTATATAAACTTATATATGCTCAAATCTATATACTCCTTCTTTATATATAAAAATAAATTTCTGGAAAAAAAGATTTTCTTCATTGTAAACGGTTCTAACATATTAAATAAACAAACAGCACGGTAATTTTCTAAATTAGGAAAAAAAAACAGCAGTTAATTATATAATTTATGTTAAACGACTCTTATTTATTACGGTTCTTGGTAATATTAAACTATATATATATATATTTTTTTTTTTTGGATTTTATATATTCATTATATAGTTTCGTACAGAGGGGAAACTCCCTAAATTGAGACTTGAAGGTCGAAATAAGTATCCCTTATATAAATTTTAACTTGGAAGAGTTAAAATAGAAAAAACACTAGTAGAACAATAGGCAAACTATGTTGGGTTAGTATTAGCTAGATATTTCACGCTTGAGCAATATACAAGTTAAATCTGCCAGCAACTTTTTCAGTTTTTAGAAGATTGTCATACATAAATTTCTATAGTAAAGTTAAATAGAACTAGGAAACAGATTCAGTAAACAGAAAACATTATAAATATATCTTAATGAAACAATATATAAAGGGAAAATAATGATTAATATAAACGGAATGTAATTACTAAAACTATCCTATAAAATTTATTATAGTTCTTTAAAAGCTTTTTCTACTTTATTCTTCCTGGCTACTTGTTCTTTTATAAAATTAAAATATTATATAGAGGAGAGAAACCTGAACGTGCGAACTGAATGCTGAAATAGATGTCCTTTATTATATGTATTTGGAAATAGGGATAGTTGAGATTTCCAAACATTTGTAGAACAATAAGTAAACTATGTTAGGGTAATAGAAGCTAAGATAATTCAGGTTAAGGCATTATATGAGTTGTCTTTTTCAACAATATTCCATTTTAGTAAACGCTATGCTTTTCAGCAATTTTTCATTTTTTATGGACAATTTATTTCCAGATGGTGAGATTGCCTCTTTAGCTTAGTGGTAGAGCGTTGCACTTGTAATGCAAAGGTCGCTAGTTCAATTCTGGCAAGTGGCAATTTTTCTCAATGTTTTTTTGCCTTAATTTTGAATAGAAATCATAAGGGACAAGAATAAAACCAGCGTAGAACTGGTAAGAGATTAATTATCTGTCTATTTTTTTTTTTTTTTTTTTTTTGTTTGCAGTGATTCTGTTTTAATTACTAGTATTCTTCCTTACCACTTTTCTACCACAAATTTTTTAAAAAAATGCTACTCAGGTAAATGAATAATGATCCTAGATTTGTCAAAATAATTTGTCATCAAAAATAGGTAAAATATCTCTCTATAAAACAGCCTCTGTACTATATAATAGTGAGCAAACAAAACATCAAATACATTTCTTGGAGATTTGTTATATTATAATAATCCTACTAGTGGGTAACAATTACTACTAAGTGAGGATATACATGTAGTTTTAAATAAAACCTGTATAAATGTTAACTTAAAATAACACATTACAATTAATTTAAATGAACACACAAAGTTATTCTTACGATAGTATAAGTCCAATAACAACTAAAGATAATTCAACAAACTACCCTTTTTTTTTTTTTTTTTAACTAGAAACTTGAAAGCTGTTGTGACACTAATTTAAACGATATTTATTATTTGTAATATTTTTGGTTCCAGTGATTTCTCAAATTTTATTTTATGATAATTAAAAACACTTTAACAGTGGACTCTTATTTGGTTTCCCTTTTGAAAGTGTTCAAGTGTCCAAAACATTTTTATGTTCTGTATAACGTAAATTATTTATTTTTGTATACATAAATTGTCTCTAATTAACTGGTTTTAGTGTAACAATCGGTGATTTGTTAGTAATAACAGCTACAAAATATAGCCATTCACATTTATATATACCTATATATAAGCTCAATATTAAAAGCTATTCCACACAAACGTTGTTATATGTTTCTTTCCGCTTATGTATATTTAAATTTTATGACGTTTCATATATTTTTGAAAAATGATTAAGCTCGTTTAAAAATTTCATGGAATCATCAAATGCATCCCCCTAATAAAAAAGAGTATACTTTGATCTATTGAAACATATATACATATTTAAATACAAATAAAGCTGGTTACTATTACCGAAGAATAATTAATTCAATTATAATACTAGCACAAAAATGTCTTACATGGACAATACATTTACAAATCAAAAAACTAGAAAAATCTTTAAACTTAGAAAGAAAAATGCTCAAAAGAATTTAACAAAAAATACCGTCTTATTAGGTTTCATATTAATAATTTATCAATATATCAAATTTAATATATCTTCCTGGATTCTTGTTTTTCGTATCATACTCCAAACCATAATATATAATCCTTTTCCCACTGATAGTCAATTTATAAGGGTGATTCAAAGAGTAAGAACCAGTAATGCTACCGCTAATAATAACAGTAATAATAATCCAAACACAAATAGGTATTCTTTTACCATAAATAACATGACATCTTCGATTCCTAATGCCTTCAATGAAAACACCGGTACATCACCAAATGACGAATCTTTTAATATTGATGAAGAAATTATAGATTTCAAAAAAAGGTTACGGATAACTTTATTCCATGGTATAATCTTAATTAATATTACTATCCTCATTTACAGGCTTTTCAATCCGATTGATTTTGTAAAGATGGCTGATGGAATGCGATTAAACGATACCGGCTTAACTGATACTCCATCAATGTTTTTAAATGGCAATGGCGTTAGTCAGGGGGAATTAAGAGGGGGTGTTACACTTCAACTTATTGGTGAAAGATTACCAACCAATAATTTCATTGCTAATTTACAGATATGGTTCCTGGATTTGTTTATCTTTTTAAGTCAGTTTGCACTATTAACCTTGTCATGTATTAATTTCGCTAGATTGGGTTATAAAGAACCAAAAGAAATCAGGTACGCAAAAAGTGATGGATATGATGGATTTTTAATTGCCACTCAAATAAACTATTCAGAGGCATTAACTGAATTTTTGTCATAGAAACATACACACATATATATAAGTACTCTGAATAATCATCTTCTAGTGATGCAGATTTTTTCTTAAATTTTTAAAGATTATATTTTTATTTATATATATTAAATTTATACCAAAGTACATAACATATCATTTTCAACCGATATATGTATATTCAATTTATTTAATCTTCCATATATGGCTATTTTATTTTATAATATTTTATTCTTCCTATTTCCCTGTATGTATATCCCCCTACTCATTGACCAATTGGACAGTTCTTTAAATATTCAGCTTTATTCTTTAAGATTCTGACAGATTTGAAAAAGATTTCGTCAGGAGTCATGGCACCAGTACTCTCCACATTAAAGATGAAATGATCTCTAACTCTACCCAATTTTACTTTACCTTCAAATTCTTCATGTCTCAAAACTTCTCTTGATACAGTATCCTTTCTAGCATCTTTAACAAAGGCCTCACCATCTTTATTAATACCAATGACACCCTTTGGGAAACATTTTTGGAATTTCTCAGCCAATTCACCTCTAATTGGTTCAGTAATATTAATATGTGGCAATAATCTATAAGAGGCAGTACCCACTGGAGAGAATTTAGCATGATCTCCACCGACACCTAGGATACAATGTGCTCTTAAAGAAATTTCTTGACCTGGCCTTAGTTTAGCTAATAAAATATCAGGATCACAGGGAACCACTGGACAATTAGCGAAAGTTTCTACTTGTTTACCCTGAGGTTCGAATTTAAGGTCACGAGCATAGATATGAGCGTTGTTATATAATATCTTTGGGTCGGTACAGTCCTTTGGTGCATTTGGATTTCTTGTACATTTGACGTTCAATGTTAAAACGATGGTATTTTCATCATTGAATCTTTCATCTTCCGGTAAAGATTGATCGACCCAAGTTAACATATCAGGATCTACTTTCAATGGGATCAAACCTATTCTATGAGCCAAAACTTCATCTTGAATAACAGATGTATTATTTAAGAAATAAACATATTCAGCTGCAACAGAAGGTACTTCAGCGATCATGATACGACGAAAAGCATTTGCAATAGAAGTATCGATATGAATCAAATCGAAGTTTGCTTCTCTTTCAGTCAAACTTGAGATCTGAATATCGAAAGTATCTCTAAATTTTTCAACATCCCATGCATTTTCACCACTAGAAGAAAACCCTGGAAAATCAGTGGATGTAGTGTTTGTAACACGATTATATTCAATACCAACTAAATTAGACATTACTAAATCAATTAATTAATCGATGGAGGGAGGAGGAAAAAAAATAATCAAAGTATTACCAGCCTAATATAATCTATACTTAATCTTTTTATAGGTCGAACAATGTATAGATGTATATTTCAATTTATATAGCTAAATAATACTCTTAACTTTGTGCTTGTATCCATACATTAGTTTCTTACTCATCGCTACTTCTATAAAAGAAAAAAATTTTTTTTCCATTTTTCACTAGAAGCAAAAATTAGTTGAAAAAAACAAAAAAAAAAAATGTTTTCCTCGAGGAAGGGAAAAAAGAAGGCACTTTTTATTTCTTGACTATTAACCAAAAAAATAGAGATACTAAAAGGATATTTCGGAATAGTACTACCGGAATTATTCCGCAATGTTTCGGAAACAATCCCTTCCGAAACAGACCTTCCTGTGCCACTGCTTACTAATCATATTGACTAATGTTCGTAAATGTCTCTTTTCTTTCTCTCTAGCTATAAGAAGAAGAAGAAGAAGAAGAATAAACTAGCTTCCCCAATAGGGACATAACAGAAAGTTATACCTCTGTGGTTTTGTATGTCTATTTGTTTTTTTAGGAAGCTTTTTTTTCTTTTACATTTCAAATAAGCAAGTATAAATTATTATGACATCTTAATTATGCAAACAGGGAAAAATAAAGAAAACAGAATACACGATACAACTATGTAATGGATTGCTGTGATACTGTAATTGTTCCTATTTCATTGATTTACAATTTCACTTTTCACGAACCTACTAACCATTTCAAAATGTTTTCAGTTGTCCTCTTACACATAAGTTTATATAATACTGTTGATCTCTTATAAATAATACATTGTAAACACATTCTCGATCTTTTTTTTTTTCTCCGTTATTTTTCCCGTATTTTCTCGAAATTTTCATGTATCTCTCGAATCAAAAAAAAAAAAAAATAAATATATAAATAAAACAACTATTATATATATATAATAAAAGTTTTTCAACACATCCTTAAAGATATTTTAGCAGCCAAGGCTTTTTTTTTGGGAGTCTTCAAAAGAAGTTAGTACAACATTTTAAAAAAGTGGCCCACCTCTACAAGAAAAAACACCAAAGAATATATAGATTTATGATGCAATTGCCATTTTTAACATCAGCTCCAGCCAAAGTTATTTTATTTGGTGAGCATTCCGCTGTATATGAGAAACATGCTATTGCAACTAGTATTCATTCTTTACGAACATATTTATATGTAACATCAACAGTTGACAATTCAATCACTTTGAATTTCCCCGACATTAAATTATACTATACATGGAGTATAGATTCCTTATCTAAGATACCATCTCCTTCAACTTCAGTCGATATCAACGATACAATAGATCAACAAGTAGCTGACAAAATCCAAAACTTAATTAAGGATTCTAATATCGTTAATCCATTACATGTTAATGCACTTTTCTGTTTCTTATATCTTTATAAATGTTTAATTCCAAATACTTCTGGCCTTAAATTTACCATGGTTTCTACATCTCCAATTGGCGCAGGTTTAGGTTCTTCTGCAGCTGTATCTGTTGCGCTATCATATGCCATGTTACAATTGACGAATCAACAAGTTGAAAAAGATTTAATCAATAAATGGGCATTTATTGGTGAAAAATGTATTCATGGTAATCCATCTGGTGTTGATAACCTAGTCTCAACATATGGTGGTGCAATCCTCTATAAAAAGGGTGCCGAAGCAAAATTATTAGATTTATCCAATAATCCATTACAGATTCTATTAACACATACAAAAGTCCCACGTTCCACAAAAGTACTGGTCAGTAATGTTAGAAAATTATATGAAACATATCCTGATATCATTACTCCAATCTTAGATTCCATGGATTCAATTGCATGTAAAGCTAGCGAAATTTTAATTCAAAAGGAACCCGATCTACAATCATTAGTCCCGCTAATTAATATAAACCAAGGTTTATTACAATCGTTGGGCGTGTCCCATGAGACTATTTCCAAGATTTGTTTGTTATCTGAACAACTTAATATAGGTCCAACTAAATTAACTGGTGCTGGTGGGGGTGGATGCACCCTTACTTTAATCCAAGATCCTACCAACTTACAAAAGTTTATAGAAACTTTAACTGATGTATATGGGTTTGATACAATCGAGACCCAGTTAGGTGGCGATGGCTGTCTTTTGGTCTCAAATGATGACCTAAATGATAATGCTATAAAACAATTAGACAACTTGTTTAAGGATTTGGGTTCCAAAAAAATTGAAAGAGATACTATAGACTCGTTGTTATTACCAGGTCCAAATCAAAAATTACCTTGGAAATAGACAGTATTTGCATATGACTCTTTCTAACAAAATCGAGTCTAGTAGTTTTTTTTGTTTTTTTTTAAAAAAAGACTTTACTATTCCATGTTCAATTTTTATACACATATTATATATTTATGTAAACTATTAAACCAGAAGAAGATAGAGAAACAACAAATAAAAATGTGATTATAGTTTAGTATCATTTTTAAGATTTTTTTTTCTTAATACTTTATATTAATCAGTAGCTCACTAGTTAAATAAATGCACTCATTTGAATATACCTCACCAAAAAACTATAAAATTGATCGTCGCCATATTACATTATTTAAAATAAAAATCTAGCTATTATCCCCAAAATATATTTTTCATTTTACTAATACTCAGCCTTTTATTAAATTTATTACCTTATGACGGTTCGTTATAACACCTTATTGATTAATCCTGTGTTTAATCCATTAGTTTCTGCTATATTGACGTTTCTTACACGTAACCTCCTGTAACTATAGGTTTACCATTATTTCTTGGTTTGTTTAGTTCTGTTTATTTTTTTCCAATTCTATGGTGAATATTTGATCTTTTGCCTTAAACGGAAATATAAGATCCAAATGTCGAAAAAGAAAAAAATAAACGTTTTTTATCATCTACAACAGAATAAAATAATGGTTATATAACAATGTCTACTTTTACAAAGAAGTGAACCAAAAGCTTATTAACGTTGCAAAACAATTAAACAGAATACGAATAGTCAACTGCTACCCTAATTTTCCTACTATGTATACAACAAAAACTGCACCAAGTCCTAATTTAAGGCGACAATCAATACGGTCTCAATTTAGTACACCGAAAACTAACTCTAAAATACCATGCCTATCTCCATCACTCTCTACTATGTCATCATATTCTAATCTCAGAAGACCTTCAAAACCTCGAAGCTTATCTATTACTTCAACCACTAGTGGTAATTCCACATCTTCGCTAAACTCTATTTCAACAACATCCTCCACGATTAAAAAAAGATTTTTTTCGTCATCCTCAAACAACGAATACTCCTTAGAAAAGACATATCCACAAAGATATACCGGGACTATTACTGTTGCGATTCGTATTAAACCTATAACGGAAATGATTCCACAGTGGACTGCAATCGATTCAAATCAAATTTCACATCCTGATCATGGTAACTTTACATTTGATCATGTTTTTGGTCCTCAATCTGATAACCATGCAATATTTAATCAAATTGGATCGGATTTGGTCGACAAATTATTTGATGGATTTAATTCTACGCTTTTTGCATATGGTATGACTGGTTCTGGGAAAACTTATACTATGCTCGGTGAAGGATACACTGAGAAAGGGGTTGTAGAATTATGTGGATCATATCTATTTGATAGAACTAAGGATGATTCAGATCATAAATTCAATATAACCGTATCCTATTTAGAAATATACAACGAAAAGATACATGATTTATTAGATCCAACCAAGAAAAATGAAAATTTACAATTAAGAGGAGACCCTACAATTCAAGGTAATGGAATCCATGTTGTTGGATTGACGGAAAGAAATTGTCAAAATTGTGACGAACTCATGAAATGGGTTAGAATGGGCGAGTTATCTCGTAAAACTGGGAAAACAGATTATAATACAAGAAGTTCACGTTCTCATGCTATTATTCAAATTAAACTAATTTCAACAGATACATATACTGGTACAATTAGAAGTAATATATTGTCATTATGTGACCTAGCTGGTTCCGAAAGAGCAAATAGTCAAATAGAGAGGAGAAAAGAAGGATCATACATCAACAAATCTTTACTAGCGCTTGGCACAGTGATCTCAAAATTGAGTGCTGAATCAAATATCAAAGACAATGTAAGTGTGGGATCCAGTAGTAATAATGGTTTAGGTCATGTTCCATACAGGGATTCCAAATTGACAAGACTATTACAACCTGCATTGAGTGGAAATAGTATTGTAACCACAATATGTACAATTGACCCTAAAAAGGAATCATATGCTGAGACAATAAATACATTAAGATTTGGTTCTAGAGCTAAAAATGTATCCTTAAGTATATCCAAAAAATCAATAAATACAGGTTTAGCATGTAATGGTAACGTGAGTAGTAGTAGTACAATTTATTTAGAAAAAGATAGAAAGATCAGAGAGTTAACAAATTTGGTAAAAGAACAAGAAAACATCATTAAAGATCTGAAACAGAAAAAGGAAATATCTCATTTTGGAGATAGAGGTCTAATGATAAGTTATGGAAGCTCTAATTCAGAATCAAATCATGTAGAAAATGATCCACATAGTCAATTTTTAGCTGTTGAAAATAAATTATTAAAGGAGAAAATACAAAATTTAGAGAATTTATTAGACAAGGATAATTTAGAATTACAAGATACCCAGATTGTAGAGATTGTAGATATGTTGCCCATAGAAGTCGGAGGACTATTAGAGACAAAAGTTCAAGGTTTAGAGTCAGAAATTAGACAATATAAATCGTACACCAAACAATTAGAAGATAAATTATTTCAACTACAACAAAGGCGTTATGAAATAACTGATAAACAAGATATTAACGGTGAAGGCGTAAGCCCGACATCAGATCCTGATCATAATAATCGACATAAAGAGTTGGAAGAGCTACTACAGTCGAGAGAAACTAAAATAAATGATTTACAGAAGATGTTAGAACGAAAAGATATGATGATCGAAGCTTTACAAAGTGCCAAAAGAATAAGAGATCGTACCATTAACCAAATATCTAATGATAACAACAGTCAAACAGTATGATCTCTACAATCCATCAATATACAGTATATAGTTTGTGGGATCTATGAAAACAACAAATAGAAAAAAAGACTACTTATTTTTTATTCAACAATTATCATTTTTTCATTCATTATTTTCCATTATTTTTAAATAACCTAAAATTTTTTAAAATAACACTGAATCATTGTTTATAAGTCATATAATTTCGGTTCCCATCTGTAATATAAAATAGATGTTTTCTATTCTACTAGTATTTTTTTTCCCCATTTAATATTAATTAAACATAGTTATTGAAAAAAAAAAGAGAAAAAGAGTATAATATGCTATTTATTTCTTTATTTTTCGATACAAGTATTACATTATCGATCAATATTTGATCTACATATCTGGTTCCTTCCACAATAATTCCGCCTTTTCTATTATAATATACGAAAAAAGAAGCCCCTTGTATCGATGAATAACTCAATCATTAGATAGATCGACAGATAAAAAAAAATGTAAGGATACACAATAATAAAAAATAAGAGGTGAAGATATTTTTGCTGGGTTCATACAATATTTTTAATAATACATCACATCATCCAACCGATACATATTGAAAATAACTAACTATGTTTTTCATCCAGGTTTCTCTCAAGATAGATGATGACACCATTTTTCAGTGCCTTTTTTTGTTTTTTTAGTTTTCTTTCGAAGGAAGCTGGGTTTATAACCTAAAAAGGAAAAATGCTGGTTAAATTGATTTAAAGGCAAGAAAAAAAATAGACGAAAGAATTCTTCCTCTTATTGTTATTATTGTTATTAGTTTAATCAAAACTATTGATTAGTGTGTTTGTGCCTGATAAAATTTTTAGTCAAATCCAATAATGCTACGAAAAGATACAACTGGAAGAAACATCACATCACGACATAGCCACATGTACTGGTTCTCTTCCATCTCCACTTTTGTATCATTTTGACTTAAAACAGAAAGCGTACAAATGATATGATATGATATATATATACGTAAATCATGTAATTGTGAACTTTATTTCATTCTATCTATTCCAGCTCTCCCGTATTTGAATTTTCTCTTCAAAAGGGGAATGGTGGATTCAATTGATTTACGTATATATTCTTAGTAATAAGGTGAAATTCCTATAACTAAATACACTTATTCTTACCATTATTGTGTATCCAATTGAATATACTTCTATTTTGAAAATAATTTCGAATGATAATCAGAACTCCAACTAGAACTAAAACTAAGTCTTTTAAGGGAGAACAAATGGACTTTAAATTCCCTTCTAATAATTCCTCAGAATTGAAGACTCATGATGAAGCTGAACTTAATAACCATTTCCTTGTCAATGAATCCTTAAGAAATGAAAAAAATCAAATAGATGAAGAAAAGGACTTAACTACACCTCCAATCTCAAATAACCTACCACAATCATATGATTCAAAACATGAGAATCTGAATGTTGATCTTTCAAAGGGTTATTATTCATTTGCCAATATATCAGATAACACAACATCACCAATTTTTTTCCATGGTAAAAGAGATCCTGAAACAGATAATGATGTTGTCTCTATGTTAAATATTAATAACAATTCAAAATTTTCTAGATTTGAAGGTCTACAGACTTTAGTACACCAAAAAAATGTTGGAGATCTTTCTCTAGTAGAAAGTACCACCACTCCAATATCCACATCATCATTTTCATCCTCACCACAAAACTGTTCCTTGTCTCCCCATATAGAAAACTTATCAACTAAATCCAGTAAGGCAATAAATACAATTCCTACTGATATTCCTACTGCAAATAACCTTTCTTATGATATAGTACCGTCATCGTCGTTATCTAGTTTAAATTCTCGCCAGTTGGATTCACAAAGTTTACCATTTTCTCCAAGCTCAAGCCGCTATTCTTCTAAAGGGGAGCAGACTCCAATAAACCTATATCGTAAACCTACAATAAGACAAGTTGATTCAATGGAATATTTCAGTGCCAACAGTCGTATTAGCAGTAGTAATAATTCGAATCAAAATAAATATCATAAGAATAATTCTTATTATGGTAATGGTAAATCCGAATCTCAATCAAACTTAAAAAACATTAAAAACAGTAACAATATGGATAATAAGATCAATAATAAAACAGTTAGAAGAATGAGTTCAATGAGAGATCATCCTAAATCAACTTTAAAAAGATCAAAGGCCATTAGATGCCATGGTGGACTACTCAAATATTTTGAAATTATCGGTGTTAAGATAAAGAAATTGCTTAAACATATCAGACTACTCTTGTTTAAGAAAAGAACTGTTAATAATTATCATTCCAAGAATTTCAATTCTAGACGTTCATGTTCCTCATTTTCATCAATAAACAATCGTCAAGCTTTATTGACTACAACTAAAGGAAACAAAAAATTGAGAAAGAAGAATAACACAAATCACAAGAAAATTAACAATAAGAAATCATACAATTATCAAGTGTCAAACTCATCTTCTTTACAAGCTTTACAACCTGTTTTAATTGAAAAAGTCAAATCAACAACACTTAATGGGAAACAATCATTGGAAATAAAAAAAAGTAACAAAAACATCAACGCTACTGATATTGAAAGCATTAACAATAAAAGTAATGATAATACTAATATGAAATCTTCAACTGACAACATTATAAATAGTCTTGTTAAAGATAGCTCGAATACTACAACCGGTACCTATAATAACGATTCGGTTTTCTCATGTGTCGAGAATGAAGACTTGCTGATGACCAAAACTACATTAAGAAGAACCAATGCCAGTATTAGAAGAGATGCCTCAATTAACACAATATCAACTTCATCTACTTCCACATACTATTCTGCCGTTACACATCAAGAGAATGGATCACCTGTTAGAAAGTCGAAATTAACCAAATCTGTTGCTTCTAATTCTTTAAATTCTTTAGTGAGACAACCATCTGTTGTAGTTAAAAATAAAATTACTCCATTACATAAGAGTAGCCAATACTCAATGAATGAAATAAACGATAGTGCTATGAAATATAAGATGGATGATAAAATTTCCAATAAGTCAGGCAGATCATTAAAGAGGGACGACATCCTTGATAAATTTGATGTAAACAAAGAGGAAGAGAAGAAACGATTATCATCCGATACTATTGACAGTGATCCAGATTCTCCAATATTTACTAAATTAGATACTGCTATTGATAATATTGCTGATTCAATTAAAATCGACACTGAATCTTCATTAGAGGCAAAGAATGAAAAGGCACAAGAAGAAGAAAAAGAAATAGAAAAGAAAGAAATGAAAACAGTATTCATTGTTGATAACAAAAGAGCAGACGATTTAGAGAAGAAAGCTAAAGAGGAAAAAGTTAGAAAATTAATGAAAACATATTTAAGTCAAATAATTCAAAAGAGGATATTAATGAGATTACAACTGGTTAAACTCCAAGAATCCAACGTTATAGAACCTGAATGTAAACAAAGGACTGACCATATATTGAATGAGCATAAAACTGGATGTCATACAAATTCCATAGTTATAAATAAGAGTAGAAATGAAAGTGAAAATAACACATCTTCTTCACTTACAAGTAGTGAACAATGTAATGAAAACAATTTAAACAAATTTAATCAATTACATACTATTACAGGTATAGGCGCACATAATATTGACGCAAACAAAGAGAATAATTGTATTTCTTTACAATACCCATCAAAAGATGTATTGTTTGGTGTAAACACATTGATAGGACCTAGCCACGAAATGGTGTTGACTGTTCCTACCACTACAATCAAAAGGTCTATGACTTTGCCTATTGGTATGAAAGTATAAAAAAAAAACTATAAAGAGACAAAAGAATATTTTGTCTTGTATTTTTGAGTACAAATATCAAACCGCTCTCTATATTTACGTCTATATATACATATTCTCCAATGAACCCATATAATAATATTAATAATAACAGAACAATTTGTAGATAAAACTTTTTGTTTTATTTTTACCTTACCCCTTTCACACAAGTGCCTACACATTTTATTATACCTTATAATCTTATAAATTTCTCTGTCAATTCATCTTACATTTCTTTCTTACTTTCTTTAAACATTAAAAGTACAAAATACCGAAGAGAAAAAAAAAAAAAGAAAAGAGAAGGAAACCAACTGAGCACTCAATACACCCATACACCACTGAACACCTGGTTTCTTTAATATGAATTAGAACATGTAAAATAAAATACAATAAAATAAAATATAAAAAACATGGAAAGAGATTTCATGACATTGTTATAAGTTACTACCTTCGCCACTAATAGACACAGAAAGTCTTGGACAGTAATTCAACGAAGGATCTCGGGATTAGAGAAGAAGAAATAAGGAAAACTTACTCAAAGTCAGAACAAGACTGGAAAGGATAATAAATTTTCTTTAATGAAATAAGGGTGACTTCACAAACAAAAAAAAAAAATACATTTTTTTAGAAACACATAGATATTCACTTATAAAGACAGATATATATGCTTTAATAAACACACATATATAAAAAAAAGTATTAAACAAGAGAGTATATAAAATAACAGTAATAATTAAGAGACACGTATGGTAGTAACAGTTATTTCTCCATTGTTGAAGTCACCTTCATATCATATTGGATCCCAATTTGTGACTCGTAATCGATTTGGGTTTACATTTTTAAGATATCAATACACTTTATCTATTCCAAAGATTTCATCACTTAATTATAAGTACAAAAATAAAAATATATATAAGAGGGGAATAAATGGTTTAAAAAGGACAACATGCACACTTCAAGGTTTTAAATATAATCCGCAATTGGACATAATAAAATTTCAAAATAGGAAGAAGAAAAAAATATTTAAATATTCGTCTATGCCACATGTTGAGAATATAACAGGTTTGAATCCAAATGAATTAAATATACAAATACTGTTAAATGGGTATAAACCATTACCATTTATAACAAAAAAAGATCTAAATATTATTAAATATACAAGTAATGGTAGTAGGAACACTACCACCACAGCCACAAATAACAACAACAATAATACTACAATGCTTGAAATTTCATTGGACCTAAGTAATGTATTATCTGGTATATCATATTACAAAAATAGAAATATTTGGATGAATTCTGCTACTGGGATTGAGAGTTATGATGAGTGGAAAAATATTCCTTTGGATATAATAAGTAAATTAAAACCATTTGTACCACCATGCAAGTTACAAAATAGACAAAAACGAAACAATAATGATAATACGATGTTAGACAATTTAGATATTCATAAGATAGATCCACATGGATTATTGAAACAACTTTGTGATGTTTTATATAAAGTTTATAAACAAGGGAAAAAGTGATATTAATAACAAAAATAATGATAATAAAACAAAGAAAGTATTATAGAAACGATATTATAATGGGGAAAAAAAAAACTGAAAGAATGAATTTAATGAATATCCTACTACAAAAATAAAAAAAAAAAACAGTATTAATACTAATACAGTAACATCCATATCACCATTCATATTTATTTATTTATTTATTTATTTATTTATTTATTTATTTATTTATTTATTTATTTATTTAATATAATATATGACCTTAACAGTCCACACGAATATAATACCACCTCCCCCTTCTTTATTTCTACATTTCTATAACTATCTATTTTTATTTTTTATTTTTTTTTTTTTTTAGTAGTACCCTGTCTTATTTTGATATTATATAAAATTATTATATCTTAGAAAAACGAACAATAAGACAGTAAAATAATTTGACATATATATGATTCAAACGAACAATAAAAAGTATACTATTAATTTTGTATATTTCGCTTTTATGCTCAATACAAATAATGGTTCAAAGTTTTATATAGGTGTCTTAACTGTAAATACTAGAAAGAAAATATGAAAAAAACCATAAAAAAAAAAAATCATTTGTCTATTTGGTTTTAAAATATCATATGGCATACCCCTTTTAAAACGTCAAATAAATATTATATATATATATATATATATATATATATATAATATAATGGAAAAAAGATAATGGTAGTAATAAGTTGGATGAAATATCACGATACACTATTAGTAATGTCAACAAAAAATGTCAATAATTGGTATTTTGTCAATTCACATATGAAATTTATTAACTATATGTTTTTGACTTTCAAGGAACCATAAGCTTATATGATTGGTAATTTTTGTGGTAAGATAGTAATGATTCATTGCCAAATTTTTAAATATTCACTGTAACATTTATTTTGTTCTGTACTATCAAGTCGTTTCCAAATACCGTTTGTATAACCAAGTTACGTAATAATAATCAAAATGTTACAAGAGCAAGTTTAGATAGTTTTGAACCGAGTAATTTGTAACAAGAGGTAGAGGATAGTAATACAAGGTAGAGAATGCTTGAGCCCAGATATAATAGAATTATGAAAGTACGTTACAAGATGATATCAATTGAAGGTAGAAAAGAATTATCTACCAAAGTTTGATATTTTTTCTTTATCTAAATTATCATTTATACATATATTCCATTGAATAACACAATTCTTGAGGATCTATATGATTGAAACAAAATATCCTCGAATTACTTGCTATTTTTGTTGTTTGAAATATATATCGAGTATGGTTTCATGTATGTCATCTGTGTGAATGTTTTCATCACTTGCAAAGAATACAACAAGATCAAGTTTCCCATAGAATTGCAATTTTTCGTTTCCCTCTTTTGTTTCTTTCTGGTAAGAAACGCGAAAAAAAAAAAAATTTCGTGGAAAACAAAACAAAACAAAACAAAACAATAGACTAGCTATTGTTTGAAAGTAAGATTGATTCTGGTTCTCTGTTACCCATAGCTATTTAACTATTATTCCACATAGATTCACTATCCTTGAAGGAAGGAAGAACAAACAAACATACAAACATACAAACAGACAGACAGAGAAACAGACAGATAAACACACATCAGGCCGCCAACTGTTTGACTATATGTCTTTATTGTTCACATTCTGAATTATTCTTATAATAAACTCCTATCATTTGAAACACCTCAAGATTTATTTCTAACCTTTTCTGATAAAGATATTGTCAAATGACATCATACTACTATTGGTAAGTTTTAAGATGGATATGCTTTTTATTTATTTATTTATTAATTTATTAATTTATTTATGCTATCCATATATATAAAAAGGAAATGATGAATATTATTAACAGTTACTTGCTTTTCTCTCCCACCCTAAATTTATCTTGGTCTTTTTTATTTATTTATTTATTTATTTATGATTATTGTAGCAGCAAATACACACTAATATCCCATCAGATCTCCATCCTTCTTTGCATATCTTTGCATCGAAAGTAGACTTATAAAACTATTTCCCTTCCACCATTTAACACTTTCACAAAGGAATCACAACATCAACAATATTTTTTTTAAAAAAACCAAGAAGCAAAAAAAAAAAAAAAAAAAAAACCACCCTCAAATGCTATTAGTTCAATCGTTCGTTTTATTATTCACCTTATGCTACACTTCTATGGCTGCTTGGTATGATAATACTACTAGCAGCACTAGTACAAAGAGTAATTCTGTTATAACCTTGTCTCCTGCTTACTCAGTTCAACCAATTACTACAATAATCACATATGCTGATCCTACAACTACCTTTTTCATAACACAGACTGTTTTTTCCACGATATACTACACCTCAGTGCCAACTTCAATTAGTACCACTAGCGTTAAACCTTCTACTCCATCACAAAGCCTTACTACCATGACTACTACTTCAGTATCTACTCTTACTACCGAACTTACATCGACTTATTCAGATGCCAGTACCACTTATACATCTACCATAACTTCCACTTTAAAATTTACGAAACTATTATTAGCACAATTACGAATCAAGTAAACACTGAGAAATCGAGTGTGGATTTTACTGCATCAGCTAATACAGCTACAACATCTAATGAAAGTACCTATGTTACCACTACTACAGCTGATACCGTAGCCAATACAGCTGATGCTGCTGCCACTACCGAAGATGCCTTATTGAATAGCACTTCTGAGCAACAATGTCTAGCTACCACCAATACAATTACTGTAACTGAAACTGCTAATCCAATTACTATTACTGTAACTCCAAATATTCAGTATGTCACAAAGACAGTCACTGCAAAAATGGTTAATCAATCTAACGCATTTTTTAATTCCACTGCGTCAACCAATTAATTTTCTTCTTCTTCGTTTTATATCTGCCTCATCTCTTGCAGAGACATGAAAATTTTTTTTTTAGATTTAAGGTTAGTCAGCTGCGTAAAGTTAGTATAATGTTTTATGAAAACATTTATTTATATATATTATATATAATATTTATTCATAAAATATTGTTTATAATTTATCTTACATGCTTGTCCTGTCTTATAGTTATTGCTTGCTCTGTCTTGTAGTTTTTTTTATTTTTTTTTTTTTTATAAAGGAAAATGAAATTTGTGACAAGCATTTGTTTTTCTTTCCTTCTTTGATTTTTTTTTTTGAAAGAGAAAATAACAGTATTTATAATTCTCATCTCACCAAGATTCCACCCCATAGCGTAGATAAGAATAAAATGGACATAAATCCACAACGTCTCTACTTCGCAGTTGATTCATAAATAAACACACATAGTTATGTCTCAGCTTAGAGTATTAGATGAGACAGTATCAACTAAGCTCCATGCACAACCTCATATTTTATCTTACACGTCGGCGGTTAACGAATTATTACAAAATAGTATAGATGCTAAGGCATCTACCATATATATAGTATGCGATTTTTTGCACGGTGATATACTATGCAAGGATAATGGGTGCGGTATACCACATGAAGATTTAAACCGTTTAGGGAGACAAAATTATTTAACTTCAAAGATTAGTAGATTGGATGATTTGACAAAATTGAACAGTTATGGATTCAAGGGAATAGCTCTATACTCGATGGCACAACTATCGAAGGAGATACATGTAGTCTCAAAATGTCCTGGATATGGGTCTACTTGGGTTACAACATTAAACAGTGATGAACCATGTAGAATGATTTCCAATGAGACAAAAGAATGGGTACCCGATGATATATTAAATAAAGCGTTTACTTTGAAAAATATGACTTTGAATGAACATGGAACTACTATTTTGATTCATAATCTATTTTATAATATGCCAGTAAGAAAAAAAGTAGCCTCAGGGGAACCTTTGTTCAAAATATCCCATCAATTAAAGGCAGATTTATTTCAAATAGTATTAAGGAACCCAAATATCACTGTAACTATAGATTATCTCCAAAATGGGAAACAAAGGAACATCATAAACTATTCTTCCCCAAATCTGCAGTTAAATGCATCAAATTACTATGTCCAATTAGTACGAGATGTTTTCAATCCTATTATTCCAGATAATGTCATGAAAAATGTGTCTATAAATTTTAAAAATATTATTTTAAAGGGAATAATATCCACGTATCCTTTAAGGACTAAAGACTTGCAGTTTATCTTTATTAATGGTAGAAAATATCACGATCCAGTTTTTGTTAAATTAATTAATTCACATTTTCTTTCTTCTGGCTGGCCTGGGAGTAATAACGTGGTCCATGATGACTACTCTTCATCTATTACAATGGGAAAAAACGCTAGATGGTTTCCTTTTTATACCTTAGATGTGACTTCTCCACTAGGTGTAGACGATTTTTTGCAAGATCCTAATAAAATCATCATACGACCACATATGGAGAAAGTTGTCCATAAATTGATTTTGAAAGTGTTTTCAAGTTTTCTAAATTTACAAGGTTATTCTGTTAACATGGATACTCAATCCTTGGTAAAATCTCCAAAAAAAAAATCTAATAGCGATAATATTCCATTCTATTCTCTAAATAATATTTCTAGTGAATTCAATCATTTAACAGTG
The DNA here is from genome assembly GCA_017347545.2 of Arxiozyma slooffiae. Taxonomy (NCBI): domain Eukaryota; kingdom Fungi; phylum Ascomycota; class Saccharomycetes; order Saccharomycetales; family Saccharomycetaceae; genus Arxiozyma; species Arxiozyma slooffiae. The sequence goes on along the minus strand of JAFHAQ020000006.1, from coordinate 352,101 downwards.
GCTAATCCTATCCATACAGAATCCTATGATGGATATCTTCTTTCTAAGAAAATTAGTGATATGATGTTAAAAAGAAAAAACAGAAGCAATTTGTTGTTAACCATCCCGACTTCAAAAAGGGTAAAATTGGGTAATAATACTTGGCTTGACATTAAGAGAATAAATGAAGATAAAATGAATAAATTAACGTATAAAATTACAAAAGATCATTTACTTAATTGTGATGTTATTGGCCAAATTGATAAGAAATTCATACTAACTAAGTTCAGTAAGCCTTCGACAACAACATTATTGATTTTTGACCAGCATGCTTGTGATGAGAGGGTTAAGTTGGAATTCTATATACAGTGTTATATTAATGATATTACTGATAATACGTTGTTGTTGCAAAACCTATTAAAGCCTTTGGAAATTAGAATAAATGATAATGAATTTCAACTTTTCAGCCATTATAAAGATGAATTTAGGAAATGGGGTATTGAATATTGCGTGACCGAAGAAGTGAGTACACTTGATAATGGCCAAACTGGTATCCGTAATAAAAGTAAAGATACTCTAAAAATTACTGCATTATCAGATTTTATATTTGAAAAATACAATGGAAACAAAATTTTTATTAAAAATGTTTTGCTGCAGCATATTGAGGATTTAAAATGTTCCAAGAAGATACCAATACAAAAGAGGCTTAACAATGAAAAGAAACATCAACCATGGTATAAGTTTGTTAATAGTATACCACAATTTTTAATAGATTGTTTCAATTCAAAAGCCTGTAGATCAGCTATAATGTTCGGTGATAAATTGTCTAAATTAGAATGTGAAGTATTGATAAACAATTTAACTAAATGCGTTTTACCTTTCCAATGTGCACATGGTCGACCCTCTATCATTCCATTGACAATAATAAATGGAAGACAAGAAGCTGGTATTAGTGAAAATACTAATACCGAAAATTACGAACCAACTGATATAGCAATAGATTATAGTATCAAATAAAGATATAACATTATTTACCCTGAATTTGCATAATATAGATATATTTATCAAATATTTATTTTTGAATATAAACCATAAAACAAGAATGAAATAATAATTGACCAATAAAACTCTTTAATAATATTGTTTTATTCTGAATCTCTTTTTAAAAACGTAGTCTTTCCAATAAAGCCTCTTCTAATGCAGATATACTTACATTCAAACTTGAAGAGAGATCACTATCAGGCTCTTCCTTTAGTTCATTTAATCCTTTATTTTTTGTTGAATGCAGTGATTTTCCTAATACTTTTGAAACATGCAACTGATTTAATATATCTGATGTAGATTTTTCATACAAATTAGCTTGATCTAATTTTTCATCCGACTCAATATATTCATCATTTTCTAGTTCATTATTCTTTGTAATGACATTTTGTGCCATAGATCTGTCTACCAATAAATCAACAGAGGAATTATTTGTAATTGGCATATTTATCTTAGATTCTTTAACTACGGAAGAATTTTTGAATATATCAAACTTTCCGCCTGAATCTACAGGAGCTAATTTCTTAGCATTAAGTTGTCTTTTCATTAATAACATATGATTTTCAAACAATTTGTAACTTCTCTCCCTTAAGAAAAATTTAGGTGCATTTAACATTGTAGACAATTTAGTCCAATTAATTTGGTCTATTGAATTATCTAATTTTGAAATGAATTCCCATAATTGCTTATCTTTATCATCATTCCATTCAAGTGGTTCTGGATCTACAAAATCGGGTGGTCTTTTACCTTTAATCCTCACATATATGATCGTATTGCTATTGTCCATTGAGGTTCTTTAAAGAGTGGAAGCAGTAAAAAAGAATGATAAAAAATAGGTTCGTTGACATCCTGGTGAACCCTGAATGGTTGTTATTACGACTACATATATATATATGCATAATATACATGAAGTATCGATATATTTTCCCTTTTATATTTTTGCAAACTAAGAAAAGATAAAAGGAAAAAATATTGTGTCTTCTTAAATTTTACAAAAAGACGTGAAAAGATTTAACAAAATACAGAGACAAAGAATTGGATATAGGAAACATACATAGACAGGTATTCAAGTATCTCCTTATACATCCCAGGCACTTATAATTACCCTACAATTTAAATATATACATATAATTAATATCTGGAAATCAAAATTAATATCTAAATATTTAAGATATTTCTTATCCATTTTTTTTTTGAGGTTTTAAAGATATGTTGACAAATGAACTACTCTTATAGAATACTATACCACTAAATATTTTCACTTTTATTTTTATTATCCTAATACAAATATCACAACTATTCAAGCATAACCACAATTACATTAATATAGCAAAGAAAAAGAAAATACCGACAGAGGGTCATCCTTCATTATTCAGTTATTATTGCATATGTTATTAATATCCTTGATTATTTTTAATTATTTTTAGTGAATAGTTAATAAAAATTTCATGGGAACTTACAAACCCTAAATATGAATTTAATAGAGGAAAATTTTAGTACTGAGTCACTATCAAGTGGTCTTGACTCAAATCTCATTTATTTACAATTAAACAACCATGATTACTACATGATAGAACCATCTACATTACTAGATACGAATTACTCTAAAAGTTTACCTCTAAATAAGTTTGGACATGTACCAATTATTAGAGTGTTTGGATGTTTACCATCAGGTCATCAAGTGTTATGCCATATTCATGGAATTTTCCCCTATATCTTTATTCCGTATGACGGTAATATCGAATCTGATTCATCTTCCTTTAGGAATCAGAAATGTTTACGTTTACACGTTTTATTAGAATCTAAATTAAATAATGTCCCTGTTCAGTCTGATTATATCTTTAATGGAAATCTTAAATATATCGCTGATGTCTCATTAGTTAAAGCGATTCCATTTTATGGTTATCATATCGGTTGGTCTGCATTTTATAAAATATCATTATTAAATCCATCTTGCGTTAATAAACTATCTGATATGTTAAGAAATGGTACCATATTGACTAAATCAGTAGAAACTTTTGAAAGTAGTATCCCTTATCTTTTACAATTTATCGCTGATTTTAATCTTTTTGGTTGTTATTGGATTAAATTAACAGAATGTTATTTCAGATCCCCTATCCTAAACCAAATTCTAGACATTGATAATCTAATGATGAATCCAGAATTAGAACAGTTCTTGAACAAATTTTGTCAAAGGCCTGATGGTACAAATAACAATAATACTAACGTCCTACCGAGGTCAAGTTTTCAAAGAATGGGTAATGGTCTATTAGAAATTGATATTTTACCTCAATTTATTCAAAATAGAAAAGAACTTCATTTTAAAGAACTGCATAATAATCCTATTGACCATTTTAACAATGTAGGAGATGAATCTAGATCTAGTAATTATATAACATCAACCAAACAGATGGTTAAAGATTTGATGGAACAAAGATATGCTCTTGGATTAGGCACATACAAAAAGTCTTCTGATGTTGATAGAGGTCCACCCGATATTTATCCAAAATGGCAAAGGGATGAAGAAAATAAAAAAATGTATGATAAAGCAAGGAAAAGTACGAGATTTCATTTTGGTGATGGGAGACTTACATTTGATAATTTTCTCTATTTAAGTAAAAATTTTGAAAATATTCAAAAAATGGAAGAATCTATATCAAATTTATGGCCAAATTGTCCTGATAATTTAAATATTGCCTTCCATAACCAAAACAGTCAAGTAATATCACATGGCAACAACAATATTGCTGTTCAAGAATCTGAAGGTTATGGAGTCGCTAATGAGTTGACAAATAATCAAGAAGATAATTTTGAGCATGATACAGATACTGAGACAATTGATACAGTGAATCACAAAGAAACTGTTCAGAACAAAAATGTTTCATTATCTTCATTAAATTTATCTACCCTTTCTTCCGAAGAGATAGAAGCAATTCCAAAATATTCATTAGATATAAGCTTGACACAGACCATGACAAAAAAAAGAAAAAAACAATTTCAAGAATCAAATAATGTTGTATCACCATATTCAAATTTACAAACTTTACAACACGTACATTTTAAAAAACCCAAAACAGGGATTAATTGTCAAAACTATCCGATTTCTAATAAGAATAATTGCATGCTCTATAAGGAACCTCAAATTACCTATCAATCAATATTGTATGATTTGGAAGATTTTGGATACCCTAAAATTGATTATCAGGATCCATTTTTTAGTAATCCTTTAGACATAAAAAATAAATTGTTCGTCTATGCAGGTAAACGTTTTGAAATCAATTCTTCGCACTTAAGTGATAGAATACCCGTTCAGTTTCAAGAAAAAAATGTAATTTTAGAAACTAGAATACAAACAAATTCTTTCACTACATGGAGATATATTAAGCAACCACCCACATATAAAGAAATATCTTCATACTGTATCAATTTACCTACTTCGAAGAAACTTCCAAGGAAGAAAAATTTTATTTCTCAAATTGACATGACAACGCAACGTAATAATACTTTTCTTTATAAATATAGTAGTGGGAATTCATTAAAAAAGAAAACCAATTCAATACACAATCACCTAACTCATCTATCTTTAGAAATTCATGTGAATACTAGGGCAGATAAATATCCAGATCCACTATTAGATGAGGTGGTTATGATATTTTGGATGTTAGAAGATGAAACATACCCATTTGATCTGGAGATGGAACATCAAGGAATAATGGCAGTTAATAAAGATATAAACAATAGAGCATTTACTAACAAGATTGAATGTGCAGCAAGCCCAATTACTGTTGCGTTTTATGAAACTGAATTTGAAATGTTTGACGCCTTAACGGACCTCATATTGTTTTTTGATCCTGATATTCTCTCTGGTTTTGAGGTCCATATGTCATCCTGGGGTTATATTATTGATCGATGCATTCAAATACATAAATTCAATATAATTGAAGAAATTTCTAGAGTTAATAATAAATACCGAAACAAAACAAAAGATTTTTGGGGATATACTCATTCTTCAAGGTTTTCTATAACTGGAAGGTATATGTTAAATATATGGCGACTAATGAGAACCAGTTTTAATTTAACGCAATATTCCGTAGAGAATATAGCACATCATGTATTACATTTGAGGTTACCACACTTCTCTTACTCATTTTTAACATCTCTTTGGTCATCGAAATCAAACGTGACACAATTAAAAACAGTAATTTCTTATTGGATGAAACGTGTAGAGATAAATATTTTATTACTAAAGAAAGACGACTTTATAGAAAGGACAACTGAATTTTCTAGATTATTAGGTATTGATTTTCATTCTGTCTTTTACAGAGGTTCACAATACAAAGTTGAATCAATTCTACTAAGAATATGTAAATTAGAGAGTTTTTTATTGAGTTCCCCAAGCAAACGAGATGTGAAAAGGCAGAAACCTCTGGAATGTATTCCATTAGTTATGGAACCTCAAGCGGCATTCTATAAAAGTCCATTATTAGTACTTGATTTTCAATCTCTATACCCATCTATTATGATTGCTTATAATTATTGTTATTCCACTATGATTGGGAGAGTAGATACTTTAAATTTAAAATGTAATGAAATAGGGACAACACAAATACCATTAAGGGAAAACCTACTAGAAATTTTAAAAGATGATATTAATATTTCACCAAATGGTATTGTGTTTGTAAAAGAGTCTGTGAGAAAATCTACATTGTCCAAAATGTTAACAGAAATATTAGATATTAGAGTCATGGTCAAGAAGACTATATCTGAATTACCACCAAAAAATGAGTCGCTGAAAAAGCAATTAAATAACAAGCAACTTGCATTAAAGCTATTAGCTAATGTTACCTATGGTTATGCATCCGCATCATTCTCTGGTAGAATGCCATGCTCTGATTTAGCTGATGCTATTGTGCAAACGGGGAGGGAAACATTAGAACATGCAATTAATATGATTGAACAAAATACTAAATGGGGCGCAAAAGTTGTATATGGTGACACAGATAGTTTATTTATTTATCTGCCTGGTAAGACTAAAGAGGATGCATTCCGGATAGGTAATGAGATTTCAATAAAAGTTTCTGAAAGTAATCCTAAACCAATCTTTTTGAAATTCGAAAAAGTATATCACCCCAGCATTTTGCTCTCCAAAAAAAGATATGTTGGTTATTCTTACGAAAGTATATCACAAATCAAACCAACCTTTGATTCCAAAGGTATAGAAACTGTTAGAAGGGATGGCCATCCGGCTCAACAAAAAATTGTAGAAAAATCGATAAGACTCCTATTTGATACAAGCGATCTTTCTTTAGTTAAAGGTTATGTACAAAAACAGTTTTCTAAATTATATGAAGGTAAAGTATCAATTCAAGATTTTTGTTTTGCTAAGGAAGTGAAGCTAGGTACATATAAAAGTGATAGCACTGCACCTGCAGGTGCTTTGATAGCTAAAAAGCAAATGGAGGAAGACCATAGAGCTGAACCACAATATAAAGAAAGAGTCCCCTATCTTGTTATTAAAGGAAAGTCAGGAGAAATTTTAAGAAACCGGAGTATATCACCAAAGGACTACTTTTCAACCCCTGACGTAGCTTTGGATGCAGATTACTACATTGACAAAACATTAATCCCCCCACTTTCAAGATTATTTAATATAATGGGAATTAATGTAGAAGAATGGAAGTCTGATTTGAAAAGATCTACTTCCAAACAAGGTTTACGAACCACCAAAAAAAATACAAAAGTTGACAAATCTCAATTATGTTCTAATTGTGGTCATGGAATCATAATATCAGAAGAATCTTTGTTGTGTCAGGTATGTCTTGAAAATAAAAAAGGTACATCAAGTAACATATTAATAACCAAAATATCAAGGGAGCAGGAATTTAATAATATATTAACTGTTTGCCGAACATGTACCTATAAATATACTAAGGATGCAAATATAGAGGGTCATTATATTAGCAGTGGTTGTGAATCATATGATTGCCCCGTATATTATTCTAGAATAAAGGTTAAGGGATATCTAACAGATGATAATTTATCAAGAAGATATCATTCTTTAAAGTTTTTAGATGAGTGGTAATCTAACAAATATTCATCCATATATGTAAAATATATGAATATATAACATCAATCTCATAACTTTTCCACATTGAATATGCACATTTTATCAATAAATGTAACATGATAAAGAAATCCAATATTCCTTTCATGCCATATACAAAAATTAGACATTGGTCATTTTTTTCTATTTTACCTTCTTTTCTCAACTCAAAATACCGTGTCTACATCTCATACCCTATACCACATCTGATCATTATAAACAAACATTTCAATACATAAAAAAATAGGACATTTTTTTAGTTTCAACCTCTCTTCTAAAAATTATTTTATTTTTATCATCGAGGAAATTTCCCAATAGTTTCATCTAACATATTACTGAAAATTGATAAAGATTATTAGCATTCATATTCTTGTTTAATAAGTGGGCTTCCACTTGTCCAAAATTTTTAAAATATTGTTCTGAACATTGTTTTTACTAGTAATATTGTAATTATTTGTAACTAGATAAGTATCAATTTTACCACTATTATCACTGCTACTATTGGCAGAAGTCATGGTGCTATTCGTGTTGCTGTTGCTGTTCTCATTTGTTTGTCCCGATGATAAAGCTTGAGGAGGTTTTAAAGTACTTTTTTCTGAATTTAAAATAGATTATATCTTAGTGGTATTTAATGGTAATATCGACATTAATGGGTCGTATTTCTCTGAATTATTTAATTTTTGGAAATAATACGTTGTTATTAATCTTATTACTTTCAAGAGTAGTTTCCATTCCTTTGCTAATGACTTGGATTTTAACTGTTTTATTTATTTATTTATTTTAAGTTGATACTTGAGACCTGAAGCATTTAGAAATAAAGTTCTAGTTATAGTTAAATCATTTTTATTATATTTATTCCTATATAATGTTTATGATGAAGTAGTCAATTTACCTACAAAAAGTTGGACTCTTTTACAACAACTGATATAAATCTCTCTGAATCAAATAGGGTTGTTAACAATAAATTCAAATCAATTTCATCTAGAGTGTCCTTCCAATGTTTAGTTATATATAATTTTTTGGATTCATTAACCACGATAGAATAGTATTTTTTCGAGTGTCTCTAAAAAATTGGAATTTTAGCAACCTTCATCATTTCATTTTTTTGCAGACAGTAGTATATAGGTTACTTCAAGTCCCTTCTAAGTGATGTATAAAATATGAGTGTAGATTATAATTTTATCAATCGAACGAAGGATTATTCAGATATTGAAATTTCCTTATTCTTTATAATTTTATTTTACATTTTTACTGTATCTTTTTGTTGGTTCTATTTATTGATCTTAAAGGAAATAAATGAAATATTTTCTCTAAATTATTTTCAAAGCACTTATAAATATAAAAACGGTCTATTCGTAGAAGTAAATACTTCTTACCAGCGTTAGTAGATATTTTTATGTGAGAGTAAAAAATATATATGTATAAATGTTTTATATCAACTCTTGTATATATGAGAATAGAAATACAATTAGGGAAGTAAGCATTAATAAGTTAGATCATTGATAAAACAGGGAGTGACAGGATTTCATTTATTTTGTCTACTTAGATCTGCTATTCTGTTATAATCGCAATGATTGACTGTATTGATGTAAATTCACGGCCCTTTCTAAGGTTTATCGAAGAAGTTCTTACAGAAAGTTTTCCCAGAGAATATTTGAAAACCTATATTAATATATGTAAAAAAAACTCTGATCCTCTCATGGGCAAAATTTTAATTAATTATGAAACGGACCAAGCTTTTGGAGGGGTTTTAGGCAGAATTTAAACGTCTTATAGCAACATTAATATTGATAATAATAATACCTATGGCCTTGCTTTCTATATTGAAATATTGGCCATTAGTAGATTGTATAGAAGGTTAGGTTTTTCTCAGATTCTTCTACAAGAAATAAAGCAAATTGATCAAGATAAGAATTTAACTTCCATTGAATTACCTGTCTCCTTGGGGAACTTAATAGGTCTTTTGTTTTACTACAAAAATAATTTTAATTTGGTGTTTGTACATAAACATTTCTATCAAAATATAAAAGGGTTCTATGGTTCCAAGACTAGGTTATTATTTTCCAAAAGACTACCTAATATTAACTCATCGTAAACTTTTTAAAAGTCCCCCATATGGATCATTTCTTATATATATACGTGTTTGTTGGCATTTTATAAAGTAAGCTTTCCAAGTTATAATTATTATATAGACTATATAATACATTTATATTATGTTATTGATTATGCTCGATAAATTTTATAAATAAGATAAAACACAACCATGTCATAAAAGAAAATGAATGTAGAAAAAAAATACAAGATATGTTTAAAGTATTGATGGATATGAAAACTTGTTGAAAAAAATTATCATTTCTTTTCTTCAATAGCATCCTCCTCTACTTCTGTGTCCGTATCTATATCAGTATAATCACTATAATCGAATTCATCGTCATCAAAATCTTCATCGTCGTCATCATCATCACTGTAAAGTTCATTCAATTCTTTTTCAATTTCCGATTCTTCAACCTTTGGTGGATCACGAACATTCATAACCATTGTAAAGTCAAGATCTGAACCAAAATAATCAGTAGATTTTATAATAACTCTGAAATAATAATCACCCTTTGCTGGAGGAGCTTGTTGACTAAATGGGATCCTTATAGTACCAATTTCCCAATCATCTGGATTAAAATTTTTATCGAAATCTTTAACATCTAACTTGCCAAAATCGTTTCTCAAATTTTTTAAAGATAATTTTTCAACAACTAATGGGTTCTGAATGATTTTATTATCCTTTTGTAATGTAACCATACAGCACCATGCATTACGTCTCTTTGTGGGGAAATATGGTGCAAAAGTGTATGGTAACATAGGTTGTTCTGCCATTTGTGCAAATGGATCCCTCAAATCCTCAAAAGAGTTGGATTCTTCAAACTTTTCTTGTGGAAATTTATCAACTGGAATTAATTTATGTTTAGCAGATCTAACCAAAACTTTAATAGAGATGAAAGCAATCGAAGATGGTGTAACGTATTCTTCACCTGGTACTACGAACTCTGCTTTTAAAAGTTTTAGAATTGGTATATTTGAAGCAACTTGCAAAGTTTCTTTTAATTTTTGCTCATCTTTAATGCCAAGAATCTTACCAATCTTTGAATCTTCATAAGTAAATAATTTACCTAATGTATGAATTTCATCAGCTGATCCATTTTGGAAAGTATCCTTATCCACATTTGGTAATTGATAGATTTCTGCATCATTAGTAGATGGAACTGCTTGGACTATAGATTTAAATGTATTTAAAGTCATGATAGTAGCATCGGTATTTCTGAAGGCACACGTGATATCCAATAAACCATACAAAAGTGAATGACATTTAGCTACAATTCTGTATTTAATTTCATTTTGATCACCGCTATCTCTACGATGAATATGATCTTGTAACAACTTTTCAAAATCTTTTGGAGTCAAATTTGGATAAAAATCTTTAAATTCTTGTGCATTAGATAACCATTTAATAATCAAATCAATAGTAATAACTTCACTTGGCTTATAATTGACTAGTCTATCAACGAAATATGATGCAGTTAAAGTGTGGACACCCTTTTTAGTATAAGATTGAGTTTTTGCCCACCATTTGGAGACAATCCAAGGTAAGATCAAAACAAAGGATAATATATAGATAGTCACTAGGAATGGAGAAGTAGAAGCGTCAACAAGGAAGCTTGGTAATGCAATACCATGAGATACAGCTTGTGGACCGTCTGGATTACCATATTTCAAATAGTTGCTCCTGACCAATTCATCAGTTAAAGATTCGTATGCCTTTGTAATTTGAACATATGTTTCTTCTAACGATGTTCTTTCCTTTTCACTTAAACCCTTTGGTAATTTATCTGGATGATATTTTAAAGATAATTTTCTGTAAGCACTTTTAATTTCTTTATCTGTGGCACTTGTCGAAATCCCTAATAGTTCATATGGATCAAATAAACCTGATGCAGCTTCTTTAATTGCATCATTACTGTTAATTCTTTTTATTAAAAAAATCACGAAACACCATGAGATTATAATAAATAGATTCCATTTGTTAAAGATCCTATTACTGCCATTTTTCAAAAATTTCTTACGAAAGTTTTTAATTCCAGTTGATGCATAGATATTGTTAAGTGGCTCCATGGTTTCATCATTTTGTTTGTCATTTTCTTTGGATTCATTATTATTTTTAGCATTATCACCACCACGAATTATCCATACCAATTGCCATAAAGTTATCGGTACTAATATAATAACTATCACAGCAAGTAGGAAAAACGGCCAGGTTTCACTTGCTTCATCATAATCATAATTTAATGCCATTTTGACTCCAATGAATTGTTCCTACTTAATCTTAATCCTATCAGAAAGTAATCACGCCGAAGAATAAAAAAAAAAAAAACAGGTCTTATGAATAACAACAATATTTATTAAGTTAAAGATCAAAATAGACCTCAATTGGACTATTGAGCTCCAGCCAAATTAATGTGACTTCTGGTTAATGACCTATAAGAAGACAAAACAAAACAAGTAATCGTTTTCCAGCTAGTTAAAAGTTTATGTGTTGTTAAAGTTCAAATAACTCTTAATACTTTTATTATTACAAAGAAAAAAAAAAATTTTTCTTTCTTTTTGCTATTTCGTTATTTCTTCATGGTAGCGACTTTTTTGTTTCCCCATCTCGACTAATTAAAATTTGAAAATTCCAAGATTTCTGTTCCTAGAAAATTAGGGTTTGTGTGAAATTTTCAAGTTTCCAAATCCAGATTCATTGAACTTTTATAGGGTTTAATAAAAATTTTGAACAGTTTTTTGTAATTTTTTTTCATTTTACACTACCTTCTTCTCCAAAAGGGTAGTCTTTTTTTTTCTGTTATTTTTTAGTGTTATTTATTACATATGGGAAGGGTACATTCAATCATAAAGGAAACTTGAATATTCTACAAATGTCACTTGAAGGTAAAGAATACTATTAAAACATTGAGTGTTTGATTTAAGTAGTATTCACCTAAGGACTCTGTGTAGTAATTATTGACTCTTTGTACAACCTGAGCCTTTCCTTCTTTCTTTCTTTAGATACCAACAAATAAATAGAGATTATTGTAATAATAGGAGTGAAGTGAAAGAACAAGGATAACAGATATTTGTACGATTTTATGAACAGATCTATTAGTTTAGGAAACTTACTGGGTCTTGATATTCGAAACAATGTTAATATGAACAATACGGAAAGTAACAAAAATATGTATAATTCTTCAAACAATGTCAATGAAATATCAACAACAGTAAAAATAGGGATCAGAAATTGGCAGAATTCTAATCTATCTGATCTACTAAACTTCCTATATAGGAACACTGGTATTAATTTGCAAAATACTATAATTGAAGGACTACTAATTGTAGGGTATGTGTCTAATAGGATTCAAGCAGAGCAAATTGTTAAATGTGATGGTATGTTGTTTGCTGGGAATAGACTGAGAATAGAAAATATGAGTGAACGTGTACCATCTACATCAAATACAGTAGAATTTTTAAGAAGTGTTATACTGAACCGTTATGATATACTAAACAAAATGCTGAATTTGGGATATTTAGATCAGGATCAAGAATTGATTCAAAGCGGGATGCTTTCTACTCTATCTACAAGATCAAGAACTTTCCCTGCACTAATTAAAATTGCATCAGAAGAACCAAATATAATAATAGACAGTATAAATTTAGCTAACAATAGATTAAGGGATATTAATATGATTGCTAATTTACCTAAATATTTCCCTACGTTAAAAAATCTCTGCTTAGCTAATAATCAAATATCAAGGACTACAGTTTTCGAGATCTGGGAGAACAAGTTTTTAAATTTAAGAGAATTATTAATGTTAAATAATCCAGTGACTAAATATCATGGTTACAAGAATGATATGTTAAAAGTTTTCCCCAAATTAGTTATCTTAGATAATGTTATTGTAAGAGATCAAAATAAATTGAATTCAATATATAATTTTCCTATAAAAATCCAACAATTTTTCTTTGAAAATAATCAATTAGGTTCCTCAGCAGGTGAATTTGTCACGAATTTTTTAAACTATTGGGATACCAATAGAACCCAATTATCACCTTTATATACAATAGATTCCCAATTTTCAATAGCTGTAGATAGTTCTGTCCCTAGTAGTAGTGTGAAAATGAGTGATCAAACACCATCTTTTGGATACTATATTCCTAATTCTAGAAATATAACCAAATTTTCAAATAACAATAAATGGCACTCTCGATTAGCCAAAGGTTCTAATGAAATATTAACTTTATTTAAAAAATTTCCCAAGACCAAACATCACTTACAAGATAAACCTCAGAGTTATAAAATGGAAGTCATATCATTCCCACAAATAAATGGGATATTTATAACATTACATGGATTTTTTGAGGAGACTGAAAAACCTGTAGATACATCCAGCAGTAATAATAATGAAATAGGGAAAACATCATATAAAACAAGAAGATATGCTGGTTCATATAATAATAATAATAATAATTATAGTAGTTTTAATAAATTAGGAAAGACAAATTTATCTAAAAAATGTTTTGATAGAATATGGACATTGGTAATGGTGAATAACACACCTGTTATAGCATCGGAAATGATAACTATTAGAGCATTTTCAAGTAACACTTGGTCATCACAAAATACACCACAGTTGCATTCAAGTTCAACAATAAATGTAGAGAGAGCATCAAATATGTTGTTGAATAACTCACAACCACAGATTGGAAATTTGTCTGGTAATGACTTACGATTACCACTGAATAATAATTTATTGCCGCAACAAGTGGATTTACTTAAAAAATTACATGATATGACAAAGTTAAATTACCAATACACTTGTATGTTAGCAGAACAAAGTAACTGGAATTACGATCAAGCTATTAAAAATTTCCAAGTAAGTGTTAATAATCTACCAAGGGAAGCATTTATTCAATGATAATTTCAAGAAAGTATAAGAAATAGAGGAACAAAAGGACTTTAATCAAAGTATTGGTATCATGGAAAAGGATACTACCTTTAATATATGATACAATGGAATGTATTTTTTGTTCGATTTTGTACATATTAGATGATGAGTAGCTCACTTATTAAACACTTTTCCTCTATTGAAATACATCTAAAAGTCAAACGTAACTTAGCTTAAAAAGATATTTCTAGAAAAGATGGTAAACAAGCTGGAAATAGTTTTTTTTTTCAATATTAGAAAGAACAGGAGGTTGGCACATTTATTGAAACAATTCCTAGAGAAAGTTATCACCATATCAACAATGTTTTTTTATTTATTTTATTTAAGTTAATATTTTTCTCTTGTGTCCTTTTAGGTGAGATATATCTACTTCCTATTAGCTACCTCTTCATTCTTCAACTTAAAAAGAATATTCCTAGGGTGAACTTCAACTAGATTGTATAGGTGGAAAGTAGAATTGGTCTAGGTTAACATATTCATCTTCTAACATCCTAAAACAACCTAAGTTATGATCCGGAGATATAGGTGCCACAGGTTTTCCATTCATAAATATCGTTTTCTTTTGTTAAAAATATATATATATTGCATTTGACGCAATCAATTAAGTGGTTCAAAAGTACTGAAATGGAATTTTTCAATCCCACTGCCACCACAGTTAATATCTGATCTGAAGAGGCGCTGTATACACTAGTTATTGTTACTGGAATTCCAGAAACGACTGAAAATGTGTCTGCAGTGGGTAAGAATTTTGATCAAGAGTCAAATATATTTTGCCTTTTGATGATTCTATTATTCAAGACTAGGGAGGTCAAAATATTAAAATTCTTTTATTTTCAGGAAATTAGAAATAATGTCAACTAGACCTATAATGTGAAGAAACAAAAGCTTTGCTTTAAAGTTTATTTAAATGTTTTTTTTTACGTCCAGTGAACAAACTTAGGTCAAAAGCTCCTGAAGACTTAAAAAAGTGGACTGAGTGATTATTGATTATGAACACTTTCATATTAAATGAACCTAGTAATAATATCAACACACATAATTAGAAGAAGATCATTAGGAGAACTATTTTTTTTTCCTGGAAAGGAGAAGTTTAACACGACCATATGTGTTTACAAAAATAGTTTTCATAGTGGTTTTTAACATAAATATCTACAAAATAAGCAAAAATAAAATGATAGCCATTAATGACTATAAATGAAGTTGGAATTGAATGTTGGTACTTGTTATTTTTAAAATGTATAAGATTTAGAAATATTTGATAGTTATTCTACAACTTTATATAAGAAGTTAATGATCCACCAAATTTTATAGCTTAGGTGAGAGGTATGTAATAGCGTTTTCTCAAGTTTGAGGTTCTTATTTAAAATTATACATTAGGGTTGAGGTATCTTAACGAACATTGCATTACTGATAAGAAGTAGCGGTCTTACTAATATTATTTTTAGTAAACATTCTTAACTTAGATTATTTTTTGTATATATTAATTTGTTATATATGTAATTAATATCGAATAGGTTCTTCGGTTATCTAGAAGTTGCATAAAAGTAATTAGGTGTAATGTACAAAAAAAGGTAAAAGAAAATAATTTAGATTTTCAATTACTTCGTGTTTCTTATATAAGCTTGGAAGTGCGTTTCGAATATTATAATAAATTGTTATTTGCCACTGTATTCAATCCAGGGGTATTTGATAGATTAACCTGTTAACACACTAGGAAACTTGGGATATCCTATTTAAGTATAATGGGGGTAAATATTCTTACTAAAGATAAAATTACTGTGAAGATATCTTTGCTGTATGGTCTATCATCAAGGAATTAATCTATTGTTAAAAACTTATTGGTTCATTATATTTTATTCTAGGACCTTCCATTCCAGCAATTGCCTACTAAAATTTAATAAACTTAAGTACAACTCACAAATAATATCCAGGTATCCTAAATAACCATAGAATATAAATTTTATTACAAGAAGTATTCCTTAAGTGGAAAGTAATGCATATATTCGGAGGTATAATGTCAACTTTACCTGCTCTCGTTTTTACTTCAAGTGTCACCAAAGATTTCTTATTTCAATGATAACATAGTATGAGTTTTTATTTCTTTCTAGAGAAACTGTTTTTGCATAATATTGTAATATATATATATATATTAAATTAATAACCTTATATTATTTTGGTTTGTGTTTTGTGTTCACCTATAAATGTATTTTATTATATATATTTTGTGTGTTTTTCTTTACTTTTAAAATTTGTAAGAAAAAAAAAATTTTTTTTTTTTGAACTACTCTGGCTCTGAAAAATTTTAAGAATATTAATTAAATAATGTATTGAAGCATATTGATATTTTGGAATAATAAAAAATATTTTATTAAATTAAACATAAAAGGTAGAGTAATAGAATACTAGAAGAGTAAAAAATAGTCTTATAAATTAAATGAGAGCCCCACCACCCCATAGAAAGTCATTATCTCTAAAAATTCCATTATTCATAATCAAATTAAAAAAGAAAATACAATGTAATAATTGGAAGCAAAAGAAAAGGATACGAAAGCTTCATAGAATCTATAAGAGCAGAAGAGACAGCAATTTAGAAAAACCTGGATATGATATTAGAGTAGAGGATAGTTACTCAATTAAAACGGAATATTTACCTTCAAATGTTGTTGCTAAGCCATTATTGATTGCCACTTTTCGAAGAGATTGTAAAGATATTCCACAAATAAATATTCTAGAGAGAAGTAAAATGTCACAATTACATTTATTGAAAAGAAAGTTCAAATTGAAATTATTTAATTATAATTTAATTAAAATATCGAATAATAGTGAGACTACAGATGGACAATTAAGATGTGTTAGTACAATAAGATCAATTAAAAATTTGGTCGATAAAGACGCCGACGTAAGACCGATTTTTCATAATAAAAATATTATAAGAAGTTTCCCATTAAAAACTTCAAATTATAATTATAAGAGTGATAATTTATTTGGAAGACAAGGTATTAGATTTTGTAATAACTGTGTCGTGAATATCGATTCTTTCCCCTATTTAAGAAATATAAAGGTTCAAAATGTCATAAAAGAAGAACAATTAAATATTCAAACGTTCAATAGAGAGATACAAAATGATTCACTTAATAATATAACACTGAAACAACTGAATATTAAGACTAATATAAATCGTTTAAGTTCACGCTTTCGACAAATTAAGAAACACAAATCTATTAAAATAGTTTATCATTCAACTTTTATAAAGCAGGACAATTTAAAATATGAATTGGAGTCAATCACAAATATATAGAAATATAAATATTAAATAATAAATATATGTATGTATGTATAAAGGAATAAATAAAGGAATAAACTAAAATAGTATTATGTATCGGACAATCTTGACGTATTTTACATATTCCTCTTCCTCTTTTCTTTTAATATGGCTTACTCATATCAATATTAAAGCACAGAATTTTAAACATCAATGTATATAGAAATGAATAGATACACTTTGCATATCATTGCCTTTTTTTTTTTGTTTTCAGTTAAGTTAGTTACTGTCATTAACGCCAGGTTCTGGTTCTAATGTACCAATACATGGATATTTCTTATCAAAAAAATCCAACCATTGATTTAATGCATTCTCTTGACTTTCAGTCAACCCCTGTAAATCATCAATTGGTTCATCCCAATCTCTGATCATTGATTCATCAAAGGAATTCATAGCCAGCCCTCTAGATGCATCTCTACCCGCAAAATTATTATATGGACCGCTTGGACCATAGAAAGATCTACCAGTTGTACAATCATATACTCTAC
The DNA here is from genome assembly GCA_017347545.2 of Arxiozyma slooffiae. NCBI lineage: Eukaryota > Fungi > Ascomycota > Saccharomycetes > Saccharomycetales > Saccharomycetaceae > Arxiozyma > Arxiozyma slooffiae. The sequence goes on along the minus strand of JAFHAQ020000006.1, from coordinate 334,140 downwards.
CTTTTATAGCAATAAATATTTTTTCATCATCGTGTCCGTTGTATTTATACAAAGTACGTGGATAGAAAACTCCTTCTACTAATGGATCTGGGGCATTGTCTTGTGGTGGACATTCTTTACTCAATCCAGTTGGATCTTCTTCATCTTTACCAAAGAAGAAACTTCTAATAAATGACATGTCTGTTGTTAATGTTTTTAATGTAAATTTATTGAGAATCAGCTAATTGTAATGGCTTAGATGACGAAAAAAAAATGTTCAAAACTAATAAAGAAGAAGCGAAAGAAATGGTTAAGAAAAACTAATACACTAGACTGATGGTGTTGAATTGGGATGTGATTGAGGGATAAAATCTACACTTCAAATACTCAAATGTGAAAGTATTGAAACCATCCCTTAATGATTACTTGCTTATCATCAGTATCAATATCACTTTAAGATTTTTTTTTTTCCCTCCTTCTTTCTTTCCTTCTTTTTATCCTCGTTCCTTGAAAATTTCGTTATTGAGATTTTCATTTTTCTCGACAGAACTCGTGGGATTTTTTCTTTAGAAGTAAGTTAAGCAAATAAAGGAAAGACATAAACACAACATCTTTTAATCACTTTAGTAGCCAATGATATATCTTGTCTAATGATTCAAAACTGGTTTTATGATAGTTGATAATATTTTCCCTTTTTTTCTTTTTGATATTATAATGATAACAACTTAGAAATAAATAATTTTGAATGAATGAATATATTTAACTTGTATATCTTCACTTATACACATATATATGTCTTTATCTGTGTATATACCCTCGTTGATATTTTTTCTTTTTCTTTTTCTTTTTTTTTATTATTTCATTTATAAACATTATTATCCTCATCATTCTCTTCAATATACATCTCTGCTGATTTTTTTCAAGACATCTGTTATAATATTCATTTGTCTTTGTACTCTTTTCCAATTATCTTCATCAATTGCAACTCTGACGCCAGGAAAAGTCCGAGGTCCATTATCATAACCACTTGTCCATAGTATAGGTAATAGCTTTATCATCTTGTTTTCTACCTTCGATTTCACCAATGATATCGAAAACATCTACCCCTAAACCGACTTTAATCCCATTAAGAAGATTAGTGCCCCACACTATACTCATTATCTTCAAATTTTATTCCATCCCTTTGGAAATATTCAATATCTTTTGACTTTGATTGAATAAAAGTGGTAGGATTGGGATCCTTGCCATATATTTAGTGTCTAATACATTTATCTTATCAATTAAAGGTCCATTATAACATGGGGTCAAAATATCACCAGTACCAAATTGTGACAACGATACAAGTACTTGCTGTATATTAGATCTTGGTCACCATCAGACACGAACAGAATAGCTTTTTTGCACCGTATTGTCGAGCCAACAGTATTTGTTCATTGGGGAAAATATCATACTTTAAAAAGAGTATAAAATTAGAATCTGAGAAAACCATTCTGTTTTAAATTATATGGATCCTTTTTCAAATGACCTAATTGTAACAATGGGTTAAGATTGTTCTCATTCAATGGGATATTGATCTGTTCCCTGTTTTAAAAGATCAAATCAAGGGTTGAATTGCCATTAGGATGGGATGCTCAGAATATGTCAAATATCTAAATTCTTTATTTTTTTTTTTAAAAAAAAAAATTATTTGCATGCATAGATTCCTCAATTTGGTTGGAGATTGCTACATTACTTTTCGTATGAGACCTATGTTGCATATGGAACTGATATACTCTAAATATGTCTCCAATTTAGCTAAATCCGTTGATTGCGTTGCATATTGAATCAATGTTTCATGGTCAGAGAACATCCCACCAATAAAAGAAGATCCATCATTTGGCATAAGACAGCTTGACATGACATAGAAAGCAACTAAAGACATGAATGTGAGGTAAAACAGTTTTCTTAAGATGATTGAGTCACCAATTTTATGTGGATAATAATCTATTCCCCCCCTCTATATATATAGTAATAAAGTTGTATTAAATGGATCCATTACATTTAATCTAATAGAGACAGTTACAGTATCACTAATATTATTTATAATAATGGTTAAAATTTATCTCTTATATTACCTCTATTTGTATAAAAGTATCATCATCTCTATTAATAATGTTTATATCCACAAGGTCAATCTCATGTAAACTGTCATAATTTGGAGGATTTGGAGATAGATTAACATTTTCTAATAGAGGTGAAAATAGGATTATTTTTGGGTTTTCTATATATACATTGTTAGGTTGGCTTGTTAAGTGATGATTAATATGTAATCTATATGCATCTGTTTCTTCTCTATGCAATCGTATGTGATTAAAATGTGGATATGTACTCTCCTCTTTCGTTCTCACAACCTTTGTCCAACCAAAATCAATCCTCTAAGTATGAAGGTCCTAGGATATACAAATATATATATATATATATATGTGTGTGTGTGTGTGTATTGCATAGATACCACGCATACACACCATACATCTCTTGCTGCATAGAGATCAAGAAGTTTTTGTAGTTGTTTTGAAATAAAGAAAAATCAAAAATCAAAAAATAGAGAAAAGTTTAGTTAGTGATCACATTTAGTAAGTTGGTGTAAAAGAAGGAGAAAAAACAAACTGGAAATACCTTATATGGTAGAAATATATATATATATGGGAAATCATAGAATAGAATATTGAATTTAAAAATATGAGATACAAATTACCAAACATCTGTGCCTCTTCTATTAGGCAAACCTAAATATCTTGCCACGTCATTAAAGATATCATCCAACTGGTCTCTTGAATAACTTTCCAATTCAGTTTTAAGTTTCTCATCAGTTATCAAAAAGTCGTTGGAGAAAGTTTTATTATGATTCGAAGAGGACAAAGAATCAATTTTTTCATCAAGAAACTTATCTAGCTCGAGTTTATCATTTAAAGTAGGTGGCACACACTCATAGAACTTCGCCAACTTAATCAAATCCAGGTCATCAATACGAACGAAATCGTTCACTGTCCTTGGGAAGAAATCGAAATCGTAACTCGAATCAGCTGGTTTGAAAGTGGGTGTCTCCCCATCAGGATTAGGCAATGGGGCCAAAATATCCGTTGGCTTCGATTTATTGGCATTGATCATTCTTCTAATTGATCTCTCTTCAATATTGTTCAATTCGATCTGCAATTCACCGACTAACTGGACGATATCATCGTTGGTGACGAAATCCGTGGTGTCCAGCCTGCTGAGTCTGTCTGTCCCGTGGTTTGTAGAGGTAGATGTGAGACCTCCTATTGATTGTCTCTGTTTGTCCACTTGTAATTCAAGCACATTTTGGCCTGTCTTTGTGATGATCTTATTCTGTTTCTGGACTAGTTGTTCCAGTTGATATATTCTTTTCTTCAATTCAGATATTTCTTTACTCATATTATTGCTTGACATGATTTGAAAACAAAACGAGGGGAGAAAACGTTGGTGAAGGAAGGTATATTCTTTTAGACCAAAACAAGCTTACAAACAACACAACGTGGCAGTAGTGATGTTCCATACATACATATTTAAACATATACCAATCAATATACCACCCAAAACACACACACACACACAAGGAATTGTACAAGACTTGTTAGCCATCACCAAGAAAAAACAAAAAATGAAAAAAGGACCCCCCCTTGAAGAAACAGAGAGAAAAACGCTGTTCTGTCGTGTGCAGTGATATTCCAGATGCAGGGTCGAGAGTTTTTTTTGTTTTTATTTTTGTTTGAAAGAAAGAACAAGCGATGAGATGAGATTGAGGTCTTTGGGGGGAATAGAAGAATATGGGGGGTTGTCACTTACACATTTGGTTCTTGATTATTGATTGTTGAAAATGGTAAACTTTTGTAGAATAAAAATAAATGAATAAATAAATGAATAAATATATATGTACACGATGAGTTCTGAAATATTGAAATTGTTAAATGAGAACCCATACGATTTGGTCAATTCAACTAAATCAACTAGTCAGTCGTTAAGGTTAGTTAAAGAACATTTGGATTCTGTCATTGGAGCATATAACCAGTTGGCTGGTAAGACTAGTCGGGGGGTTAAGACTGGACTGGATGAAATTATCGTTGATGGGTTGGATGCTAATCAGGTGTGGTGGCAAGCTAAGACTGTTATTAATGGTATTGAAGGGGATTTGATTAATAGAATTCATGATTTACACAATATTGTATCTTTAAAGGATCAACAGGAGAGTGAACAGGAATCTCAAGAAGAAGAAGAAGAAGAAGAGTTTGAGGAGAATGGCGCGATTGAAGATGAAGATGATAATGAACAAAGTGATATTCCCTCTGATGTATATGAAGAGGCAAAAGATGATAGCTCTACTGATCACGAAGAGAAAAGCGAAGGGGAAAGTACAGGAAATGGATTAAATGATAAATTCTTTAATATTGAAGAATTTAATAGACAAACATTGGCTTTAGAGGATGGAAATTATAGTATTGATGATAATGAGGATGATGAAATTGATTATTTTGGTGATATCCCATCTGAAGATGATGAAGAAGCATTATATTATAATGATTTCTTTGATAAACCGGTTGAAAATAAAAAGAGTCAAATCAAACATATTAGTAATGATAAGAAATCAGAGGATTTATATGATGATATTGATGGGTTAAATGAAAGCGATTATGAAACTGCAATGGATTCAGCTAAATCAGATTTATTTGAAGAAGAAGAAGAAGAAAGTGGGAATGGGGAACATGATATGGAAAAATTATCAACTTTTGAAAGACAACAATTAGAGATACAGAGACAAATTGAACAATTGGAGAAAGAAGCTATTGAAGAGAAAAAATGGGCTTTGAAAGGCGAAGTTAAAGCTAAAGATCGTCCAGAAGATGCTTTGTTGATAGAAGATTTAGAATTTGATAGAAATTCAAAACCTGTCCCCGTGATAACTAGTTCAGTTACAGAATCCTTGGAAGAGATGATTAGAGATAGAATTAAAAATAACAATTTCGATGATTTATTGAAAAGAACTGTTGTTGATTTACAAACTAAGAAAATAAAACCTGAATTTGAATTGAGTAATACAAAATCATCTAAATCATTAGCTGAATTATATGAAGATGATTATAAAGGTGTTGATTCAAATATAGAGATAAGTGAAGAGCTACAGAAGAGTCACGATGAAATATCTGAATTGTTTGCTAATTTGACATATAAATTGGATGCATTGTCGTCTGCACATTTTATTCCAAGACCCTCCAAAAGGACTTTGGAAGTCAGAGTGGATACTGCAGCTATCACTATGGAAGATGCACAACCATTGACTATGTCCACTGCATCCACACTGGCACCACAAGAAATCTATTCTGTCACTAAATCAGCTAATATAAATGAAATTAGACTAAAGGATGGTACTACTATGTCTAGAGACGAACTATCTAGAGAAGATAAGACTAGATTGCGTAGAGCTGCTAAAAGGAAAAGAGCCAAACAATTGGCAAAACAAAGTAGAAGTGTTAAGAAGAGTAAAAAAAATAATATCATTGAAACATTATCTAATGCTAAGAATATAACAATTATTAATAAAAAAGGTGAAAAGCAGGATATTAAAGGTAACACTGTCTCTAATCAAAATAACAATTTAAATAATATTAAAAATGTAAAATTATAAGTGAACTTCAACTACATATATATACATATATAACACTTAGAATTCTTAAAAACTAAAGGAAACCATTCCTTTTCCACTCAACTTTGTCTTTATATTCCTCTCTATCTCTCTGTATATTTTATCTAATGGTTTCTTCACTTTTCTTTCCAAATTCTCTTTCACTCCTTTTCTACAAAAAGATGAAAACAGGAAAAAAAAAAAAACAGGCAAAAAAAAAATATTGTAACTATCAGTGCATTATAGATGGAAAAAAAGAGGTATATGGAACTTTTCTGTTCTTACTAATAAAGTTACTCTTCAACCTTTAATATAAAGGTAAAAAATGAGTTGAGACCGATAGATAGATATTTACTGAGCCAGTGGAATAAAGAGAACAAGTTGAGAACTGTATTCTTAAATCATATAGTTTCAACTATTGGAAAACAAGGAGGGGAAAATTTTTTTGCTCTCTAACTTTTGTTATTTAAGTGTTTCTTCTTTTTAACTTATTTAACACAAGTAAGAGTTTTGAATAATAAGTAAGGAGTACATATATTAAAGCACAGCAAAATATTACCATTAAAGTATATTTAGAAAATGAAAGTTGTGATGGTAGATCCGAGTAAATCGAAATCAGACAAAATAAGGAATAATAAATTCTCTGGTTTTAAGAATAAACGACTATCTGATCAGATAATTCCATATAATCGGAACAATAGTATATTAACCACACACAACCAGAATACACTCAAAAAGACTATTGAATTTAAATCAGATCCTATAAATAAAATTAAAGGTATTCAAAATAATTCAATAATAAATTATTACCATTTAAAACAACAAATTGATAAAAATTTGTCAGATGATACTTCAATAAATCATAACTCATCTTTGCTAGGTAAAATTATGGTGTTAGATACTATAACTAATAATGATAAAGTATCAGATATACAAAAGGATACAAATGCAGATACACTAGTAATTAAGAGATACCTCAATCATGTTCCTTCCAAGAGATCAGCACAAAATTTTCAAGATATAGTATCATCAAATAAAAATAGTAATAACGGTATCAATACTATTAATATGACATTAAATTCTTATGAAAATAACAAAATTGATAAATGGTCTACTTCTCCTTCAAATACATGTAAAATTAAGAAATTGACTTTTGTGAAAACTGTACCTGTCTCAAATGGTAATATAAGTAATGTCGCGGATCACAATATTCAAAATTACGAAAGGGTAATACTAAATAATACAAATTTTGTTAGACAATCCGCCAAGTATGCCTTTGAAAATAATAAATTGATAATAGAAAAACCATCAGATAAATCTCATAATGAAAAACTTTTATTTAAGAATGAAGATCTCTTAGATGGAGTTATATTTTCAGAAAAACCTTCTTACCCTAACGCTGATTCGACTTTTACAAATAGTAAATTTCAAATGTATCAAATGGATAATCATACAGATCGTAAAAATTGTAATCTTAAACAATCAAAGAAAACAAATATAAATTCTAATAATAAACCAAATAAAAGTTCTATTAATCCACCAATATTAGAAGGTTATTCTACATATACATTTAAAGTTAATATTAAAGACAAATAGTTTTACTATTTTGCATGGGGAGATTTTTGTTATGTTATATTGGGTTTACTAAATTTTAAACTTTTTTTTATTTGGTTTATCTTATATTATTTTGAAAAGGACACTTTAAAAATTTTGTAAATTTACCACTGTAATTCCTTAGAAAGAAAAACTTCTTATATATTGCATATATAACGCTATTACAGAAATAGATATTCAAGAACACTTATCCAGTATTTGTTATATATACTATAGCAATTATCCTTCGCAAAGGTTGCATTTAAATCAATGTTTCTTTTAATAATTTGAAATAATCTTAAAGAATTATTTTTACATCGATTATGTACTAGAGGTATTATATAAAATTATATAGAAATAATATCATATATTACTACTAATATTACCAATAATTGAAAAGAAAAAATCAGAAACTTTCCTAAAGAAATAGAAAAAAAAAATAAAGGCACAGGTCAATTCATCACAATAAGAATAGAGAAAGTAAAGCTAATATTGTGGAAGCTAAACCAGTCGATTTCAATGAATTACCTGAGTCATTAAAGACGGATATTATAGTATTAGTACCGGATGTAATTTTTATTTCTAAATATGATGAAGATACAGTCGTCTCCGATAAAGTACGAGTGAGTTGATTATTTGTAGTATCAGAATTAAATTGAATTATCGCTGATGTTACAGTTTCTTCATTTCTAGAGCTTGTTGATAAAGTTTGTGTCTTGTTGGTACTAGAAATACCTATTGTTGTTTCAACGTAACTATCATGTGATAAGTTATTCTCTGTATAAGGAAATACAACCGAAGAAGATGAAATTGGGGTTAAATTAGTAAATGTTGTTGTTGTAACTAAGAAATTTCTTAAAGTAGAATTATCAGATTTAGAAAGCAGAGATAAAGGTACGATTGATGTATATCCTGAGGTGTTGGTGCCTGAAGATGTACTACTAATTTGAGTTTGTGTAATTGCTGTTGGTTTGTCTGTAGATTTGATTACAGAATTGTTGGACTCTAAACTACTAGACGTTGAAACAATGTCTAAGTTTGTTGAAGTTCTAGTGGTATTGCTGGCAGTGGTAACAAAGAAAGAAGAGCTTGTTGAAGATCCGTAACTAAAGGATATTCTTGAAGTAGATAAGTGAGAACCTATAGAGTTGTTTAGATTTGCATTAATTGAAGTGGAAGACAGTACCAGGTTACTGGATGCTAATGGTGTTTCTACATGGATGATGACCTCAGGAGTAGTGGACTCTAATGAATCTGTAGTGACGGTAGTCTCTGTGGAATATGTCGTTGTAAGAGACCCAGTCCAGCCAGTGGTAGTGGTAGAGGTTATGGTAGTAGCAGGCACACTAGATGTGGATGGCGTCTCGACATGGATGATGATTTCAGGAGTAGTGGACTTTAATGAGTCGGTGGTAACAGTAGTCTCTGTGGAGTAGGTAGTAACAAAAGACCCAGTCCAGCCAGTGGTGGTGGTAGAGGTTATGGTGGTAGCAGGCACACTAGATGTAGATGGCGTCTCGACATGGATGATGATTTCAGGAGTAGTGGACTCTAATGAATCTGTAGTAACAGTAGTCTCTGTGGAGTAGGTAGTAACAAAAGACCCAGTCCAGCCAGTGGTGGTGGTAGAGGTTATGGTGGTAGCAGGCACACTAGATGTAGATGGCGTCTCGACATGGATGATGATTTCAGGAGTAGTGGACTCTAATGAATCTGTAGTAACAGTAGTCTCTGTGGAGTAGGTAGTAACAAAAGACCCAGTCCAGCCAGTGGTGGTGGTAGAGGTTATGGTGGTAGCAGGCACACTAGATGTAGATGGCGTCTCGACATGGATGATGATTTCAGGAGTAGTGGACTTTAATGAGTCGGTGGTAACAGTAGTCTCTGTGGAGTAGGTAGTAACAAAAGACCCAGTCCAGCCAGTGGTAGTGGTAGAGGTTATGGTAGTAGCAGGCACACTAGATGTGGATGGCGTCTCGACATGGATGATGATTTCAGGAGTAGTGGACTTTAATGAGTCGGTGGTAACAGTAGTCTCTGTGGAGTAGGTAGTAACAAAAGACCCAGTCCAGCCAGTGGTGGTGGTAGAGGTTATGGTGGTAGCAGGCACACTAGATATAGATGGCGTCTCGACATGGATGATGATTTCAGGAGTAGTGGACTCTAATGAATCTGTAGTAACAGTAGTCTCTGTGGAGTAGGTAGTAACAAAAGACCCAGTCCAGCCAGTGGTGGTGGTAGAGGTTATGGTGGTAGCAGGCACACTAGATGTGGATGGCGTCTCGACATGGATGATGATTTCAGGAGTAGTGGACTCTAATGGGTCAGTGGTAACAGTAGTTTCTGTAGAGTATGTTGTGGTGAAAGACCCAGTCCAGCCAGTGGTTGTGGTAGAAGTAATTGTTGTTTCAGAAATGCTGGACGTTGAGGATGATGTGCTAGAGACATCAGATACAGTGGTAGTGGTAGCAACAGCATAGTTTTGACCTTGAATAACTGTGAATGTGTTAATAACTGAAAATGATGTGGCGTAGGTTGTACTTGCTACAGTGTTCATACATGTATATGCAGCATCAAGACTGTGAACAATAACATTAGTATCATTATGAATAAACTGAAGACCATTTACAAACAGTAATGAATCAGGAGCGGTTTCCCCAACATTTATTGTAACTGAATTATCTAAACAAAAATAGTTAACATTGCTTGTAGATGCATCTAAAGGAAATAAGAAATCATTAAATTTGTTAGAAGTAGCAACTTGTAAGGAAGGACAATCTAATGTGTATCCCTTGTTTTCGTAATCATAATTTATTGTTTCTTTACCACTAATTAGATAACCGGATGAACAATTCATATCTAAGTAATAACTCTCCATGCTATTGTAAGTTGTAGTTCTACCAAAGGAGTAGAAATTACCCGAATAAGTAGTAGCATCAAAAGTAACAGTTGTAGATAATTGATTATTTAGTGAAACTTTCTGAGAACCTGCTTTAAAAATTTTGGCTCCATTTAATTCAGGCTTATACTGGGTGGAACCACCATCGTCAAAACTTAACGAAAAGGAGATTTTCCCAGAAATGGCACTGTAAGAGTACAAATTCTTTTGGGCAATACAGGTAAAAATACTACTATCGTATTTGTAAGCACCTTGTTGTGAAACATAGCACAGGAAAGCAACTGTTCCATCAGATAGTGTTATATTCATGGTTGGGTTATCATTTGCAAATTTGACTCGGTACACATTGTCCAAGTCGATTGAGAATGTATCACCTTTCTTAATAGTGGAAGCATTATCAATATTAAAATCAAAAGTTGCTAACCAGGCTAGAGCTGGATTCGAAGGTCCTGAAGGAGTTAATGAGAGATCAGAAAATGTTATATCAGTAATTTTAGCAGCTTGAGTTAATAAAAACAAGCTCAAATATAGTAAAATATTACTGAGCATTTTGTGTTGCTTTCTTACGTTGATCAGTTATATTACATTCAAAATAATATCTTTGATTTTAGTCTAAGAATTTCTACGGTTTGGTATTTATATCGTAATTCTTTTTGTTTGACTTAAAAACTATCTTGTTTCATTGTAAAGCAAAATAGGTAAAAGATGATTATTCAGTGGAGTTAAGGAAATATAAAATAATTAAAAATAAATCAAATAACCTTAACAATGTATATTATTAAAAGAAGTATTCATTATTTCCTTTTATGATTGCAAGGTAGCCATAACAGGAAATATCGAGTATGATTATGAAATGAATTTGTTTTAAAAACTGCATTTATAAACAATATAGTTTGTGTTGTCATCACTATTATAGTTGATATTATTGCAATTGAGGTTACTGTCATAGAAATACAATAGCTAAGATACCTTATGTTTCTCTTCATTACGAAGAAATAAAAACAGATTTCACGAAAAAAGCCTTTACAAAAGGTATCCTATATCCTACTATAATTTTCCAATTTTCTCAATAATAAACCTCATATAATTCATTTTTGCCTTACTATAGAATATAAAGAAAGGAAGAAAGATGAAAAGTTTCCTATTTCGTTCACTAATGAAAATAATTCTCTTACAAAGTGAAAAATTATAGAAGTAATAAGAATATGTTGTAGATAATCTCCAGATGATCGAATAATGTTTATAAGTAAATAAAATAGGTTTTTTTATGTTACATAAAAATGGATGATAACCTCAGTTTAAGCTTGTTTCCACTAAATAAAGGTAAAAATGTTTTGTGGTTCACATTAATAAAATAAAAACAATCCGCACAATAATATAGTAGAGAGGGAAAACATGGATGATGTACAGTAAGAAACTGATCTTTAAAGCATTTTTAGTGATTATTGTTTTCTTGTTTTTTTTTTGTTTATTAGAATTTTCGATGACTAAAGAAGACGATATCTGTCCTTATATCTTAAATTGAGACTTTATTAATGGAATGACAAATAAAATAATGTATTACATAATTGTAAATTATTACCATAAAATTTCAATGAAAGATCCTCATGCCATATTTTGTAGTGATATGAAACTAAGTTTTACGAAATGTGTCCCATTGTGATAACTTTTTTTTTTCATTTATAAAAGCTTCAAAGAAAAGTCAGTTATAATGACAATGTATTCCAACCCAATAAATTATGATATTTTTACTAACTAATCACTCTATCGAATGCTTCTTGTGTTATAATTAAAAATAAAATAAAGTAGGCATGTTTTTCTCTCTATTTGACGGTAGAGATTTCAGTATCTTGTTCAAGGGCACGCATTAGAACAAATAAATACATATAGAATGGACTGAGGAGAGCCTTGGTTTTTCTTGTATCTATATACTCTAGACATGTAGTGGATTTTGTTTTGTTTTGTTTTTTTATTTGAATAAAGTAAGGTGTTTCTGATAACTCTTTGAAAACAAATGTCAAATTTTTAGTTTTTTTCCTTGTTTTTTTTTTTTTTTTTTTTTTTTTTTTCGTTAACCATGTTTATCCATTTGTAATGTTAAAACTGGAGGCTGAAAATAAACTATTCAATCTCAGTATAAGAGTCAGTAAAGAAGAAAGAAGGGATCATATTAGTATAAAACACAACTTGTGATCTTTCAATTCAAAACAAAAGACCAGAGGAAAGTAGAAAATATTGAACAGTTTTTGAAAATTTAATATGTGTGATCCATATGTATTTTCGAGATACAAAGCGAATGATATCAGATCAGAATTACAAAATGCAGAATTAAAACGAGCCAAAACAAGTGGTATAAGAAGAAAGTTAGCTCTTAAAAAAATTATAGCAAATTTAACGCTAGGGAATTATGCAGAAATGATCCAATTGTTTCCAGACATACTTAAGTTTTGGAAAATTGAAGATGATTTTGAAGTTAAAAGAATTTGTCATGAGTATGTAAGAACAATAGGATCTATTAAACCAAGAAGCGTAGTTGAAGCATTGCCAAATATCTTGGATGATTTAAAGAGTCATGATGAAAATGAACAAATATTGGCTTTGGAGACACTAATCAATGTTCCGTTTACTAAATTTACAGATGAAGCCTTTAGATTTATTATTTGTCTTGTTAATCGTCGATCAGTTTCTTCAAGAGTGTTAAAAACTGCTATTTATTCTTTATTGCAGCTAAATGATTTGGATCATGAAAGAGTAATGAGTCTAACGCATATTCTTTATGAAATTGTAGAACAACATTTGGAGTCACCTAGTGTTCAAGTAGCTGCCTTAAAGACGTTGTATTCCTTATTAGATAACGAGAAAAATATGGATAGATTAAGTTTGTCTATTGATGTTGCATATAGTTTATTAGATAATATTCCATCTTTAAATGAATGGGATATTTTATCTGTTTTGGAGTGTTTGGCTACAACAGTGGTTCCAAGAACGCATTCAGATGCATATAAAATGATTGATATTGTATTACCACAGTTACAGCATGTGAATACTTCGGTTGCTTTAAGTTCATTAAGATTTATTTTATATTTAATAAATTATGTTGATGAAATAGATTTATCATTAACAGTAAGACTATCTAATTCTGTCATTGCGCTTTTGGAGAAACCCACAGAATTACAATTTTTGGTACTTAGAAACATTATTCTACTTTTATTGTCCAGAGAAAAACCAATTATTGATGTTGATGCTTCTTATTTTTTTATTGAATTTAATGATCCAATCTATATAAAGGACACAAAATTGGAATGTCTTTATTTATTAGCAAATGAAACTAATTTGGCCCAAATTTTAGAAGAGCTTGAGCAATATTCGACCGATATTGATATTCAAATGTCAAGAAAAGCAGTAAGGGCAATTGGTAATCTAGCAGTAAAGTTAGGAGAAGCAGCAGCCGACAGTTGTGTCGCTACATTATTACATTTAGTTGGATTTGGTGTGGATTATGTGATTCAAGAAACTATAGCAGTCTTCAGAAACATTTTGAGAAAGTATCCAAATAGATATAAAGAGGAGGTTGTTACTTTTACCAAATATATGGAATGTATTCAAGAAGCAGAAGCAAAAAATGCTATCATATGGATTATTTCTAATTATTCAGATATACTGGATAACTATGCTGAATTATTTGAAAATTTTGTGTCAAATATTAAAGATGAACAGTTAGAGGTACAATTTACTATTTTAAATGCCTCAGTGAAATTGTTTGTAAAGACAGAGTCACCACACATAGAGGCTATATGTAACTTGTTGTTCAGATTTTGTACTGAAGAAACCAATAATCCAGATTTAAGGAGTAGAGCATTTATGTATTCAAAATTACTTTCTACTGCTAAGGAAAGGCCAGATATTATTAATCAAGAAACATTGAAAGATTTTTTGAATGGAGAGATGCCAGTTATAGAATTGAATTCCAAGCTAGATCCTGTTATATTAGAAGAATTAGAATTGAATATTGGTACAGTTACATCTGTGTATTTGAAGCCAACGGTACAGATTTTCAAGGAGAGTAGAATAAAAACTTTGCCTGAAAGTCCTGTATTACATGCTGACAAGAATACTTTACAAATTACGCAGAATAAGGAATTATTAAATGACACATTTACAGGAGCAAACAGCAATATTTCGGTCTCTTCAAAGGATGTAAATATTCGAAGAAGTTCCCGCAATGCAACAATGGGAGATTATGATAGACCAGCTCAAAAAATCAATCAACTAAAGGGTAAGAGGAAATCTAGTGTGAATCTGAATAGTCATGTGAAGAATCTAAGTAGGAAACCATCTATGTTGATTAGAAAGTTATCACTTAAAAGAAATGATTAACCTGTTCTCTAGAAATAGTTCTAATTATTTGATATTATATAATATAATTACAGTAATTTTTGCTAAGGAAATTTGCGTTACTTTATTATCATGTTATATATATATATGTAATTTTTGTTTATTTTCGTGACATATGAATTCCTATCAATGAGGATAATTGATGGCAGTTATTTTCGATTGTTCGTTTAATATATTAATGATTTGGAATGATAATAATAGAAAGTGAATAACACTTCAAACAAGAAGGGCACAATCACATGATGTATTGAATGTGGGGTTACTACAAGAGTGTTAGAGGTTATATCAAAATCCTATTAGTTGAACAATTTGATATGGCCACTGATGTTTTTTAGCAGTAAGACGTGACTGCGATGTGTACATCTTCACATTTCATGTTATCTATGGATTTCGTTGGTGAGAAAATATTATCCATTCCATGGGATATTAGAAGTACAATTGTTTTAGTGTAATTAGGGATGGTTTTTACTCCACACTACTGGTAAGTGTTCTTGTTTTATTTTTGACATTGTTATCAAAGAATCTTTGGTGAAACTTTGTATATTCGTTAATAGAACATCTACATTTTCATCATAATGTATTTATAAACAGTTCAAATCATTAAAACTTGCCAGCCCTTTTTACGACATTTTAAGCAAATAATTTATGAAGACAAGAAGAAAAGAATAGAGGAAAATAAAAATAAATATATATATATATTTCTGTTCTGGTTTTTCTGAACATTTGAGGAAACTTGTCGTGTATGTAATTAAGTCAAATTTTTTTTATAATTCAAAATAAAACCATAAAACATTACTATTTTTTTTTGTATAATTTTCATCAAAAACCCCAATTAGTTAAGTAATACAAGTCATTCATACATAAATGATAAGGTGCAGGGCATACAGTATTATCGGAACATTTTGTATACCATTGGTCTTTCTCATTAATTTTGTTTTTTTCTGTTTCTTTCTAATTTTTTCTTTTCAGTCGCAATAAAAAATTATGTCTAGTTGACAATGAAATGTTTTTTTTTGATGAATAATACATTGGTAGAATTTTGTAGTCATAAAGAACTTTTTGTCTCTATCATTATTTATTGATATCAAATTCAATTTAACAGTCAAAACTTACTTTACCATAATTATAGGAACTAAAAGATGCCGGAATACTGAGTACTTCCTTTGACAATTATAATACTGAAGTCATTATGTATGAAGTTTTCACTACCACGCAGGTGATAACAAAATATTTAAGAGAAAATTTTCCCTGGGAATAGAAATTAAAATAATTCATTTATAGAAAGGAACATTTATATTTTATTTATAAGTATATATTATACCTTGGTAAAAAGAACCAAGCAGAATTAATAATAAAATTATTTGTATAATAGAATTAACATGTCCAACATCACTAAGGAGTTCAATAAACCTTCTATAAATGAGCAAAAGAAATTTGAATTCAACGTATTTCATTGCAAAAGGAAAAATGCTACTACCGACACTGAATCCTCACTCAATATCTAGAAGATCATTTTACATATAGAAGAAATTTCTCTAAATTTACGAATTTTTGGTGTCCATTTGCATTTTTGAGAAATGATTTTCCAAAGAGGAGACAAAACTTCAGAACAATTTGAAGATTGGGTATTTTCTTAACACTAAACAAGGACTAGAGTTTTTTTATTCTTAAGTGTGAAGCAGCATATAAAGAATTTTTTTTTATCATAGATGGAAATTTTGACACTGTTAAACAATCTTGTTGAAATAATGACTTTCTAAGTTATAATATGATATTAAGAATTTGCCTACTACTTAAAGTGTTACCATACGAAAATTTACTTTTAAAAAAAGCCATTATTAAACGAAATGAAAATTCTCTCTTAAACTTGAAAATTACTGTATTCAGTGGTTTATATCTGCATTTTGTATAAATCTATAAATTTTATTATGATATTTGACCTCCAAGGGACCTTGGTTATATTTCATCATCTTGAAGTTATTATTACATTAGTGTAACCAGTAAGATAATTTGTGAGCACTATGCATAATGTATATAAATCAACTCAATATATAAACAACTTAGGTTTAAGTGAGAGCGTCTTTTGATTTAATGAAAACACATTGTTGTTTTTGTAATTCATTTTTTGGCGGAGTTGGAAATGCCTTTATGAAATCTTAACTCAGTATATTTGAATTTACAGTATTGATCCTCGAGAAAATTTCGTAACAATTACACGTATCAAAACAAAAAAACAAAAATGTTTATAAAACAGAAATATACAATAAAAAAATTAACTATGTAGTTATGTGGGGTAATAAAAAAAACTAGTGATTTTTGCAACCTTTTCCTAATATTAATATTGTTGAATTAAACAAAATATGACTTAGTTAAGAAAGGACATTTACATAAAGCTAAACACTAAAGTGTAATGTTATTTTAACCATTTTTTTGATGGATTTTGATGTTTTCTGTTTTATTATTTTTTAAGTTTCGGACCTGTGCTTTATCACATATGCAGGAAGAACAAAAAACAAAGAGTTATTTTCAAAGAGTAGATATATAGCTTTAGTATCTAATGTACTGACTTACACGTACTGAGGACTTTATTTATAAAGAGAGAAACACCAAAGAATAATATTTCCATATACTTTAAACAACACTGCATTCTCTTCCAAAAAATAGAAAAGGAAAAAATTAATGATTTTTTCCCCCTTTAATATGAAATATAAATAAAATTCATAGCAACTGGGTCATTCCTCTATTGAAGCATATTTTTATGTTTTATAATTCAGGTACGATGTTGTGTAAGTTTCAAATTTAAATGTTTATACCACAAAGGTAGTAAGGTAAGAGGAGATATAGCAGAGAGAATATATCTTCAGATAACAATAAGTGTAAAATCTTATAGATATAAATACCTGAATAAGGAAAATAATTAAGACGATTTTAAATCAAGCATTAGGTTGTTGTTTCCTAGTCTTCTTTTTAAAATAACCCGTTCTAAAGTGAAGTGTTTTTTGCAAATTTTTAAATACCAATTAAATAAATATTATAAAAGGGAAAATAGAACTTGAAATTTTGTTAGTACCTTGAATAGTTGTTCAGTGAGTCAGATATATGAAAGAAGTGAGGTGAGTTTCCTAGAAAAAGTGTAGCCAAAACAATTCCCCTTCTAAATTATAAAAAGTTTAGAATTATATAAAAAGAAAATGGCCTTGATGTATATCATATGTAATAAACTAAGATCGTGTCTATATAGAAATACAAGACGTTTCTTTTTGAATCTAACTTAGACAAATTACTTTGAATATCTGAGATTTTTTACAACAATAAACTTGTATAACACCGAAGTGGAGAATAGAAACCTATTGTTCTTTCAATAGTTTCTAGAACTTTCAAACTACTTTTTTATCGCCGGTCTACTAAGTGTCAAAATAAGGTTATATGCATAAAATATAATAGAATAATGTGGTTGGTGTGTTCTTTCTTGGGAAATGATTTCGTATTTTTTAAGAGCCTTTATTGATGTTATATTGTTGAAGAATTGGTTCAAATTTCCAAACATATATAAAAATAACATAGATGCTTGTTAAGAAATTTTTCCTAGTCTAACTATTTCTCTATTTTTCAATCAACTATAAATGAAAAAAAAAAAAGAAAAAAAACACAAGATCAATTGGTGACACTCATACGAAGAAACAAGACACCCAACATCTTATATATTATTTACCTAACTCTTTAATAGATTGTAGTTAATTTTCACGTTTATAATAAACCACATATCATAACCCGCAGAATATTAATATAATATATCACGTGTAATATTGTTATATATTCCTATCATCTTTCCCTGGTTCAGTTTTGTTGTAATTCGGACCAATTACAATATTTAGTAAAACTTTAATAGAACTATTGAGATGTATTAGCGAACCTGTAATACCTAAGTGTTCTGGTTCTTTTTATATATAATTATATAAAATACATAACAAAATATAAACTAGAAATTCAGACGAACTTGGAGAACTTGGAATATAAAAATGTTCTCCTTTTATATAAAATATTTGACCACAAGTTCAACTAGAGAACCGACTAGCAACTTGGATTCAACAGTAGATAAAAAACCATAAAATAGCTAATAAAATAAAACAATAAAGAACGAAGAAGTAATGACCGAAAAAACAAAAATATAAAAATGAGTCAACAACAAAATGATAACAATTTTTTTTAAAACAATAAGAAAGTTAAGCCACGTTACTGAAACGACAGCGTATTACGTTTGATACAAAACTACTGGAGAGATGACGTTATCAATACGTCATCGCCTAGTGTGCTAATAATAAACTGTTGAGATTTTTTTAGAAACAACATTAAGACCAAAATGTTGATATGTTTTTAACTCGTCCGATAATTGGAGAAACCAATGAAAAAATGGAACGAAAATAAAATAAAATAAAACAATAAAATTTCCAGATTGGGAAACACCTACAACAAGTTTTTGAAGTTTGAGCTTCTATGGCCAAGTTGGTAAGGCGCCACACTAGTAATGTGGAGATCATCGGTTCGAATCCGATTGGAAGCATTTTTTTTCAATTATCTGTTAAAATGATATTTTATAATATACTTTTATTTCTTACACTAATGGCTCAACTCTAATCCCTATTTAGAGTACTGTTGAAGAACTTGGATTCTGTAAATAAACTATAATAATAAATGGATTGGCTAGATAGATAATAATTCTATCTATGAGTAAAGATCTATATCTATATATCTCTATCTATCTCTATATGTCTCTCTCTCTATCTATATGTATATATATATATATCTACATAAACTATATACATGTATTCTCCTTCCTAATCCACGTACTCATAAGTTCCTTTCTTAAGTAAGCTACGACAGACTGGACAACTTGACGACGACGCAAATAAAAAACAACAACAGTGATGTTCGGTTACCTTCACGGTAACAGGATTGTAAAGTTAGAGTCCTCTCTTACTTTTTTCCCGGATATTACATCTGCCCATCCTTAAGAAACAAATTCCACGTTGTTTCGAAACCATGGCCGGTTCTTTTTGAACTTTCTGTACAACAAATTAAAGTCATCTCTTGACATTAATTTTTGTAACTCCACGGCAGGGACCAGAACAGGATCAAACTCTGTGCTTCCATCAATCATTACTGATAGCACCTCTTCTCCTTTATCGTTCTTCGTAATATCCACAATCCTCACAATTTTTTTTTTTTGCATTCTTCCTCAACTCTGCCAGTGTACTCTTAGGGACCAAATGGAATTGTGTATCTGTGTTAACATATTTCTTCAACGATCTGACATTAAAAACATTATGTTTCCTAGCACTCAACTCTCCCCTCTTAATCTCAACATCTTGCTTACCAATCATTCTTACAACCTCAAACGGTCCAAACCACATGTAATGGAACTTACGACCAGTATAGGAATTCGTATACGCATCTCTCTTGATCAATACCTTATCTCCCGGTTTAAACACTTCCAAATCACGATGACGTTTATTGTAATAGTACGATTGTTTGTCTTGAGCCTCCGCAAGAGAATCTCGAATCATCACTAACTTTGATTCCATATCCAATAAATAATTCCTCATTGCTCTCAAGGCACTCTGTCTACTTAAATCACCCTTTGGAATTACAAATTTAGGTTTATCCCATTTTGGATTATACAACCCACTAAACCTCTCTGTATAACCACGTAAGGCAACAAATGGAGATGCTCCTAGAGAAACTTGAAAATTCGTATTATACGCAAAAGCAGCTAATGGTAAAAATTCAACCCAATTGGGTCTTCCTTTAGTGCATGTCCTAATAATTTCTACCATCATCTTATTCAATCTCTCAACCTGCCCATCACTCTGAGGGTTATAGGCTGTCGAAAAGCTTGTAGTAATTTCTAGTCGTTTTGCAAATTCTTCCCAAATTGAATTTACAAATTTTGGATCTCTATCTGACACAATAAATCTTGGTATACCGTACTGCAACACTACCTCTTGTAGAAGTATCTCAGCAATTTCCTTCGTGGAAACCTGCTTGTTCAAAGCTCTGAAAATACCCCACTTGGTTAGCCTATCCGTAATAACCATCACCTGATCACAACCTTGATCTTCATTCATTCCGGAAACAAAATCAATATTAATGGCTTCAAACCTTCTACTTGGAATTTCTAATGGATGATACACACCTATTGGTAATAAATGTGAATTTTTGGACTTTTGACAAACCTCACAACTCAACACAAAATTCGTAATAGAATGTTTCATTTTTCTCCAATAGTAAAATGCAGAAATCTTCACATAAGTACGACTAACACCAGGGTGTCCTGCCGCCTTCGACGAATGAAACGTTCTCATAATTTCATATTGTAGTTCTTTAGTAGGAATTACCAACCTATCCCTTAAAGTTTCACAGATACCGTAATATAGCACACCATTATTAAATTCGTATCTCTTGATTATTGTTCTTAATTCCGGTACACATTTCTCCTCACCCGTTAAAATCTGAATCACCTGATTCAGGAATGGGTTATCTTTGTATGATGCCTTTATTTGTTTCAACAAATATGTTTCCAACCTTCCTGTACTGATAGTTAATTTCTTTATCGGAATACGAGATAGTCCATCTGCTTTATTAGTATTACCTGGTATATATTTAATACTAAAGTCATAATCGGCTAGTTGACTAATCCAACGTTGCAGTCTATCATTCATATCGGTACTTTTCATTATTGTCACCAAAGATTTCTGGTCTGTATGTAACTCAAAATTTCTACCCAACAAATAATGTCTCCAGTGCTTCAAAGCACAGACAATCGCATAAAATTCTTTATCTCTAATAGGCCAGTTCAGTTGATAATGTACCAACACTCTGCTTAGATAAGCAACTACCCCTATACTTTTCAATTCTGACGAGGTACCTTCTCTCTAGAGTTTACTACCTCCATTATTTTTGATTCAACACCCCTATTCACAAATGGGTTATTCACACAAACACTCTCACCTGCTACTGTTTTCCTCACTGAAAACACCACAGCATCATTCACATCTGCTACTGTTTCCTCTCTGAAAACACCACAGTATCGTTCACTTCTGCTACTGTTTTCCTCACTGAAAACACCACAGTATTATTCTCACCTGCTACTGTTTTCCTCACTGAAAACACCACAGTATCGTTCACATCTGCTACTGTTTTCCTCACTGAAAACACCACAGTATCGTTCACATCTGCTACTGTTTTCCTCACTGAAAACACCACAGTATCATTCTCACCTGCTACTGTTTTCCTCACTGAAAACACCACAGTGTGATTCTCATCACTGCGTTCCTTTTCATCTAAGTACACAGTTTCCTGACCAAATTCCGTAATTGTAGCTAATAAAATTATTAGACAATTCATCCCTGTGTTTCTCGAAATTCTCTTCAGCAACCAGTCATACTGAAGCAATCTTTACAGTCCTTCGTAAAGTCTGAATTTCGCCATCACTTCTTTTGACTTCTGTAGATTTCCCTGTAGCAGCAAACTCTGCTTCCTGTAACCATCTAATGGCTACGTCCATATTCTTGGAAATGAAATCTAACCCAAGTAACACCATGTTTTGCACACTGTTGCTCTCAACTACAAAACAAGTCACAGTCACTTGTCCGTCAAAAATTCCCAAAGTGATGTCAACACACATATTCGCGATCAACGTATGTTCTCTGGAATTAATACCATCAACATACCACTCTTGGTCTAACTTTCTTTTCGCTAACCCTAGTGAGCCAACCAACCCGGAACCAATACTAGACACCTGGGCACCAGAATCCAATTCTGCTCTCACCAGTCTGTTCCTTACTTGGACGTCTCTCACTAACGATGCTTGCATCTCTGGGTTCTTCTCCATTCTTACTATCATGGCCGACAATACAGTCCTCTAGCCTTGCTGAGTTTGAGACCTAATTTTTTTTTTTTTTTTTTTTGCCTCATGTTTTTTGTGATTCAATGCATTGATTTGCAAAATGACCTTCTTTCATAGAACGAAAACATTTGTTCTTTCTCTTTTTAATCGAAGAATTTTGATCACCACGACCTTCCAAGGTACCAACTTTACGTTTACTCCTATTTTCCGGAAGATCGAATATAGTTGCCACATTCAATAATGTTTGCCAGGTGCTTTCAGGATGTGGCTTCTGAGCTAAAACATAACCTAAAAGTCGAGAAGGAATTAACTGATAAAAGAGACTGGCTAATACCAATGGATTAACATCTTTTGGAGTGGTTTTAACCATTTCCCCAAGGTCCATACCAATTTGTCTCATCGATTTACCTGCTGGGTTGTAACTCTTAACCTTATCTAAAAATTTCCAATAATGATTAGGAGGACCAAATTGTTTTTCAATGCCAGCAATAACATCATTGTAAGTTTTAAACTTATCTACATTTTCATCAAACCACACCTTAGCATTATCTCTTAGTCTTAGACTAATCAACTTCACCATGTATTCCTCGTTAGGAAGAACATCTTTGTAAACAAAATAAAATGAAATAACATGAAAGCTGTTCTAATTTCAAGGCACTGGTCTGTCTTTATAACCTGCTTATGAGCTACCGAAGATATCTTATCTTCTTCTGGTGATTGCACTTCACCCACTCCTGCAGAAAACTTCTCTAAAAGAGATTCAGTACGCTTTAATAAAAGTTGAACAATAGATTCCAATTTGGCATATTTCTCATCAATATGATTCATGTTGTTTTCCAGTAAATTTTCTTCAACACCATGAGTGTTATTTTCTAAGTTAACGGTTTTATTTTGATTATCACTAACGTTGTTAGTGGAAGCGACTCGATTATTAGAAGACATTTTTTTTTGGCCTAAATATGATCGTTATTGTTTGTATTACCAACAATAAAACCTGCGACGCTACCAAATATAATATACTTTTATTTCTTACACTAATGGCTCAACTCTAATCCCTATTTAGAGTACTGTTGAAGAACTTGGATTCTGTAAATAAACTATAATAATAAATGGATTGGCTAGATAGATAATAATTCTATCTATGAGTAAAGATCTATATCTATATATCTCTATCTATCTCTATATGTCTCTCTCTCTATCTATATGTATATATATATATATCTACATAAACTATATACATGTATTCTCCTTCCTAATCCACGTACTCATAAGTTCCTTTCTTAAGTAAGCTACGACAGACTGGACAACTTGACGACGACGCAAATAAAAAACAACAACAGTGATGTTCGGTTACCTTCACGGTAACAGGATTGTAAAGTTAGAGTCCCCTCTTACTTTTTTCCCGGATATTACATATTTTAAAACATACTTTTATTCTTTGTGATAATCATACGGTTATGTGCTTCTATAAGACACTTTTGTTCTTACACTAAAGGCTTAATTCTATTTTTGTTTTAAAGTACTGTTGAAGAACTTGGATTCTGGAGACAAACAAGAGTAATAGATATATTAGATAGATAAATAATGATTATACCTATGGGTGAAGGTCTATATCTATATATCTATATACCTGTGTCTCTATCTAAATATATTTGTTGCTACATAAACTATATACATGTATACTCTTCCTAATCCACGTACTAATAAGTTCATTTTCTTAAGTAAGCTACGAAAAACTGGACATCTCGACGACGACGCAAATAAAAAAAAAACGGTGAGGTTTGGTTTCCCCCACTGTATCAGGATTGTAAAGTTAGAGTCCTCTCTTACTTTTTCTCGGATATTACAGCTTCTGATAACAGTTGACTTATTTGAAAAAATAACAATAATTCACTTGAATATATATAAGATGTAGACTCATTCTAAATATCTAGAGGTAAAATTAATATATTTCTCTACATTTCTATGTAGATGTATCTCTACTCTAGTGGGACTAAAAAATATATACTTTTATATTTAATATCTAATATTTATTTTTAATCCTTCTTTCTTATGTTGGTTGCACTCTCTAACTTATGTTGGTTACTTCTGTTTTATATATGTTTGTAAAATTTTTCAAAAACAGAAGGTTTAGGAAAATATCACTGTCCCTTTTTTTTCTAAAACAAATCCTAGACAGTAATAACAGGTACATTACAATATGTATTCTTGTTGTCAATACAAACCTTCTATATAATTGTATAGTTTATGTTTTTCTTCTTTTGTTAAAAAATATTTCTATAGATTGTCTCCATTTATTTTCACTGTATCAAATATAGAGCATATCTTAGGCATCTCGAGACAGACAAAAGAACTAAGAAAATATTATATTATTTTTAATCAACGATTGTTTACAACTTTTAGAAGACTATCTTATATTACAATAATTGATGGAAATTGGAGCACTTGGCTTCCTTGGTAATTTCTGACATTTTAGTTTATATTTTGCTTACTTCTTTTTCTTTGCATAAAATATTACATAGAGTTGTACAAACACATGTTTAAAATATTATCATGCATCTATCGTAACTTATAATTCTAGATCCGTCCACCACAAAATATTCTCAATTAACTGAATTACATAACAAAATATCATTGTAAATAATGATAAAAGATTATTATTTCCAACAATAATATCTCTCTGGATGAAAAAATATTAGTATACACGTTTTTTGCGTCTTGGATAATTTCCCATGAGCAATATTTAAAGTATTATTATATTTCTATGTATAGAAAATTTCTCCTCAATCTCTTACAATGGAATAAACAATTATGAAATTTTAAACAAAGTAAAAAAAAAAAGTAATGTATATATGTATTCTTCTTCCAGATTGGAAATTAGAGGGGCAAAGTTACCCCTTTATATATATTATTCCAGAAGTAAAAATATTTTCATTTTATTTTTTTTTTTCGCTTCATCGTTCGAAATTTCGAAATTGTGTGAGAAGGCTTAACAACAGTGGATTGTACGTTACATATATTTCTCTTTTTTATAAGAATGGTTAATCTCCCAAACAGATATGAGAAAATTCCAAATATCAAAGAATTTTTCAATCTATTTTCCAAAGAGGAAAATCAGTTGCTTTAAGGTGTCTTTACTAATAGACAACAGTTTCTAAAAGGGTAATATTCTAAAGTTGTTAACTAATAATGATTTTTAAGGTTATATAAAGGCTGTTGAAGATTTGTAGAACGCTTAAGAAAAGGGAAGAATTAGTAGAAAAGTTATTTATAGAATAAAATATTGTTTTTGACGACTTTTCAATTTTTTAATATATATTTTGTTTTGAATTTTGAACCTTTTTCAAATTTTCAGTTTGGAACAGTTTCCAATACCTAATTGACCCCTTGCAGAAATAAACATCAAATAAAAATTTTACAAAATAGGAACTTTTCATTGATGTTCCTCTCATGAAATTTCTTTAAATAATAAACATTCCAAAAATACTCTCTTCACACAACAAAGAATACAAAACAAAAATTTTACTTGAAAAGAGAGCTGTATTGAAAATTATTAATATAGTAGAATATTATGCTAGGGTGTGAAAACAAGGCCTATTAAGATATTTTTTTTAAAAAAAACAGAATTATTCGGGTATTCGATTCATGAAACACCTAAAATTTTAATGGATTTTTCCCAATTTAGGAATTTACCATGCTGTTTGTTTAATTCTTATGCTAGAACTGTTCCAAATGTTCAAAATATATTTTTCTTATGGCCAAATTTTATCTTCCACAAAAATTATTTAATATATAAAGAAGCAATAGATAGGTTTGACCATGTATAGGTTTAGAGTATGTAGAGTTATCATACATAGAATAAACCGAAGAAATCTCATCGACCAAAAATCACCCTATTTTTATCAATGATTACTACAAATCTACTTACCATTATGTCCAACACCACTGAAAACATAAAAAAATTTATCTCTTTCTTCTCAATATTAATAAATTATGAACACATTTTCCCTACATATGTTTTAACTTTTGAAGAAATTAGAAATTTTAAAAAATATTTCATTATAGATCATTTATCTAATATGAAAAAGGTAAAGCATTAAATAAATTTGTCACTAAGAGTCTGACCACTCACTAATCACTGAAAAAAAAAAATGCTAAACTTTCAAAGCAGGAAAACTTTTATTATATTTTAAGTACTTTTTCAGACTTTTTTTTTTGCGCCAGAGTAACAAAAAAATAGGCATGCTCCAACGATTCAAGAAGTGATGGTGTTTTTAAATGTATATTTACTACTCGTATTTCTTATCGTTTCAATGTATTTTTTTCCTTATGGCCCACACTTAAAATTAAAGAAAAAACTAAATAAATTTACAGCAATAATTTTTCGAAATTTTTACAAACAAATATCCATCTTGTCTTCTAGTTTATGGTATAAAATAAAAAAAAACCATACAAAGGTATTATATAAATAATTTTAAGCAAGAACAAGCAACTTTCCATAGAAAGTGGATATTAGTAAACTAGGAGTTCAGAGATAATAAACACTTTTACATTTTCAGAAGATTTGATAATAAATTAAATTATACCATCAAAAAGTATATCACAATTTAATGTAAAACATTTCAAGTATTTTAAACTAACTATTAATACCCATTAGTGTTATAGTAAGTACTTTTAAATGTAAAAAACTTGAACTTAAAAAGATATTTATCTTGGTTCACATATTTATACTTAAGAAAAAAAAAATCCATGCGTTATATTAAATATATAAAATAATGTGGTGTAAAAAATATTATTGAACTGACAGTTATTTAGCTTTAAATATATTTTAAAACTAAAGGATTTAATAGACAATTAATAAAAAAAAAATCTATTAAATTAAATAGCTGGGTTTAGAAAATGGGCGAATAATATCCTATTTTCAAGGGGAGAAAGAAAATGTTGATTATATGAAGAAATAGTTATATAATACATTATATGGAATAACTAAATATGAACTAGACAATATATCTAAAATTTCTGTTTTCCATATCAGTTAAATCAACAAATTCATATTTCTCGGCCTGCTTGCCTTCTTGTTCAATATCTCTCTTGTCATTCTCCATTTTACATAAATAACCAATAAATAACTGTAATGGGATACAAATAGCTTGTGTGACTAACAATGTAATCTTAGCTGGCATATATACCGGGGCGTCTTTAGCTCTAAACATCTGAGGTGCAACAATACAGGAGATGTTATACACGACCATAGTGGCAGCATTTCTAAAAATTCTTTTAGTATAACCAGAACTGTTACATGAATTCCAAATATAAATATTTGTGATGACACATGACCCACTGTAGATTAAATACAATCCTAATAAATTACCGACAGAGTGCGACAATGGTAAAGTGATTAATACGATAGCGCCTATAACAGCAGGAATATACATAGATGTGGTAATCAAAGTTAATTGACCCCATTTGGAGATCATTTGGGTTGTAATAATAATGATCATGGCGACTAATCCACCAATTGGCAATTGTAACAAGGCCGATCTGTAACCGTCAAAACCAAAAGTACCTGTAATTGTAACAGAGAATGTACCGATGGCACCAGTACTGATCTGAGAGCATGCAGTTAGTAAAAGCATTGGCCACGTTAATTTATCCTCAAAGAATAATTCTTTAATTTGATGTATTTTGAACCGCTTAGTCTCTAATCCAGTTTGATTAGCCCTTATATGTTCCACGACTTCCAGTTTTTCTTCTTGTGTTAAAAACCATGCATTTGTCACATTATCAGGCAAATAAAAAAATGTTAAAAGACCAAACACAACAGTGACTAACCCGACTACAAGGAACATAATTTGCCAAGATGTAAAATGTTTGCCATGATAATGCTGGAACCCAAAGGATAATAACCCACCAACAATATAACCTGTACCTGCTTGTGTAGCCCAAAACCCAATTCTTGCACTTTGTTCTGATTTGGTGTAATACATACCACTAATAGTAATACAACCAACAGTAGAAGAAGCTTCGAAGAAACCCAATAAAGTTCTTACAACCATTAAAGATGCATAGGTCTTACATGCGGAATGACAAGCGAGAACTACCCCCCATAGAGTAATGAAAGCACCCATCACTCTAGAGACAGGATACCTTTGAATAATGTAAGTAACAATTGGTTCCATAAAGATATAAGCAGCTGAGAAAATAGTACTTAAATTAGAGAATTCATTACCTTTTAAATTTTTTTTAATGCCCATTGACGCGGCATAATTTAAAAGAGCCTTATCTAAAAACATGAAAAGATATGTTAGACATAGGAATGGTAGAATGACAAAATCTACTTTTCTCATTGTCCTTGGATTAGTACAATAAGCACCATAAAAGTTTACCCTTAATTCATCATTAGAAATATCATCACATTGCAATTTATCTTTAGAAAAATGATCAACAGTGACATGATT
This sequence comes from Arxiozyma slooffiae, assembly GCA_017347545.2. NCBI lineage: Eukaryota > Fungi > Ascomycota > Saccharomycetes > Saccharomycetales > Saccharomycetaceae > Arxiozyma > Arxiozyma slooffiae. Next base: position 305,236 of record JAFHAQ020000006.1, on the reverse strand, counting down.
TTGTTTTAAAAACCTTAAAGCGACATCTTGGTCATCACCTATTATTTCATTACTAGTGAATCTTTCACTAACATTATATTTTTTCTCTTCATCGTCAGTAGAAGAAGAGACAACGGATTGTTGTATATTATGTTCCAGTATCTTTTCAATATCTTTTGTGGGAGACATTATCTTCAAAACGCAATATAATATTATTTAAGTTACTTTAGATGTCTCAATTCGATTTATATTGATGTACCTTTGTTGTTATTTTAAAATATAACATTTTACAAAGTTATTCAATGAAAGGAAAGTTTATAGCTTTGACACCAAAAGGTAAGACAACTAACTTTAACATTTTTGCACCTTGTGTTCAAAAATATTAGTGGACAAGAAAGAGGGAAGAAAAATGATAATTTATATATGATTCTTTATAATAAAGCATTAAGATATGTGTATATTGTTTAAAAAAAAAATGATAATATTCTGTCAAGTGAGAGGATGATCTGAGGAAACTTTCCCCCCCATATTATATTTTCAAATAACTTCCTTTAAATAATAGTAATATATAATTTGAGTATCGCTTGAGTTAGACCATTATACTCAATTTGGTATTATCTAATAAGACTGTGTCAAGTAGTTACCCAGGGTTTTCAAGATTCAATAGTAATGACTGATGTATGTTTAATGAGCTCACCAAAGACATATTATTATTATTATTATTATTATTATTATTATTATTATTATTATTATTATTATTAATATTATTAAGTTCTGGAAGAAAACAAAGTATTAAGCAAGTTTCCTCAAACAAACAAACAAACAGAAAAAAGAAACGACAGCTTAAACAAATAATAATAACAAAAACAAACAAAAAAACACAATAGAATATGGAAGCATTGCATAGGCAAAAACCTCTTGAACTTGTTTTTTGTTTTTCTTTTGGAGCCGGGGTAAGAAAAAAAAAGTTGAGTATGCAAATAATGTACCTAAATATTTATTCGTTTTAAAGAGTTTTGAAAATATGCAAATATTATGATGTTATTGTTGCAAAAATTAGTTATATGAAGTGTTGGTTCACAAACATATTTTCTTTGTTTGATGGGAAAAAATGTACATATATTGTCGCAAGAACTTATCAATAGATGAGTCATGTTAAACATTATCTAGAACAGTTGGAAAAGAATATATGTACGACTAAAAAGCCACTGTTAGTTTGATATGTATTTTATTTTTTCTTCAAGTTATTTTTACTTTTTTTTTTTTTTTTAATTCTATATTAACCAAATAAACCCGATGTATTTTTATTTACACAACGTGCTTGAAAGCTATATTCTTCTAACCAGGTTAATTTGATTAACATATAATCATTGTAAGAAATGAAACGTTATGAAACCATCTTGGGAGGTGCTATATGAGGTAATAAGAGACTGTAGAGTTCTTACCTTATATATATAATCTAGTGTTTAAACAGCAAGTAACTAGGCTAATTTGGAAAAATGTATAAATTTATTTATTTCTTTGTTTCTTTTATCTCATTTCTAAAATTAAATTTCCCACCAGTTAAATCCTTATATCAGATTTTTTTTATACTTGCTAGCCGGTCCAAATACAAAAATTACAAACGTGAATATCCATTCTTCTTGGAATAGAATTACTTTAAAACAAAGGTTTGTAAGAAAAATATTTCAACCAAAAATAACAGTTAAAGGATATACAGTTTTTTAATACTCTATTCAAAAACAACCTGTTTTGATATTGCATATATTAAGAACACCACTATTGTTTTACCCTTTTTTTCTTTTTGTTTTTTCTGGAGTCCATTTTAAAGTTTAAACTTGTCGATATCAATATGGTCATAATAGTAATAACTTGTTATTGTTGAATATAAGAAATGTATTTCTAAGAGTTTTGCCCCTCGGAGTTTTCCTTTCTTTTCATTTTTTACATACGAAATAAAATAAAATAAAATAAAATAAAATATATATAAACCAATCCAATTTGGAGAAACAAGTCAGAATTCAATTTTGGTCAATTGTCTATTTTTTCTTTCTCTCTTTTATTTGTATTTGTTATTTGAGATAATATGAGTCGAAACAACAATATATCTTATCTTTTATTGAATTATATATTGACATCTAGAGACATATGTCATGAAAACGTCTTGACTTTGGCTTTACTTAGATTGAAGATAGATTTTGATGAGTACGACCCTTCATGGTCAGTTCAAAAATGGAATACAGAATTAAATGAAGTTATTAATAAAATTAATATTATATTGAATACGTTAAATTATAAAATTGTTAAGATTAACCATGGTATGGGAAAGAAAAAGCAGTGACTTTCAAAAATAAACAAAGATTTGCTCTTTTTGAGAAGTCTACTCTGCGAAATACAAAAGAGAACAATAATTTTAAAGGTGATCTTGGTACTGATGTAGATGATGAGATTAATGAAGATACTGTCGTTAGAAGTAACAACAACGTTTCTGGTATACTTTTACCTGAGAGTAACAAAAAATTTTTTTTGTCTATATTAATATGGAATCTACTGAAGAGACAAAATTGGCTACAAGATTTCAAGAAGGCGGAATTTCATTTATTAAATGGGCAATTAACCAATTTGTAAATAATGATATGAAGATTCAATCTATGTATAAAAACAGAACCAATAGATTCTAGTATAATAAATATACAAAGAAATTAATTAATTGTTGAAATCATTATCGCATCAAAAGAATGGTCTGAAAACCGATATTACTGAAGCGAATAATGATGGCTATGAAGAACAAAATATTATTAAATTGAATCAATTCATTACGTTTTCATCTAGATCCACTAAATTATTACAATATGAGAATATGGGGGGCAATGGAGATTGAAGACTTACTACTACAGTTATGTGAACTAAAATGGTTATATCGTGATTCAAATGATAGATTTGGGATGGATTTACGTTGTATTGCAAAATTACGTGATTATTTAATTAATAAGTATGATTTACCTTTATGTCAACAATTAACTTTACAAGGTATTATGAACGGGAATGATATTTGTTGCACTTTTGAGAATGAGGGACAAAATATGATTTTTCAAAGACGTGTGTGGCACTTAAATTGCTTCCAACATTCTATGCTCCATGTAGATCAAAAATGTGATATATGTGATAATTCTTTGCTAAAAAATTGAATATATATCATATGATATAAAGAAATATATATGAATATGTACTATCATTAATTTTAATTATGATTATTACACTTTTGGTGAATTAATACACATATATTATATAAACAATATGTTGACTATATACAGAGTTTTTTGTTATTATAATGATCCCTTAATATTATTATAGGTCATTCTAATGCTAAATATTATAATGTTAACATCGTTTCTTGCTTTCTTTTACCTTAGTTTTATTTGTTGGTGTTGTTTCATGTTGATTTACTCATTTTCTTACAATACCTTTCTTTTCTAAATAATCTTTAGCCTCATTAATTTTAGTGGCTACATATGGAGACCCCCCTTTATCCGGATGATTAGCTAACATGATCTTTCTATGAACTTCCTTCAATTTCTTCTTTGTTAAATTATTTTCTTGTAAATTCAAAATTTGTAATGCTTCCTTTGTATTCATCTTCGGCTCAAATCCACCTTTCAAAAATTCTGTGACAGCTTTACCCTCATTCATTCTAATCGATACAAATCTATAAAAACCTGCAGATGCATATAAAGTAAAGAAAACCCCTACTCCACTGAGAATAGGGTGTTTCTTCATATAACTAGTCATTTGATCGAAATATAGGTTCATACCATTTTTTGGTTTTTGCCGTAATTGTAAAGAAGTAGCATTTTGTTGCTTATGGATATCTTCTATGGGGACATCAATAAAATCGTTATTAATGTTATAATTATCAGAAATATCTTGAGGTAGAGACATGTTTTGATATAAAACCACCTTTCTAATTTATTAAGTTCCTGTTGTTTTAATCTTTTGGTCCCGTCTTCTTATGATTATACCTTCTTTTTTTGGTTTTTTTCCCCCCCCTTGTGGTAAAAAATGTCTTCAAATTAAAGAGCCAGTGACTATAATTACAAACAATATGTTATTGGTAGCAGAATTGTTGAACTTCAACAATTATGCGGTGTATAAAAGATCTAATCAATATGCCCATCTTTAATTATGTAACCAATTCTTTTGGATCTTTAAGATGCTTTGGACGTTTATGAGTCGAGAAAAATTTTCATTTTATTTCTACACTCGAACTTAGGTTTCTTATTTCGGAAATAATGTGTCAAAAAAGGAAAACTTTTTTTTTGAGAAAAAATTTTTTTTTCTTATGGTGGATTGATAAAAAAATAAAGAAGTTAAAATTTACTATTAAATGAAAAGCTCATCTCCTTCCAACCAAAAATATTTTTAATCAATAAAGTTACATCGTTTAAATAGTAACACTTTTCTGGGCTAATTTAATCCTTTTGAATATTGATATATATTTCAATTTAAGAAAGCAGAAATATTAACCTGAATAGATAAATAGATTCGAAACTCAATAGGAGGAGGAAGACAGACGTACATATAATTACATATATAACATACATTTATACTTAAGCTACGATGAGAATTTATCAATGTCATTTCTGTTCATCACCAATATACCCTGGTCACGGTATCATGTTTGTTCGTAATGATGCCAAAGAGTTTAGATTCTGTCGTTCTAAATGTCACAAGGCATTTAAACAACGTCGTAACCCACGTAAGTTGAAATGGACTAAAGCTTTTAGAAAAGCTGCAGGTAAGGAATTGGCTGTAGATTCTACATTAACGTTTGCACAAAGAAGAAATGTTCCTGTCAGATATAACAGAGAATTAGTAGCTACTACCCTAAAAGCAATGGCAAGAATTGAAGAAATTAGACAGAAACGTGAAAGAGCATTCTATAAGAATAGAATGAAGGGTAATAAAGAAAGAGAATTCTTGAGAGATAAGAAATTAGTTGAGGCTAACCCAGAGCTATTAAGAATCAGAGAAGTTGAAATAGCCAATAAATTAGCTAAGGAACAAGAAAGAGAAGAAATCAGTGAAGAAGAAGAAGAAGAAGATATGGAAATTGATAGTGAAGAAGAGGAAGAAGAACAACTACAAAAACAAAAGATTATGTTAAAGAACAAGAGAAAGAATGTCAAGAAAATTGCATTTTAAAATTTGGTAAACAGATGTTGGCCCTATCACGATATATTCCCATTTATTATCATATTATCCAATAAGTCACATTCAAATATTTTTATCTGAAATAATATAGAATTTTGCTGATTCTCATATATTGCTTAAATATGCTATTTAAACATATATGTAAACATACATAAAGTAGATAATCGTAATGTAGATTAGCTTATTTGTAAAGTTTTTCTATCTTTTATTAAAGATTACCTAGAACTCGTAAAAGGACGAGGAGGGGGCAGAGAGAACGGAGAGATTAAGTGTTGGGAATGGATTAATGAATATCATCAAACATCTAAAAGTTACATTTTTTACATTTCAATGGATTTATGGATTAAAAAAGCATCGTCCTTCTGGAGATAGTATAAAATCTCTTAATGCATCAACTTCTTTAATTGTAATTTGTCGGAGGTTTATAGACTCCAATATTATTGTATTATTATCATCATATTCATGCCACGTGACTGCTTGAATATCGACAGGATCCCCTGGTTGCAAATCTATCTTAGTTTCCTCATTAATAAAAAACTGAAGAAATGTACTTTCCTCCATATATAAATGACATAACACTTGATTCTCTGGCACTGATGTACTTACGTCATTTAAATTCACTTTCAATTCAAAGTTTGGCAAGTTTTGTATTAGTAACTTACAGAAATATTTTTTAGAAGAATCGGATGGTACATATTCTATATCTATGAATTGTGCAAATATCCTATAATGTTGTGGATCATATTGTTGATTCTCCTGAATGTCGTCATTTTTTAAGAGTTCACTTATATCAAATATTAGTTGACTCATTTTATTGAGTACAGAAAAGTGTATAAATTATATAATTGTATATTAAGAAGGAATCTCAGTAACCGAAAACAAGTTATACCGCCCCACAGTTCCATGTTTGTTATATCATAAACAAAGACCATACTGTAAAAAATCTTCTTTTTTTTGTACTGGAAATTATAACACATATTACTTCTTAAACTTCCAAAATAAGATTATTTTATTTTAATAAGACTTTTTAATTATCCCCTTATACGATATTTTTAAAATATCTTAAGTGCTTACAGTTTCTTTGCCACAGATTAGTAATATAAGAATATTGAGATAAGCAGATATCATAAGATGAAGCTAACATAAGAGTCGTATTTGTAATATATGTACTCACAGCAGTAATTAAGAATATTTAATTATAGTTACTTTTTCTTATAGTAGAGTTAGTAGTTTATATATTTAATAGTTATGCTCACCTTGTTCTCAGAAAATAAAAAATTCGTAGACTAAGTTTCCACCTATTTTTTTATAGAATAAGAAGAGTACGATAATGTTATGCATACACTTATATTGTACTTGTAGTACTTTTTTCTTATTGGATTTATTTTTTTTTTTGAACCTACATAACAGAAGAAGAGTCATGGAGTTGAAATATTCTAATTGAGTGAAGCAACAGAACAGATAAAGAAAAAGATGATGAAAACTTCAGAAAAGCAATTTTGCTAGAAGAACATATCATTTCTTGAATATAAATGAAAAATAATATATTAATAGAGGTATGGTTGAGGATTTATATATTTCTTTTATAATAGTAATAGTAATTTGAAATTTGTGAATATTTCTTTGTAATAAAAAAATAAATGAAAATAATCAATTGTAAAAAGTATGTACTTAACCAAGCAAGCCGATTCAAATATTTAACTAAATAACTCCTTGAAGTTACAGTTCTAATCTTATAAATTTTAAATGATTAATTTTCATATTTCACCTTACTTATAACAATATATTAAAATATAAAATTTTAATTTTGCACAATATGATTAATCTTAATACTTTATTTTGTTGTTCATTTTGTGTTAGTTTAATTTGTTTTATTTTGCGTCTTTTTAACACCATTGGAAAACATTAACAGAATTTAATATACTATATCGTGTCCCAAGATACACCTTAGTCTCTTCTTTTTTTATTATATTAAGAATGTGTGTCATCAATAGACACTTTACAGCCCATTATATTAAGTCATAATATTCAAAAATCCCACTGATTATTTTCATATATTGGAGAGAAATAAAAAGGGCACCAATATAGAATTTGCTACAAACTCAGGTGAGTTTTCATTCTAAAATAAACCAATCACTTGTACCAAAGTTAAAATAAAAATAAAAAACAGATACCACACTTACCTTTCTAAATTCTATTCTAATCTGTAAAAAAAAGAATGTATTTTATATTGACAAGTCACTATATTAACATCTCTTCAAAACAGAGAACTATAGCCAACTGACGTATCCGGACCCAAACAATAACTTGTTACTACGAAGGTATTTAGAAGTAACATTGGTAAATTCTATAAGATCACAATATTAGACTTAATTATTTAATGTTATTCAAACAATATAGAAAACTTGTGCTTTTTAAAGTAATTTACTAGTACACTAACATTTACTTCAGTTATATTCCCGGTGTATAGGCAAATATTTTGGCACTGAGCATTTTTGAAAACCTGAATTACTCTGATCCGACTATCCCTAATTTTATATATTGTTGTGACTTATATCCATTTGCAAGGCAACCAATAACTATTTTTCTTGTTTTATATTTTAAAAAGTTTTAGCTGTTGCTTCGTATCTCCACATAATGTGATTTACAAATTGTTTTTGTACTTTCAAGTATATTTCTCCCATCTTTGGTTACTCTGCTGTTACCTAAGTTCGTTACACCCAAACTATAAATAACCAACCCTATGGTGTCTCTCGAACCTGGAAACGTGATAATTTTATTATGGATTATTTTTTAAAAAGATATTATTGATCAAATTCTTTGATCTTTATTAATATACAATAATAACTACAAAAAGTTTACACATACACTTTATATAGAAATCAACAAAATAAACATTTCCCAATTTGCCAAATTAGTTCCTAGTTATATAACATAACAAGCAATCTTATTTTGAACTTGATCATAGCCAACTATCAAAACCTTTTACATGTTATAAATAATAAATGATTCATTCATACACAATACTGTTGTTTCATTCTCCATTATCATTTAATATGTTTTCCAATATTCCCTCACAAATCCCATATCAAATACTTTTGAAATTTCTAATTCAACATAAAAGAGTCTAAGTAATATTTTAAACATGCATATAAATGAAAGCTACAGTGGATGAAAAATGAAATTGTAAGATATATTTCTCTTCATAAAATAATTTAAATATGTATTAACGAGTTTTATACCTTAAAAGTTTGTTATCAGCTTCGCTTTCTCTCTATATAAGATACATAAAGAACGTAAAGTGGTTTTAGGTAAACTTAAAGGGTGACTTGAACAGAAATACTTCCTCTTAAATGAGATTCCGTGTTACGACAAATTTAGATAGGCACTAACGTTATTTCATGTTAGTGCCTATCGTATGATATTATTTTCTTGGCTATGTGTAACTTATCGTTACCCTACCATTTATAATTTCCTTTTTTGGTGTCCAGTATAAATCTTCCTAACAAAAAAATATATATATTTTTGTTATTTTTGTTGCTTTTATATGCTTCACTACTTAGCTATGCTTATTTTAGAATCTCAAGCTACCATTATATCCCACAAGTTCATGCGCCACAAAAAAGCTCTCCTTGGACAACAACACGTTGCAAACAAACATAGCAAAGTGAGTTAGAAAAATACTTCAGACCCCATACTTTGTATCACGGGATATTACAGATATTACAAATGATAAGAATGAGCGCGGTCACTAATATTATTATTAGTAAACATTCTTAGCTTAAAATATATTTTTGTGTATGTATTAGGTTTCTATATGTGTTATATATATTAGAGAGGTTTGTCCAATGTTTGTTCTTCGGTAAATGTTCTTCAATAATCGTTCTTCAATGATCGTTCTTCGGTGATCTAGAAATTATATAAAAGATAATAATGTATAATAGCATAAAAATGTAATGTGTAAAATGAGTGAGGAAATAATTTAGATTATCGATTACTTCATGTTCCTTATATATGTTTGGAAATGAGTATCGAATATTATTGTACAATGTTATTTGCCACTGTATTCATTTCAGGGGTAATTGGTAAAATATCATCTTAACGTTTTAGGAAACTAGGAGTATCCTAATTAAGTATCAAGGGGTAAAATATCTTACTAATGATATATTTTACTATGAGAGATTTTTGCTGGATTATTTATCCTCAAGGGATAATATATTATTAAAATCTTATTGGTTCATCATATTTTATTCTAGAATCTTCCATTCCAGCAACAAGTGATAACCTTATGGTTATGCACTTCTGATAACAGTTGATCTAGTTGTAAGTGAGAGGAAAGAGATAGATTTTCCATATTTTTAGTGATGTTAGACATTGTGATGAGTAGATCTGTTAATTCTTGATAATAATATTATGGTAATGTTTTTAAGTATAAACTTCTTCGGTTTATTCTATGTATGATAACTATACATTATATAAACCTATATAGATGGAAAATCTATCTATTCCTTCTTTATATATAAAATAAATTCTGGAAGATAAAATTTTCTCCATAAGAAAAATATAATTAATCATTGTAAACGGTTCTAGCATTATAAAGAACAACCAGCACAGTCATCTCCTAAATTGGGAAAAAACCCAGCAGTAAGAGTAACGATAATTCACTTGAGTAGATATAAGATGTAGACTCACTCTAAATATCTAGATGTAATATCAATACATACCTATTCCTCTCTTTGTATATATACCTCTCTAATCTATTGGGACTAAATAGTATATACTTTTATACTTAATATCTAATCTTTATTTTTAATCCTTCTTTCTTACTTTGATTGCTCTCTCTTACTTAGGTTGGTTACATTGTATATGTTTGTAAAATTTTTCAAAAAGGAGAATTTAGAAAAAATTACATTAACCATCATTTTTTTACACCTAATCTAAACAGTAATATCAGGGATATTACATCACATACTACAAATGCAATATCCTATGATACAAAGTATGGGGTCTGAAGCATTTTTCTAACTCACTTTGCTATGTTTGTTTGCAACGTGTTGTTGTCCAAGGAGAGCTTTTTTGTGGCGCATGAACTTGTGGGATATAATGGCATCTTAAGGGGATATTATAAGAAGGAGTAGACAACATGAGAGGCCAACAGGCAAGAAGTATAATTATTTACTGTTGTATATTAGCTGTTTACTCTAGTTATTGTTTTCTGTATATTTTTGTTTAAAAAATTAGAATTATTTATTTTATTTTAGAATATTAAGAGTTGCACCTGTAATATAATCGAGGGTTATGTAATATCCGAGAAAAAGTAAGAGGGGACTCTAACTTTACAATCCTGATACAGTGGGGGAAACCGAACCTCACTGTTTTTTTTTTTTATTCGCGTCGTCGTCGAGATGTCCAGTTTTTCGTAGCTTACTTAAGAAAGGAACTTATGAGTACGTGGATTAGGAAGAGTATACATGTATATAGTTTATGTAGCAACAAATATAGTTAGATAGAGACACAGGTATATAGATATATAGATATAGACCTTCACCCATAGGTATAATCATTATTTATCTATCTAATATATCTATTACTAAGATTTATCTCCAGAATGCAAGTTCTTCAATAATACACTAAAACAAAAATAGAGTTGATCAATCGATGAAAGAACAAAAATATCTTTTATATTTGAATATTAAAATTTACGCCTGTAACCTAACTCAGGGTTAGTTCAACATGGAAAAAATTGCGAATTCTGTGGTTCGAACACAGGACCTCCAGATAACAAGACCAAAGTTTTGAGCTTCAGTCTGGCGCTCTCCCAACTGAGCTAAATCCGCCGCATTCAATGTTTGTGTAACATATGTAGTGAAGGTCAAAGAATATTAGTTAGATGTACGGATGTAAGACAACAGTCTCGGTTCGATTCTCGAGAGAAGCACATTCGTGTCGATGAAAAAGGAAAAGAGTTTCAAGAAAGATTTGAGAAAAAGAGATTTGGAAAAAGGAATTACAAAAGTGGAGAAGAAGAACAAGAGGTGGAGAAGAAGAACAAGAGGTGGAGAAGAAGAACAAGAAGTGGGGAAGAAGAACAAGAAGTGGAGAAGAAGAACAAGAAGTGGAAAAGAGGAACAAGAAGTGGAGAAGAACAATAAGGTAGGAAAGTAAATGTGAGAGGAAGAGGCTTTGAAATAATAATAAGGAAAAGATTGACTCATTGGATTGATGTTTTGTTATGACCACGTGGATCAGAAGAAGTCGAGAACTAAATGAATTACAAATCAATGAAACAATAATTGTCTATTATTTTGTGTTATTGTAGTTGCAAGAGCCATTAGGCTATTATTTTTTGTTATCGTAACTGCAAGAGCCATTAGGCTATTATTTTTTGTTATCGTAGTTGCAAGAGCCATCAGGCTATTATTTTGTGTTATCGTAACTGCAAGAGCCATTAGGCTATTATTTTGTGTTATCGTAGTTGCAAGAGCCATTAGGCTATTATTTTGTGTTATCGTAACTGCAAGAGCCATTAGGCTATTATTTTGTGTTATCGTAGTTGCAAGAGCCATCAGGCTATTATTTTGTGTTATCGTAACTGCAAGAACGTGTTTCCACGTTAGTAAGACTCATGAGCAATTTTCTATTGTATCGAGGGACGCCTCATTGTGATACAATAATTTAAGACAAGTTTCATTAGACGATTTCTGATTCACATGTGGACATATATAAGTAGGCAGGATATCTGAGTAGATTCACGAATTTGTGAGTTTATAAGAATCTTGTTTTACTTTTAATTCCTTTATGTAATTTATATATATTTTAGATAGAAGTATATGAAGACAAGACAGGGAAATAAGCCCAGTATATAGTTATATAGTCTTAGAAGAGGAAAAGTCTATCTTAACCTTTTCTATTTTAATATTATATTTTATCTAACCCTCTATCCCAACCAGATATTTTACAGTTTGTGTAACATATGTAGTGAAAGTCAAAGAATATTAGTTAGATGTACGGATGTAAGACAACAGTCTCGGTTCGATTCTCGAGAGAAGCACATTCGTGTCGATGAAAAAGAAAAGAGTTTCAAGAAAGATTTGAGAAAAAGAGATTTGGAAAAAGGAATTACAAAAGTGGAGAAGAAGAACAAGAAGTGGAGAAGAGGAACAAGAAGTGGATAAGAACAATAAGGTAGGAAAGTAAATGTGAGAGGAAGAGGCTTTGAAATAATAATAAGGAAAAGAGTGACTCATTGGATTGATGTTTTGTTATGACCACGTGGATCAGAAGAAGTCGAGAACTAAATGAATTACAAATCAATGAAACAATAATTGTCTATTATTTTGTGTTTTCGTAGTTGCAAGAGCCATTAGGCTATTACTTTGTGTTTTCGTGACTGCAAGAGCCATTAGGCTATTATTTTGTGTTTTCGTAGTTGCAAGAGCCATTAGGCTATTATTTTGTGTTTTCGTAACTACTGGACGCCTGTGGCCTTACGACTTGAACTCATTAGATTTTTTAGTTATATGTGGCTTACCTTTCTTATCTAACAATTATATATATATGTATATGTATATAGTTGCTGGAATTATTACCATAATAAAATTATTAAAGAAGTTTTTTCTTGAGAGAAAAGATTATTATGGTACAAAGTTTATATGTGATGTCTGGGTGTAGAGATATGAGTTTCCAAGAAAAACATTTTTGTTTTTTGAAAATAAAAATTTTCAAAGATAAAAAGAGAAAAAGTAAAAGAAGAGACTTATTTATTTATTCATACTATATACATATACATATATATATAATTGTTAGATAAGAAAGGCAAGCCACATATAACTAAAAAATCTAATGAGTTCATGTCATAAGGCCACAGGCGTCCAGTATGGTAGCGTCGCCTTTTTAGATCCAGAAACTCAGTCAAAGTTTACTTCTCTACAAACCAGGCTTCAATTATTAAACAAAAAATTAGAACAATTAGATGACAAAGAAATTGATTTGTTGAATAATGATGATATCGATCTTGAAGAAATAGATCAAGGATTACAAAAATACCAAAAGTTTAGATTCACTCTTAAGAATGTTATCCAAGAGGCAGAATCTGAAATTGACTCTTTACAAGACAAATATAACAATGAGAAAAAGATTCAAAACGACAATGTTGTTAATAACGTCAAATCAAATAATTATATTCAAGAAGAAGATCTAGAATTGAAAGAAGTTAGGAATAGAAAAAAATTAACTAATATTTTATTCATCAAAAACGAAGATAATGGAAAATTTTATAATTTTACAAAAATGAATAGAAATGATAAAAGTACAGGTAAGGAAGATAAAGATGAATATGGTTATGAAAAAGAAAACAATGAACAGGAAAATCTAGGATTATTGAAAGAAAGCATGGAAAACCTTATTCAACAAGAAAAAGAAAATTCGGTAGATATTCAAGATATTGATGATAGTATTATAGAAGAAGCATTTGAAGAGGCAAAAAAGGTAGAATATAAAAAAATTGATAAACCTCCAAGTACTAAATTTTATTCAGATCCAAATAAGCAACTAAGGTCATTGTTTGAGGATTTATCAGAACTAGAGGGCGGTAAAACATTACCATTAACATCAACGTCGAAGTCAAATATACATATAGATAAAAGCTCAATTCCTCAAACACAAACAAACATAAAGATAGATAATAACATATCATCACCACCGTCGAATACAAATTCAATCTCAGATAATGAGTCACTAATTCCATCAATGCCACCCTTAAAAATAAACAATGAGAATGTAATACTTTCCTCTCCTATAGTTCAGCAAATGGGACAAGAACAAGAACCATCAACAATTATAACTAAAAAATACAAGACAAGAGTGAAGATGATGACTGGCTATTTAAGAAAATTAAGGATGGAGAGTTATTTACAAAAAGGCAAGGTAAATCATTTAATAAAAATCGACATAAGCTTTACGACAAATTAGATAGAAATAAAACAAATAAACTTCAGGATCTATTAAAAAAAAAAAAAAAAAAAGAAGTTTATAACAATTGATGATAAATCTAAAACAAATACAAGTAATATATTAGAACAACAATTAGAGATTAATAAACAACATTATGAAGAAAATAAACAGTTTATCAAAGAAGGTAATAAGAAACGTCGAAAAAAAAAAAAAAAAAAAAAAAAAAAAAAAAAAAAAAAAAAATTTAGTGCAAATGCATTCCTAAGGTTAAAGCTATTTATTATAAGCAAGCAATTAAAAAAAAAAAAAATACAAACTTGGAACAGAAAGAAAATTTTATAGAAGCGTATCAAAAAGAAAAACAAAATTTAATCGATATGGAAGTAATTAATCTTGGTATTAAGATACCTAAATCACAAGTTCCAAAAAAAAAAAAAAAAAAAAAAAAAAAAAAAAAAAAAAAAAAATAAGATCATAAGAACAAATACTATTTTTACTGTTAAGAGAGATGGTACTCACAAGACAGAAAATAGTCCACATAATTTCTGAAAGGAGATACAATCAAAAGAAGACACATTCAAGCAATTCCGCTTTCTTTCTTTATTTAATCCAACATCACATTCAATACTAGTTATTTTTCCTTCAAGTCAATCAATATTTTTTAGTCGTTCCTTTGATTTTGTTTTCCCTAGTCCTTTATTATAACTATACTCATTTCCTTTAAGATAATGACCGAAACATTACCAAGATCAGATGATTTAGAAACTACTTGGAATTTTATTCAACCTGGTATCAACAAGATTCTAGGAAGTGAAGATGACCAATCCACCAAAAGAATCAACAAAGTTTTATCACTAACCATGTATATAGAAGTTTACACTGCTATTTATAATTACTGTGTGAACAGATCTCGCTCTTCTAGACAGTTCAATTCTGACAGATCCACAAAACTTCAAATCAAAGCTCAATTTTGGTCGGTAGTGAAATTTATGAAAGATTACAAAAATATTTGAAGCATTATATCAACACTTTCCAAAGAAAACCAAACGAATCCTTTTTAGAGTTTTACGTTAGACATTTGAAAAGATACACGATTGGTGCAATTTTCCTTAACCATACTTTCGATTATATGAATAGATACTGGGTCCAAAAGGAGAGAAGTGATGGGAAAAGACACATTTTTGATGTCAATACGTTATGTTTAATGACATGGAAGGGAACTATGTTTGATCCAAATAGCGAACTTTTGGTAGGCGAGATTTTGCAACAGATAACCAATGAAAGAGATGGAAAGAATATTAATAGGGGTGCCTTGACTACTGCAATCAAATCACTTATAGCTCTTGGAATTGATCCACAAGATTTAAAAAAAACTAAATTTAAATGTTTACATACAAGCTTTTGAAAAACCATTTTTAGCTAAGACCGAAGGATACTACCGAGAATATTCCAGAAATTACTTAGCTACCCACTCTATAAGTGAATATATCTTTGAAGCACATCACATTTTATACCATGAGGAGAAGACTTTGAGTATATATTGGGATGAACATACAAAGAAGACACTATCAGAGACTCTAAATAAGGTTCTAATCGTAGAACACGCTGATGAGTTGGAATCCGATTTTATCACACTTTTAGATTCAAGATATAATGCGCAAATCTCTGGGATATACAATTTAATGAATAGGGATTCCACTTTATTACCTAAACTAGTCACCATTTATGAAGAATATGTTAAGAATTTAGGTAAAAACGCAAACAAACAACTTTTAGCTCAACACAGCGTTGCTCTAATTAGTGACCAAAATCAAATGAATGATAAGAATTCTAACAAACGTCGTATAAATAAAGAATGGCACGAGCAGCAAATTCTTTATCAGCAAAGGAATATTTTAAAAAATTGTTAGAAGTTTACAATCTTTTCCGTGAAATAACATCGAATTGTTTTGACAATGACACATTGTTTGTAAAAGCATTAGATAATGCTTGTAGAGAATATATAAATAACAACGAATTTGCGTTATCACCGGGTTCACCAAGATATGCCACCTCAAAGACACCAGAAATGTTAGCCAAATACAGTGATCAGTTATTGAAAAAATCTACTAAATCTAAAATATCTCAAGATATGTCTGTTGATGATATTATGACAATGTTCAAGTTCCTAACAGATAAAGATGCCTTCGAATTATATTATCGTAGACTATTTGCGAAAAGACTAATTCATGGTACATCTACAAGTGACGAGGATGAAGAATCAATTATCCAAAGACTACAAAGTGAAAATAGTATGGAATATAACGGAAAAATCACTAAGATGTTTCAAGATGTTAGATTATCTAAATTATTAGAGAATGAATTGGATGTTATGATCAAAAGAGAGCCAGATTATTATAGTGCTAAATATCCAGAGGTAGAACCATTTATACTTGCAGAGAGTATGTGGCCTTTTACTTATCAAGATGTTGAATTTAATCTACCAGAAGAATTAAAACCATCTCATGATCAACTTCAGAATTTGTATACATCAAAGCATAATGGACGTATTCTTAAATGGTTATGGCCATTATGCCGTGCTGAGTTAAAAGCATCAATTGGAAAACCAGGAAGGGAACCATTTATCTTTACAGTAACCCTATTCCAATTATCAATATTATTATTATTTAATGATTCGAACATATTAACATTAGAACAAATCCAAGTTGGAACCAATTTATTCATACAAAACATTGCAGCATCAATGATTCCATTTATCAAATTTAAATTAATACAACAGATTACACCTGGCTTAGAAGCATTAGTGAAGCCTGAAACACAATTTAAATTAACCACACCATATAAAGCATAAAAAACCAATATTAATTTTGCTGGTAGTGTGAAAAATGATATATTGAATATACTTGCACATTCTTCTGATCTAAATGCTAGAAATCTACGGAAACCAATAATTATGGTACAAATACAAATGATGGTGAAGGATTAACTGAGGCTGACCGTATTGAAAAAGAATTAAATACGGAAAGACAAATATTTTTGGAAGCGTGTATAATAAGAATTAGGAAAGCCACAAGAAAATTACCACATTCTATGTTGGTTAATGAATGTATTGCACAATCTCATCAAAGATTCAATGCGAAGGTGTCGATGATTAGAAGAGCCATTGACATTTTAATTTAAAAAGGATATCTACAAAGATGTGATGATGGGGAATCATATTCATATATAGCATGAAAATAATTTTACCAAAAGATAAAAAAGTAGAAGGGAAGAAAAATGTAGCTGATCAATTTACAAAGAGTGTTCCAGAAGAGCAATTTTGAACAAGTAAGAAAAATAATGAAACATGAACTGACGCCTCAGATGTTGCTTCAACTCACCTCTTAGATGGAGCCTGGAACAATTAGATAGTTATATATTGGTTGAAGGTGTACGAAGTTAAGAAAAAACATCTTTACGGTGGTGTGCTGGAATTATTACCATAATAAAATTATTAAAGAAGTTTTTTCTTGAGAGAAAAGATTATTATGGTACAAAGTTTATATGTGATGTCTGGGTGTAGAGATATGAGTTTCCAAGAAAAACATTTTTGTTTTTTGAAAATAAAAATTTTCAAAGATAAAAAGAGAAAAAGTAAAAGAAGAGACTTATTTATTTATTCATACTATATACATATACATATATATATAATTGTTAGATAAGAAAGGCAAGCCACATATAACTAAAAAATCTAATGAGTTCATGTCATAAGGCCACAGGCGTCCAGTAATAGTATGAATAAATAAATAAGTCTCTTCTTTTACTTTTTCTCTTTTTATATTTGAAAATTTTTATTTTCAAAAAACAAAAATGTTTTTCTTGGAAACTCATATCTCTACACCCAGACATCACATATAAACTTTGTACCATAATAATCTTTTCTCTCAAGAAAAAACTTCTTTAATAATTTTATTATGGTAATAATTCCAGCACACCACCGTAAAGATGTTTTTTCTTAACTTCGTACACCTTCAACCAATATATAACTATCTAATTGTTCCAGGCTCCATCTAAGAGGTGAGTTGAAGCAACATCTGAGGCGTCAGTTCATGTTTCATTATTTTTCTTACTTGTTCAAATTGCTCTTCTGGAACACTCTTTGTAAATGGATCAGCTACATTTTTCTTCCCTTCTATTTTTTTAATTTCTATTTCTTTATTCATAATACGTTCTTTTAGACGTTCTAGTCTGATTCCAATAAACTTAGTCCTAGGTTTTATATAATCTTGTTTTAGCCATTCAAGTCCTGGCTTGGAATCGGTTATTAATCTTGTGTTAATTTTTATTCTGTTAAAAGTAATTTTTTCTAATTTTAATTTTAATAATAAGCCAATTTTTTCTGCTGTATTCATTGCATCCAGCTCAGCTTCCGCAGATGAATCACATGGGACCGATGACTTTTTTGAAAAACCATGGAATAAATTTCGTCCTAACCAGATTATTGCACCCCCTCTAGACTTCAAATCATATTCTGAAGCTAGTGATGCATCAGATATTATAGTTATATTGATTTCTTTGTTCATTTCTTCATCTCTTAGGAATGTTAAGCCTATATCTTTAGTCTGATACACATATTGCAATATTTTATGTGTGGCATTTATTACTTTTTCATGTGGATATAGTACCAGCCTAGATATTTTACCAACTGCATATTCTAAATCTATTCTGCCTCTGGATCTTATATAGTTTAGTTTCCCGATAATTTCCTGTAAGTATTTTATCTTCTTTTTTAATTCACTCTTGTTCAATTCTAAATCATCTTTGCGTGGATCTATATCATATTTTGTTAAGTGTGGCACTTTAATTTGCTTATCACCGTTATTAATAATATCATTATATTCCTCTGCCAATTTTTCAATATAACTCTTCATTTTTAATTGTATAACACCTTCACTTTTTTTATAAATCAAATCTATTCCTAAAATGTCTGTATCCAAAATATCATTCTGCATTATTCCAATTTCTTTTAATGAAAATTTGTTTTTCATTTTTTTAATGTAATCGTCGATTATATTTTCTGAGGTAGCGGCAATGATGCAGTCATCAACATACGCTGCTATCATTACATTTGCATCTTGTGATACAAATAATCCAGGAGAGTAAATGGAGTCATATAGTCCAATGGAATTCATGTATTGTTTTAATGTGTCATTCCATCTTTTTGGACTTTGCTTTAGACCATATAATGCCTTTCTTAGTGGGGTAACGTATCGTTGGTCTTCCAAATGTGTAATATATAATTTTGTATCTATCGGGGCATAAAGAAAAGCATGATTAATATCAAATGTTCTCAAAAACATATTCTTGTTGTTAGCAATGATTAATAACAATTTTAGTGAATCCATGTTTAAAACTGATGTATCGATCTCATCATAACTAGTACTATCTTGTAAATCTCCTCTGCAAACAATTCTTGCCTTGTGAGTACCATCTCTCTTAACTGTAAAAATAGTATTTGTTCTTATGATCTTATTTTTTGGAACTTGTGATTTAGGTATTTTAATACCAAGATTAATTACTTCCATATCGATTAAATTTTGTTTTTCTTTTTGATACGCTTCTATAAATTTTTCTTTCTGTTCCAAGTTTGTATTTTTTGTAATTGCTTGCTTATAATAAATAGCTTTAACCTTTGGAATGCATTTACAATAAATTTTTTTTACTCGACGTTTCTTATTACCTTCTTTGATAAACTGTTTATTTTCTTCATAATGTGGTTTATTAAGCTCTAATTGTTGTTCTGCTATATTACTTGTATTTGTTTTAGATTTATCACCAATTGTTATAAACTTCTTTTTTAATAGATCCTGAAATTTATTTGTTTTGCTTCTATCTAATTTGTCGTAAAGCTTATGTCTGTTTTTATTTAATGATTTACCTTGCTTTTTTGTAGATAACTCTCCATCCTTAATTTTCTTAAATAGCCAGTCATCATCTTCACTCTTGTCTTGTAATTTGTTTGTTATAATTGTTGATGGTTCTTGTTCTTGTCCCATTTGCTGAACTATAGGAGGGGAAGGTATTACATTCTCGTTGTTTATTCTTGAGAGTGACATTGATGGAATTAGTGATTCATTATCTGAGATCGAATTTATATTCGACGGTGGTAATGATATATTATTGTCTATCTTTATGTTTGTTTGTGTTTGAGGAATTGAGCTTTTCTCTATATGTATATTTGACTTTGATGTTGATGTTAATGGTAATGTTTTACCGTCCTCTAGTTCTGATAAATCATCAGACGATGACCTTAGTTGCTTATTTGGATCTGAATAAAATTTAGTACTTGGAGGTTTATCAATTTTTTTATATCCTACCTTTTTTGCCTCTTCAAATGCTTCTTGTATAATATTATCATCAATATCTTGAATATCTACCGAATTTTCTTTTTCTTGTTGAATAAGGTTTTCCATGCTTTCTTCCAATAATCCTAGATTTTCCTGTTCATTGTTTTCGTTGTCATAGCCATATTCATCTTCATCTTCCTCACTTGTACTGTTATCATCTCCACTTTCAGTCGGATAGTAATCTGGATCTTCTTCTAAGTTGGAACTAATATCATTTTCGTTTTCTATATTAGTTTCATTATCATACTGTTTTGTATCTCTTGGAGCCTCTTCATTAGTCCATTCTTTTTCGTTACTATCTTCAAAGAATTCTTCTAAGGTTTCATGATCTATATTTACTGGATCCTTATTTATTACATCATTTCTGTCATCTGCTTTATCATCTTCAATGTCTCTTATCAGCTGTTCTTTAATTAATCTTTCGTCCTCTTCTAATGAAGCCATTAATTCTAGAGAGTTAGATTCGGTAATTGAAAATACTTCTTCTATTTCATTTTCATCACACGTTTGATCCATATATTCACCTAGTGTTTTATCACTTAGTTTTTTAAAAATTCCTACATCAATATTATTATTATTTTCTTGCTTGACCTTAAACACTGGTAATTCGTAATTAACCGTGGAAACTATTTTTCTATAATATGGAACATAAAATAAATAACCAAAACCATAGGGATCTTTACATAACACTGTTGCCTTTTTACCTGGTGCACTAGTCTTTTTAACACCATGATCCCATACTAAAGCAGGAGTTCCAAAAGGTAAAAACGATCTTAGTAATATTCTGACACTATTATGGGATAGAAGAGTTATCGGTGCTGTTTGAATTTTCTTGTTGTATGTGCAGTTTCTAACATTAACTGCAGTTCTAGCAGCATAGGGCCAAAAGTTTATTGATAAATTAGCTTGAAGTAAGAGTGTA
Source organism: Arxiozyma slooffiae (assembly GCA_017347545.2). NCBI lineage: Eukaryota > Fungi > Ascomycota > Saccharomycetes > Saccharomycetales > Saccharomycetaceae > Arxiozyma > Arxiozyma slooffiae. The sequence goes on along the minus strand of JAFHAQ020000006.1, from coordinate 283,786 downwards.
CGTACATCTGTAATAATCGTTCTTATGTTTCTTTCAGCACGAGCATTGGCCGAATGATCATTTGTAGATGTATATATTGGAATAATTCCTCTATCTTCTAATATTTTTTTAAAACTTGGATTTGTAAACTCTGACCCTTTGTCCATTATGAACTCTCTAATTGTACGATCAAACTGAGTCTTAATAAATTCAATATTCTTCTTAATTTGGTCATTTATTGTATTTGAATTTTTGTTTTTATGAGTAGTAATAATAATATATCTGCTGACATTATCAACCATTAGCAACATATATTTATCTGTAGTAGCAGAAACACGATTGACTGGACCGAAGATGTCTAAACTCCATGATGAGCCAGGTTGCTTCTGCTCAATATAATGGTTCATTGAGTCAGTATAATGAAAATGCCTCGTCATTTTTCCTGCACAACATGTTTCACACCATAAATTATTTTTACTCGTCATTTCTTCAATGGCTTTAACATCATCAAATATATTATTTCTTATACTCTTCCTAATCACTTGAGCCGGTATGTGGTTAAGTCTCAAGTGAGCTTCGATAAGAGAGATATTTTCTTTAGTACGACCTTTTAAAATTTTTTTAATTTTCTTATAATGTTCTGAGTTCCCTGTATGCTGTAAATATATTCTTAAATCTAGTATGATGTCACTTAGTTTGACACAAGTAGTATCGTCCACAATTCTGACGGGTATAGAATTAGTTGAGTTATTTAGTTGTGTAAAATCTTTATTGAAGTAATAGCCGCATGTATTTTTTAGCTGATAAGCAGATATAATTAAATCTTCATTTTCAGGGGTATAGTATGTATATAGATATTTTATCTTATCCTTACTTTCAATCACTGGTAAGTATCCACTACCAGTAATGTTGATCACTGTATTTCCTACGCCTTGATAATTATTTATACCATTGAGTGTTTTAAATTCTATAAGAAGATTCTTATCTGAAGTCAAATTAATGGGAGAAGCGGTGTCTATGGTTACAAATTCTTCTTGATCATTTTTTTGTTTGTTATTATCAATGGATGTTAATTTTTGAGTGTTATTGAACTTTAAAATGTCTTGTTTTTTGTTATTTCTCATATTTGATATACCAGTTTCTTTTTCTTCTTTCAATTCATTAGAAGTAGTATGGATATTCTTAGGGTTAATTTTTTTTTGTATTTTTGTAGATTTTAAATTTTTTTTGTTGTTTTTTGTATTTATTTTGTATTGATTAAGAGTTATTCTTTTAACTTTATGGTACAATTTTTGTGACTCTTGGCCATGTGATTTATGTGTTGTTCGTTCTAGGCCTAAGTTTATGTTTATTAGGACAGTTTTTTGGGTGATGGAAGTTAGATTTACAAAAATCACAATATTTCAAACCTTCTTCAATAATACCTTTTTTTATCTTAATGTTTTTGATGGTGTTGATTATAGCATCTACATAATCATTTGGATCCATCAAATAAGAAGGTTTAATATTATTGTACATCATATATTCAAATAATATATGACGTAAGTTGTCTTCAATAGTATTTTCAATTTTCTTATTGATAAATGAATAAGTTATCTTTTCTGGATCAGTGTCACGATAACTCCATATTTCTAATAGTAGCAATTTTTGAATAGTGGACTTATATTTATATCTATCAGTGCAATATTGATCGATTTTTATTTTTTTCCACATATTATCCTTGACTTTCCTTGGATATATATCCAAGAAGTGTTCTTTCAAGTTATTATACATTTCAATAACACTATTTGAGTAAAGATCAAAGTTTTGAAACCTTTTATCAACTGTGTTTTTTAATATTTTTTTAATTATGGCATTTTCATTGTCTGGCAACTTTTCTTTAGAATTCAATTTTGTAATATCATCCATATTCCATTCCTCTAAAAAGTCTCGCAATTCATTTGCCCATTCCGCAAAGTCTTCGATTCTTGTTAATTTTGGAATATTGTCTTCATTGCCCTCAAAATAAAATTTATGTTCTTCTCCGTTCATTTTTGTAAAATTATAAAATTTTCCATTATCATCGTTTTTGATTAATAAAATATTAGTTAATTTTTTCCTATTCCTAACTGCTTTCAATTCTAGATCTTCTTCTTGAATATAATTATTTGATTTGACGTTATCAATAACATTGTCGGTTTGAATTTTTTTCTCATTGTTATATTTGTTTTGTAAAGAGTCAATCTCAGATTCTACCTCTTGGATAACATTCTTAAGAGTGCATCTAAACTTTTGATATTTTTGTAATTCTCTATCGATTTCTTCAAGATCGATATCGTCATTATTTAACAAACCATTTTCTTTGGCATCTAATTGTTCTAGTTTTTTGTTTAATAATTGAAGCCTGGTTTGTAGAGAAGTGAACTTTGACTGAGTTTCTGGATCTGAAAAGGCGACGCTACCATACTGGACGCCTGTGGCCTTACGACTTGAACTCATTAGATTTTTTAGTTATATGTGGCTTACCTTTCTTATCTAACAATTATATATATATGTATATGTATATAGTATGAATAAATAAATAAGTCTCTTCTTTTACTTTTTCTCTTTTTATCTTTGAAAATTTTTATTTTCAAAAAACAAAAATGTTTTTCTTGGAAACTCATATCTCTACACCCAGACATCACATATAAACTTTGTACCATAATAATCTTTTCTCTCAAGAAAAAACTTCTTTAATAATTTTATTATGGTAATAATTCCAGCAGTAACTGCAAGAACGTGTTTCCACGTTAGTAAGACTCATGAGCAATTTTCTATTGTATCGAGGGACGCCTCATTGTGATACAATAATTTAAGACAAGTTTCATTAGACAATTTCTGATTCACATGTGGACATATATAAGTAGGCAGGATATCCGAGTAGATTCACGAGTTTGTGAGTTTATAAGAATCTTGTTTTACTTATAATTCCTTTATGTAATTTATATATATTTTAGATAGAAGTATATCAAGATAAGAGAGGGACATAAGCCCAGTATATAGTTATATAGTCTTAGGAGAGGTAAAGTCTATCTTAACCTTTTCTATTTTAATATTATATTTTATCTAACCCTCTATCCCAACCAGATATTTCACAGTTTGTGTGTTGTAGGTGTTTCCCAATCTGGAAATTTTATTGTTTTATTTTATTTTATTTTCGTTCCATTTCTCCATTGGTTCTCCAATTATCGGTCGAGTTAAAAACATATCAACATTTTGGTCTTAATGTTGTTTCTAAAAATATCTCAACAGTTTATTATTAGCACACTAGGCGATGACGTCCTGATAACGTCATCTCTCCAGTAGTTTTGTATCAAACGTAACACGCTGTCGTTTCAGTGTAACGTGGCTTAGCTTTCTTATTGTTTTAAAAAATTGTTATCATTTTGTTGTTGACTCATTTTTGTATTTTTGTATTTTGGTCATTACTTCTTCGTTCTTTATTGTTTTTATATTATTAGCTGTTTTATGGTTTTTTATCTACTGTTGAATCCGAGTTGCTAGTCAGTTCTCTAGTTGAACTTGTGGTCAAATATTTTATATAAAAGGAGAACATTTTATATTTCAAGTTCTCCAAGTGTGTCTGTATTCCGATTTTATATTTTATTGTGTATTTTATATATTTATATATAAAAAGAACCAGAACACTTAGGTATAGCAGGTCCGCTAATACATATTATTATCTAGTTCTAATAAAGTTTTATTAAATATTGTAATTGGTTCCTGATTACAACAAAGTTGTTGTATAGTGAGATATAGAAAATTCTAGAATTAGGAAGAGTGCTGACAAATACAAGTTGCTGACAAATCCAATTGCTGACAAATCCAAGTTGCTGACAAATCCAAGTTGCTGACAAATACAAAGTGCTGACAAATTCCTACGACATTGGCCAGACCTGAAACAAATCTTAGCTAATACCAACTGAACATAGCTTGTCTATTGTTCCTCTACTTCTTAGCTATCTAACCCATCCTAGTTCCCAAACATATATAAAGGACACCTTCTCCAACATTCAAGTTTCATCTTCTGGTCCTTTCCTTGTGTAATATTGTATAATATATAGGAATAACGAACTAAGTAAGAACCTACTATCGTATATAGCCGTTTAATATATTAACTAAGACCGTTAGTAATTGACTTACCGTTTGTATCAATTACTGTCTTCGAACCATTATAATATCCGTTAGATATTCGTTGCGCTTCCCGTACCATATTATAGACTTACCACTTTACACTTTACTACAAAGTACTGAAAAGGTCATCCGATGTAGTGTAACGGCTATCACATCACGCTTTCACCGTGGAGACCGGGGTTCGACTCCCCGCATCGGAGTGAATTTTTTAGGTTCCATTTAATCAGTGGAATGTCTATACGATATTTTTATTCTTACACCAACTGCTCAACTCTGATTCCTGTAACAGGATTGTAAAGTTAGAACCCCCTCTTACTTTTTTCCCGAACAAGTACTAGAGAGGATGAACAGTTGTATGCAGTAGTTATTATATTTTGTGTATTATTTATTATATGAATAATATTGATTTATATATTTGATACTTAAATATTGGGATTTGCTGGAATTATTATCATAATTAAAATTATTAAAGAAGTTTTTCCTTGAGAGAAAAGATTATTATGGTACAAAGTTTATATGTGATGTCTGGGTGTAGAGATATGAGTTTCCAAGAAAAATATTTTGTTTTTAGAAAATGAAAATTTTCAAAGATAAAAAGAGAAAAAGTAAAAGAAGAGACTTATTTATTTATTCATACTATATACATATACATATATATATATATAATTGTTAGATAAGAAAGACAAGCCACATATAACCAAAAAAAAATCTAATGAGTGCAAGTCATAAGGCCACAGACGTCCAGTAGGATTAACGCCTGTATTGTAAGCTAGGGTTACTTTAAATATTCTATGATACAGAATGCTAAAGGTCATACTTTATTCATTCATTCTTTTTTTTTTTTTTTTTTTTTTTCGTTTCTGATTTTGTGCAACATGTTGTTCAAAGTGACTTACGTACGAGTTTGGAAGACATAATGGTATCTTGTCAGGTTACTATAAGAAGCAGCAAGCAACAAGTCAAAAAGACAAGCATGAAATGATTATTCGTACATACATATACGCCATTTTTCTAATATTGTCATTATTTATTTATGTGACAATAATGATAAGATCAGGTCGCCTTAAAGTAATAAGTTGACTTTGATGCATCCTCAAAAGTATTCGGGTTTTCTGTCTATAATTTACCAAAATGTACAACGTTAAAGTAAGACTCCTCACCCTTTTTTTTTCTTTACGCAACAAATATAAAAATAGTGATACGCAAAAAAAAAAAATCTGTTAACAACTTAATATCGAAGGAAATAACAACCGTTCTTCCCTAAATTTACATACGTATTAAGATTGAAAAAAAGGGAGGGGTTCTCTATAGGATAGAAAAAAATTTAACTAAATGGTTGTATCTAAGTTTAGTGATTCAAAAGCGTACAACAATATCAAACTTTCAAAATCCAATCGTCAAGGAAGGTGGTTAACCAAGAATCACCCCCACCCCTCATTTCTTAAATTAAGAACCATGCACCTCTATAAATATATATATACGAACGTGTTAATAGAATCTTAACACAGAAGGTAATCGCTGCAATTAAAAAAAGGGTAATAATAAACAGAATACCATTGGAGATAAGAAGAGGAACTATGGCCAATCCGAATGTACTTATAAAAATCATTCTCTAAATGAGTGTTATTTTTGACACCCAGAGAAGAAGCCCAAATATAAACATAACCAATATCTCGCAATTGAAAAAAAGTTGTGATTTAAATTTAGTTTATGTTTGGGTCTCTTCTCTGGGTGTAGAAAATAACACTCATTTGGAGAACGATTTTTATGAGTACATTCGGAGAAGAGGCCCAAACATAAACTAAATTTAAATCACAACTTTTTTTCTGTGTCTTTTGAAATATCCAATTTGAGGAAAGTGTGGCAAATGTTTTTTCAACTAGTAAAAGTGGCAACCATGTTGTTGTATCCCACTTTTCACAGTCCTACTAAGTGACTTCAAATATATATTCTTCTTCAATTTGTAGGAATTCTGTTGATAAAATTGAGTTCAAGTTAGATACAAGCTACAAGAATAAAAAAAAAACACAAATCCAGTTCTACGTTGCTTCGGTCTATTTCGATTAGTATTAAGAAACATTTATGCAAATATCTTGATATAATAATTATACAATCAGGCATACATAAAGAAACGTACATACATATATATTCATAGAAAGAAAACAAATAAAAAAAAAAACAACAACAACATTCAATTCATTAAAATAGGTGGGAATAAAGGAAAGGAAAGAGGGGAAATAAAAAAAAAAGATTTGAGACCCAACTATTATCTTTTGATAGAATGTGGTTTCAACAATTCAAAACTACAAATTAAACCAGTGCTGATACTCAACACAGCACCCCAGTTACCGAATTGACCGCAGTAATTAGGTGCACTGAACACCGTGACGAATTTTTTCTTTGCGAAGAACTCATAACCATCCTCTACCACCATGTGTCCTCTAATAATCAAATCGAATTTGAATTTAGAACAAAAATCCAACACGTTTTTACGTGAGAATGTGTACGAGACACCACGGTCGTTTGGAGACCAAGTAGTCACGTTTGAATCCGGATCACTCCAAAGCAAGTCTGTGATCAAGCCTTCCTCAGGGATATCAGTGGGTCTTAAAACGTTAGAGATCTGTTTCATTGAAGTCAGATCTGGCGAGATCCCACCATGAATACAAAAAATCTTATCTTGGATCATTGCGGCAATTGGCAGACAATTAAAGACATCGATAAAAGACTTCCACACTTTTGTAGATTTCCTTCTTTTACATTCGTCATAGAACCCATACATCTTAGTAACGTTAGCCGACTCATGGTTACCTCTTAACATGAAGAAGTTGTCTCTGTATTTAATCTTGTAACAGAAAAGCAACATAATAGTCTCCAACGACTGATGGCCTCTATCGATGTAGTCACCTAAGAACAAATAGTTTGTCTCCGATGGATCGCCACTCAATTTAAAAATTCTCAACAGATCGTTATATTGCCCATGAATATCTCCTACAATCTTGATAGGTGATTGTAATTTGAGCAAAGTTGGTTGCATAAGGAAGATTTCACGTACATGAGAGCAAATCAATTGGATTTCCCAAGAATGGATGGGGAAACTAGAAGAAGTGGAGTGTTTTCTATGTTTACCATTTGACCCATTGGTGTTTGTATGGTTATTATTCAATTTCAACAATTTTGTAATCATTTCATCTAGATTGATACCTTCCCTTGAGGAAGAATCGTTTGGGTACCTTTTCAAAAAAATGGAATTAATATGTTTTGTTTTATTTGTAATAGATTTTCTAGTGATGGAAGAACTATTTGCACTATTACCAGAACTAAATTTTTTGAAAGAGGATGTTAAAGAAGAAGTAAAGGATGAATTTGAATAGATTGAACAATTGTTTGATGTAGATGAAAAGACAGAAGAGAAAGGAGTAGAGGAAGGTTCCGATGAATCAGATAAACCAGCCAAATTGCCACTATTATTATTATTATTATTATTTTTATTTTTATTACTAATAGCTCTTGGTTTAATATTTGTATCGACAGTGGGTTGTAAAGAAGTGATAATATTTGTTACGGTAGTGGAAGTCAACGGTTTTGAATTTGGTATATTGAAGGGTCGAACATCTTTGTTTGATATCAAGGGTGGTTTAATAGGTGGTGCAGGCGACGCAGACCTTTTATGAGATCGCTTAGACGGGTCCTGTACCTGTGTAAGTCTTGATAAATGATGTCTTCTTTTATCCTTATCGTTAACTTTAGTATTTAAAGAAGAAGAAGAAGTAGTAATAGTAGTAGGCGGTAATAACCTACTATCATCAGGTTCGGTGGGTTCATTAGAGTTTATATCGTCATTATTTGATGCATTATTATTATTATTATTATTCAGATTTTGTGAGTTAGAGTTGTTAGAAAGTTTATTAAATGCAGAATTCAGAATATTATTATTATTATTATTGTTATAATTATAATTATTATCTGAATGGGACGGGCTTCTTTTTCTTCTCATATATATATATATATATTATATGATATTCAAAATAAAAAATAAATATAATCCTTTTTTTTTTTTTTGTTGTTTTTATATTCCTTGTATTACTAATCTTTTTTTCTTTGAAAGAAGACAGGAAATAACAACAACAACAACAAATGGAAAAAGATAAGATAATAAGGACGATTTATATAGTTATGGGGGGAAGATAAAATAGACAAACTAAGAGGTTTGTTTATCAATAAACCAGTTTATTAGTAATTGCAAAAAAAAAAAAAAACCAAAACAAAAACAACAATTTTTTTCTTGCTTAAAGAAATTGGGTGTGTGTGTGTGTGTGTTTTTTCAAAAAAGGACAAAGACGAAAAAAAAGACGGAAAAGATAAAAAAAAAACCCAACTGACTTTGTACGATGTGATATATCTTGATGAGTAAAGAAGAAGAACGTAGAAAACAAAACAACAACAACAACAACAAAATAAAAGACAAGGAAGGTCAGTTCTAATAATAATATGTACTATAGCTTATTAGTAATGTATCAGATATATATATATATATATATATATATATATGTATATATATGTATATATAATTAATAAATTAATAACTGCTAAGTAGTAGTAGTAGTAGTAGTAGTAGTAGTAGATCTTGAATAAGTTTAATTGACCCACCCAATACCAGAAGGAACGCACACCGGAAACTAAAAGAAAGGGGGAATAAAAAAACCAAAACCAAAGACAAAGACAAAGACAAAAAAAAACCAAGAGAGTGTGTATTTATTATTAACTTGTTGAATTGAATGATCTAGCATATATAAAGAAAAGAGAGAGACAGAAGGAAAGAAAGAAAGAAAGAAAGAAAGAAAGAAAAAGACACACAATCTCTTCCCCTGCCCCCCTAACTATATAATATAATAATACACAGAGTTTACACCTTGGATTATTCCCACAGAAAAGAGGGAAAGTGGCCCAATTAGCCGATTTCTCGGGTTAGACACCTACCGGTTTTCTTTTTTCTATTCCTTTTCTTTGCCGACTTCTCGGGAGAAACCACCCATAAACAAAAAAAAAGGTATGGGTTCTTGTCCATTTAGCTTTTTTTTTTTTTCTTTTTTTTTTTTTTGTCGTTCTTCTTCTTTATTATTAGGTTATTCTTTCATTTTTGTTGTGTAGAGTGTATGTGGTTGGAGACAATAAACATTATATACCTGTACAAAAGCAAAATTAAACAAATTTATAATAACATAAGGGAACACAGGTATATATATATATATATATATATCTATCTTAGTAGTAAAAAGTAGTAAATTTACCAAATAGTTTTATAGGTATTCTTCTAATACACATACCAAGTGGAATTAAAGCTATACATAACCATTCGATTTATTTCTATATAAGCATACAACTTGTTATTATTATTTACTATTATTTTTTTTAAAAAAAAAAATGAGCAAATCAGTAGAGGACCCACTAGAAAAAGAAGTAAATAGTAGTAATAATAATGGATTATTAAATGAAGAGGTTTTAAAGATTGATAATGAAGAAGAAGATGAGGTAGACTATGAAAGTTTGGATTCTTCTGATATGACAAAACATCATTTAAATAGAATTAATACTGACGATAATTTAAATGATGTTAATGAATCTACTAATGAAAATAAGGTCTTACGGGAACAAGAACAAGAGGAGGAAGAAGAAGAAGAAGAAGAAGAAGGTGAAACAAGATGTATATGTGGTGAATTGGATCCACCAGATGATTCTGGTCTTTTCATTCAATGTGAACAATGTGGTGTATGGCAACATGGGTATTGTGTAGGCATTGTTAAAGAAGATACTCCTGATAAATATTGGTGTGAACAATGTAGACCAGATTTGCATCGTTTATATATTACAGATTTGGGTGAAAATAAATCTCTGTATAAACCTCTTCAGGGTTTAAGAAGACAGAAAAAACGTCTTACAAGACAATCACTGGCAAATAAAAGGGGTAAAATCAATCAATCAATTCATTCTTCAGAGAATTCATTGTCTATTGATACCCTTTCTTCTTCTTCTTCTTCTTCCTCTCAATCTGTCACAACTTCAAATGTAAATAGAGATTCACTTTTGAAACCTCAGGAATCTAAATTGTCTAGAAATGTATCACGCTCCACTAGATCTACAAACAAAAATAGAAATAAACGTGTTATCAATGAAGATGTACCTACTAATATGTCAACTCGTTCGAATGACAAGTCATCTATTGACGATAAAGATGAAAGTATAAATAATAATAATAATAATGATAATAATAATGATAATAATAATAATGATAATGATCAATCATCAACTTCTTATGATGAAAATGATAAAAGATTGAAAGATAGAAAAAGTGCAACTTTTCAAGCTAGGGAAGAAAAACAATACCAAAGAATGCTAGAAAGAGCTATTAAAGAGAGTGAACAAGAATCTAAAGATACAGATACTACTTCTTCGAAGATGAATGACCAGAAATCTAACAATATCGAGAATAGTTCATCTGCTACTCAAATTATCGATGGGAAAGAAGTGACTAAACCCATTATTGAAAGTGAAACAAACAAACCTATCGCAACGAAAAATCTATCGACACTAAATGAGGAATCTGATTCTGTACTTGATCAAGAATCCACAAAGAATGAAAAATCAGAACACACTTCGGATACGAATGATAGTAATTCTTCGAAAAGACCATCAATGACAGTCAGAAGGTCTCAAAGAAGCGTCAAGAGAGTTAAAAAAGCTACTATACAGACAGAGAGGGCCACAAAAGGTGGACGTAGAGGCAAAAGTTCACGGTCTCAAGCAAATCATGGTACATCTGCAGAAGGTAGAACCAATAATCACACTTCCAAGAGTAATTCAGAAATCAATTTGAGTAAGCCAGTAAAACCAAGGTTACCTCCTGCAAGAACATCATTAAACGAGATGAGAAGAAGAGTATCTGCAATTCTAGAATTCATTTCGAGGACTCAATGGGAATTAAGTCAAGATCAACAAACCAAGGAAGAGTTGATCAAGTTTGTTGAAAATGAAGAATTCATCAAAAAAGTCAGTGATGTTTATGATAGGTATAATGAGACTTTAGTCATGATGGACGATCTAACTAGACAACTGTTTCTTTGGGAACAGAAATATTCTTTCAACAAAATCGAAATAAACAAAGGAGAAGAATAATATGTATATACTTGGGGTTTTTTCTGTACATTTTACATATAAGCATAATATCATACCTTTACAAACAAAACTTCACCTATATATATATATTTATTTATAATTGATTTTATTTTATCTCCTGAACTTATCTTAGAGATTCAAGAAAATCTTTCGTGGAAAGAATTGACGTCCCACCCAAAATAATACGCATTCTGTTATTTTCCATTGCTGTATTAAACTGTTCAACAAATCTAGATTCTTCAAACGTCACACCACCAACAATAAAGATAATTACATCTTGAGTAGGGGGTAAGTGATCGGAGTTTGTACCAATAGAGGGCTTGATCAAACATTTATACTTTGATTCTGATAAATCGTTTTTTGATAAATCACTCAATAACTGGGACAATTTAGGAATATGTTGCATATAGACGTTATCTGAAGCAAGATTAGATTGATATTTGTTTCTATGTAAATCCATCTTTGTGTTAAATTTTTTAGCTAATTCAGTCAATAAATCATCCTTCCCATTGGTGTCCATGTTTTCATTTTTCTTATCATTCTTTATTTTCTCAAGATACATATTTCTAAATTTGTGCAAATAATTTATATCTTCTATTGGCATAAAGTCCTTTAAGATTTCTACTATTTGACTTATTTTTTCGATATTTTTATTACTATTATCATAATAAATTTCATCATATTGTATCATATATATGCAAGCCAACTTCAATTTGTAGAATGGATCCAACTTTGGATTTTTCAATAATCTTAAAACTGTATTATAATCTTCTAAATTATCTTTATGAACTGCCAAATTTTGTTCTACTTCACTTAGTTCCCATATATCTTTAATTTTTAATTGTCTATCTAATTCACCAACAAGAGCCATATGTTTTGAAACATTGCCAGATAGTTTTTTGATCTCTGGATATTTTTCAATGAACTCTTTAATATCTTCAATTGAATTAATTGCACTATTAATCTTGGACTTATCTTTATAGTTACTAACATATTGTTTCACTTTATCACCCAATTCACCAAAATTTAAATACATGGTCTCTCGGAAAAAAGAATCTTGTTTCGATGATAATGTCACTTTCTCTAGATCTTTATCTATATTTGGTACATGTGAAAGATCTACCATATTTCTTTTGATACCAATATATTCATGTATCATAGACTGATATGTCCAAGGTTGTAGTAATGGAGTTACAGGGTCATCATATCTATCCAATATAATAAGTGTGGAGGGTGTAGATGGATCAGAAGGGAAGTTAAATAATTGTTTGGTATCCTTCATAATCTCATTTTCAATGGATTTGGCTAATGCTAGGGTTGTTTTACTCATATTATCATATCTGATTATTTCTGGACGGATCTTTAAAGATAACAATAAAGAAATCAAATTATTTGTACATTCTTTAAGATAAAATTCATCCCAAACTAAGCCGTTTTCAAGTAGAATTCTTTTGGGATTAAGGTCCAAAGTGAACAGATGTTGATTAACTATTTGATAATCTTGAAAAATTTCCTCTACCTTCACTACTGATTCAATATCATCAGCCTCAGCCAATCTTTCTAATTGATCCTTTGCGATTTTATTACTGAAAAAAAGATGATATTCCCCATATTTAGGATTAGACAATTCTCTTATCAAACACTCAATGGATTCCTCTGTAGGTTTTACATATACAAGACATTTCAAATGTCTCATTACGTCTCTATCCACATTTTCAATAGTATCAACCATATAGATTTCATGTTCTAACAATTCGGTCTGTGTTGCACACATAGATATCGTAGAGGTAGTATTTTTATCTAAAAGCAGCACTTTAATCTGGTCTTGATCTAATTGCAATACTTTTCCAACTCCACTTTTATTCAGACCACTATTCTTACTCTGTGAATTGACGATTCTGTCTACATAGTAGTCTCCAATTTTAAATAAATCCATTTTTCACGTGTGATAATATTTCATATATCTACTTTGGAAACTAATACGATATGCTTATTGAAATCTCTACAGAATTTATTATATTTTGTAGGAAAAACTAACAACAACACAGGTAAAATTCAACCAAGCTGAGAGCAAATAGACTCCTTATGGAGTCCTTATGTTTTTCTTTTCTTTTCTTAAGAAGGTGTGTTTAATTTGAAATGAAAACCTTTGCGTTCTGGTCGTTTTACGGTAAATATTTCCCAGAAAAAGACAAAAGAAGAAACCAAAAAAAAATTTAAACAAGTTACTCTTGATATTGATATTTTTAATGAGTTATTTTAAAGGAAGGAATCAGTAAAATTAAATGAAGAAACACACAGAGACGTGCACCTTTATAGAAAGAAGAGGCTAAAATTAAGAAAGATATATTTACAAAACAAAAAAAAACCCCAAGATAAATCACTATTGTAGCAACCAAAAAGATAGCTATTTATATAGGTTTTTATCTTATTGCCCTTTAATCTTTTACTTTCAATCATGGTACACCAGACAAAATTACAAGAACCAGACGTTGGCTTAAATATTACCAACCAGAATACCAACTTAAATCATTTGTCGCATCATCAGCACTCTACAAATAACATGAAACATCCAAGACAATTTTCAACAAGGTCTCGAGCCAAGAGTACTGCAAGTTTCAAAGGGTTAAGACGAGCGTTAGGCCATGACATGTCAAAATCTATTGATAGAACTCATCATCATCAACAGCTTCACCACAACTCTAGCAATCCTGTAGCTAGAATTAAATCAGCCGACTCTCTTTATAGAAGAAGGACTTCAAGTGGATTAAATATGACTTCGTTGAGAATATCAGGATCACATCATAATGCTCTAATACCAACAACACTTCCCATTGGGTCTTATTCACACAGTGGCAGCCATTTGTTTAGTCATACTAGTATAGGCATACGACCCAGAAGGACAAAGAGTACACATTCTGTTTTACAAGATGGTGAAGAAAAATCTGATAGTGACTTTAATAATATTGATAATAGTGAAGAAGAAGTAGATTATTTCACTGATGAAGAATTGATCACCAACAAAGAAAGTGATTCTATGACGATAACTATCTCTGAAAATTTAGATCATGACGTACATATGGACAGAACACAGTTAATTAACGTTCACTCTGCTACGAAAAACAATAATATTGTCCCAAAGCCTCTTTCTAAAAAACCACAGTTTACACTAGGTAATGATCATGAAAATTTGGACAATTCTCTCCAAAGTGATGATAGTGATGAGGAAGAATTACAAGTTAAAAAAGAATCAAAAGAAATCGATAAAACAAAGAGCTATCTTGATACTGTTAATCTAAATAAAGAAGATAGTCTTATTAAAGTGAGAAATGAAACAGAATATCATAGTACCTTAGATAATGTTTCAATCGATGGAATGGATTCACTTGTACATAAAAATCATACAAAAGTTGACCGTATGGACATCATTTCTAACCATATTACGTCACAAAATAATCAGTTGGTAAGTGATAGTGAAGATCACATAGGGGTCGCGGAGTCTGTAGGTACTGTAACTTCTAATGAATTAACAAGACAGGTACGAAATCAAAAACAAGCCGTGTCTAATTCCAATAACACTGCCTATATCGAATATAATTTACAGAGAGATGATATTATTTCTACTCAAAAAGACTTTATTGTGGATAATGAAAATGAAGACCATAGAGATCATGCTAATAAATTTAATATCAACGGTTCTTCAGGTAAGGAAGATTTTGAAAATTCAAATATTGACAAGAATATTCCGAGCTGTTCCATTAATAATAGTCTTGCAGGTCAATATATTCCTACTATGATTCTATCTCAATCCACTGGGATAGAAAGAACTTTTGAACATCCTGCCTCAATTCAAAATTCTTTATCTAATGAACTCCACACTACAATCCGTAACAAGGATAATGCTAATAATGAGAAAAATGCTAACATTAATATACAACTTATGCATAATAATAAACAAAATATAGAGATAAATTCTAATGATGAAGTGATGACTAACAGTATTGAACAATCTGATATTATATTAAAGGAAAGCAATGCACTTAAAGAAAACTCATTTCAAAAGAAAAGTGATGAACATATGCAATCAAATATACAGAATTCCCCACAACAAACAGAAAATAAAAATAAAAGGAATAGCTTTTCTAATTCATACTCTAGTTTAACGAATAACCTACAAAGGGCTAATGCGGCAGCCTCTTTGACCATGACTGCAAATGCAAAAAATAACTCTTCTAAATTGAAAAATAAAAAAGATACCACATCTATTATTCATGAAAACTCATCAAAACCATCATCATATATAAGTACAATATTTAACAGGAGACCAAATTCAAGACAGCAACAATACTTAAAACAAGAGAGGAGGGGTTCAATGGAGAAAAATGCCCCATCATTATTATCTCAATTATCAAATACCAATAGAAGAACTTCTATAACTGAAAATAAGGTTAATATGGACGATAATTTCTCAAATTTCTCTCAATTCTTAAAAACAGATAACACAAACGATGGCGATTTAAGAACACAAAGAAAACTATGGTTACAAAGGGAAAACTCCATTATGGATTTGAATTTACAAAAGGATAGTAATGCAGATTCTATTTTCATGGCCACCAACGTTGATGTCAAGAGGGAATTTGAACGTATTTCACATGAATATACGAGTTTGAGAAGATTTTATAACACAATTGATGCCGCATTAGAAAGATTCGAATCAAATAAAGGTCAAATTCAATCCACAGTAAACAAGACATCAACAAATGCAAATATTAAATCTCATTCTAGAAAACACACAAGTAACAATGAAATTACGCAATCATTAGTCTCTCAAGGAGACAGTATGTTAAATGCATTTATTAATGGCCGTTCGGTAACAAGCAAAGTAAGTGAAAACAACCTGAAGGCAGATGATTTCTTTGGAAATACCCAAAATTCAAAATTACAAAGAATATTAACTACAATGTGGAACCAAGAAAGTGCCAATTTTAATAATGAGGTCAATCCATTAAGTACTAAAAATAGTGGTAGGACAGCTGCTAATGAAAATAATACAAACACCAATGCTGGTTTACACCAAACATACCATAATACTGACATACACCAGTCATCTACCCTTGCGGCTAGGCATTCCCTAAGAAATGCAGTTGGATCAAGTACCAACTTTTATCGACAATAATAATGTTTTTACCTTAAATAAAAAAAATTTCCCATTTGCTTGATAGAAAAGCAAATTATCAATAGAAAATTTATTATTTTACTTTTCGTTACAAAAGTCTTCCTTTAGAGGGCGTTTATCAACACTAACATTAAAATAACAATATATACAGTTGGACACCGATATTGTTGTTATTTCTAAGTATGTTGTTGTTTAGTTATATATATAATCATAGTCATTTTTGACCTACTATTCTTGATATTATTGTCTTATTTTGTTTGCAAATCTGAGTGATTTTAAAATATAGAATCCATAAAGTATCTTAAGTCAAGCTATATTTGCTGAAATAGAATGTTCTAAAATAAAATGAATACAACAACAATGAGATTATTGGTAAACAATAAACGATAGAATGTTGAATATTTATCGTTTAGATATCATTAAAAGTTAATGAAACTATTTGGTTGAACTTCTTTCATTCGAAGAGAAAAATCTCTTAATATTTTTATATATGAACATAAAGATTTACTCACATCATATTTTTATTTTATTGTCACTTTTATGTATATTATTAATTTTATATTGAAATAATTTTATTTCTTGGTTACTTCTTTTTTACCCATATTTTAACGCGACCGAAAAAATAAAAAAAAAAAAAAAATACAAAACTGTGGAAAATAAAAACATAACGATAAACATAAATACTAACTTCATCTCAATTTAAAAATAAATATCAAAATCAGTTAAACCAGTTACAAGAAACAACAACCCAGCTTAACTAAAGTTAGAAATATATCGTTAGTGGTATTTTATTTTCTATTGTTTTTTTCTAAGGTTTTTCAACATGGGGGAACTAAAAGATATATCACATTATGGACCATCTCTTTTTGTGAAATTTTTTGATGAAAATACATTATATTCTGCATGTGGTCCATTCCTACAAATATTTGATTATAAAACTAACACGTTAAAACATAAAATCAGAATATTTAAAAGAAATAAGATTCATGGATTTTCATTTGGTCCTAACGGTAAAGAAATCCTTTTATACGGAGGTAAATCCGTTCTTATAATTGATATCAGAAATTTATTAGCTACGAATGATGCTAGTAATAAAGAAACTCTCGCTTCTGAATGGATTATTGCTGGTGAATTTAGCCATAATGGTGACCAAGTTTATTTATTGACCTGTTACAACCTAATTCTTATATTAGATCTTCAAGGTACCATCCTTCAAAGAAAGGCTTTAAAAAATGAGAGGTCAATTCTATATTCTGGATCAATTAGAGTGTTAAGCAATACTGTTTATATATGTGCAGGGACCGTAATGGGAGGTGTTTTGATATGGGATTTATTTAGTGAAACTAAGATCCATAATTTACTTGGACATGAGGGTTCCATTTTCTCCGTGACAGTTAGTAACAATGGAAAAATGATTGCTAGTTGTTCAGACGATCGTTCAATTAGAGTATGGGATATGTCAACCGGTGAACAATTAGCTGTAGGTTGGGGTCACACTGCTAGAATATGGAATTTAAAATTTTTCAATAATGATACCAAATTAATCAGTGTTTCTGAGGACTGTACTTGCAGAACTTGGAACATCAATATAGATCCTAAATCTTCCAGAGTAGAATTAGTAGTTGACCATATATTCGAAGTGCATCTAATCAAAAATGTTTGGGGTGTAGATGTAAAAGAAAATGAAATGATTGCAGCTACCAGCGGGAATGACGGTAGAGTAAAACTCATTGACTTACAAAAATCCAATAGATATGGAAATGAGAACGAAACTTTTGATTTGTTGAACATTGGTGAAACACTCAATATTACTATTAATAAAGACGAAATTATAAAAGGCTTTACTTGGTTACCATTTGGATTGGTTTGTATCACTTCTTATGGAAAAATTATTTTGTATAATTATCTAGCTAAACAATGGAAGCTATTAGAAATCAATCAAAGATTTTCATCATATTCTATTACAAACAGTATAACAAATCATAAAAACAACAATATTGTAATCTTTTCAAATAATAAATCTAATTTATATCTTTTAAAATTTTCTAGAGATGGAAATAATATCATTTGTAAGCGAAGTTTACATATCGATGGATTATCAAAAACAACAAATTGCATGGCTATATTATCAAGTAAAAATACCTTTCTATTGACTCTAGAATCACCTAATCCTCGTGACAGCTTCAAAATATTTAAATTTGATACAGAAACTCTACAAATTCAAAAAGAGTACAATTTTAAAAAGCCAGAAAATTTCACCTCTTCCTGCCTTGAGATATTTGATCATTACATATTAGTTGGTTCAAGATTTAGTACTATTGCTGTATTTGATTTAAATAAGTCGAATGATACAAATTATGAATGCAAGTTAATTAAAAGAATCAACCCCGGTGACACTACAACCTCTATTAAATTTGTCGAAAGTAAGAATAATAAACAATTATTTTCTGTTACAAATAGAGATGGGTATTACAATTTTATTACATTAACTTTAACTAATAGTCAAACAATTGAATATGAGATCGTCCATTCAAATAAGGTTTTAAAGGGGTTCTTGGAAGGCGCCTATTATAATGAATCAAAAGACTATATAATATACGGATTTAAATCCAGTCTCTTTTACATGTACAATGAAGAGAAAGGTTACGAGATAGTGAGTGAAGTTTGTGGTGGGGCACACAGACAATGGAAATTATCTCCATTATTTGTTGACAATGCTAGCAATGAATCTTTTATGTTAGTGTACATTAAATCTTCAAATTTACATTTAAGAAGAATTTATAAATCAATGGTACCTGAAACTTTAGTCGATGGGTTACATGGTAGAGAAATTCGTGACCTAAGTATATGTCCCGCAGTTAGAAGGAATGGTGAACACTTGTTTGCCACTGGCTCTGAAGACACCACTATTAGATTAAATTCTATAAATCCTACTACAGGAGATATTAAGACCTATTGGGCTGAACGAAAGCACGTGTCTGGTTTACAAAAACTTAGATTTATTAATTCTAAACTGTTAATTTCATGTAGTGCCAGAGAAGAATTATTTTTATGGGAAGTTAACGATGAATTCGACTCTAATCCCTATATTCATGTAAAACAAACTTTACCTGTGTCATGTGACAACCCAGATTTAAGAATAATGGATTTTGACGTTAAGTTTATTAATGAGGAAGATTTTATATTACTCAGTGTTTACTCAGATTCTGCAGTCAAAATATGGTATTATCAAAGGAAATCAAACAACTTTAAATTAATACTATCAACCAAGTACAAGACCTGTTGTATTTTCAGTACTTTATTAGTTGACTATCAAGGATATTCTTATGTTGTTCTTGCCCCTACCGATGGTTATCTGGTGTTCTACAATGTCACAAATACAGTTAAATCTATTCAGGGCGATTTTTCAGCTAGGGAAGATATTGACCTTACTCCCGAATTTTCCTTTAGAGTCCATAAATCTGGGATCAAATGTATGGATAAATACATAAATAAAAATGGTCAATTAGAAATTTACACTGGTGGTGATGATAATGGTGTCGGCGTTACAAAATTTGAAATTAATCATACTACTGGTAACTTAGTGTTCATTTCTTCAATAATCGTTCCAGATATAGCATCATCCACTGTTACTTCATGCAAAATATTCAACAATAGTAAAAAATTATTGACCACTTCTGTTGACCAAATTATTCGTATATGGGATACATTTAATGGTGATACATTAAGATTAGATGATCACAAATACACAACTATTGCAGACACTGGGTGTTGTGACATTTTAACTATGAATGATGAGTCAAATATAATATTAATTGGTGGAGTGGGTATATCAATGTGGAGCTCATAAAAATAGATAAAAAAGATAACTGTATACCAACTTATAGATTATATATACAAACATATATAGACATGTATTGTATTGTATTAAAATCAATTGATTTACTGAATATTTACATAAATATAGAAATAATTATAAGTCCATATATATAATGATATCACCATTATTTTTATCGATAGCAAGATTATCCTTGACGTTGCTTGTGCTTTCCATTTGATTTACAGTAGACATAAACTCTCCCTTTTCTCCTCACAATGTAACAATCTTTACAGAACTTTTTTACTGCACTTTTAGACTTGAACCCTCTGGAAAGCACGATAGAATTAATTGATATAGGTGATAATAACAATTTATTACTCAATACATTTAATGCAGACGTCAGAAGGGAAGATTGATGTTGTGGTTTAAAAAACATTTTGAATGTATTTCTAAGTAGACCTAGTTTGCTCGAAGCAGTTGCTAAGGTTCTAATACTATTCATCTTATTATTCACTTCAATTGATGGCTTCCAACAGCGAATGATTATGTTTTATGGTTTTAATGGTTCATATCTTAGACATGATAAAACTTAGTTTAACCAACGGGTGTGGGTGCCTGTTCTATTAAAGGCATTCAAAAAACAGTGAAACCTTATTTAAAGAGTTCTAAAAGAGTTGTATTTCGTGTAAAATTACTAATTTTTCTGAAAGCGTACAAAACTATTTGCATTAGGCGGTTAAGTTTTTAGATTTAAGAAATAGTTGATAAAAAATTAGATATATAAAATGACACATTCATACATAATATAGATACATTTGTATGTACCTCATGATATACTAAAGGAGTACCAATACCAAACCAAAAAGTTGTTAACTATAGTTAACAAATTTTAGACTTAGACTGATTAGTTAATTTAGTATTCGAAGCTGGTTCGGTATTACATAACTTTATCTTCTTTTCAATATATTTATCTGTGCCACTCACTCCTCTAAGTTTACTCGTATATCATCAAACGGTAGTCAATTAGTTTAGATAGAAAGAAAGATTATCAAGCCATTAACATGAATAGGGAAGACTTTGAGAGAGTTATTCCCCCAGTAGACCCCCATATACCAGCATTAGGAAACACAGTACCTGTGGCTTCATATAACAAAAATAACGATAAACATCATCAAAGGAGTAACCACTATAATAGTAATAGTAATGACAAAATGTTATATAATAGTAATACATATATGAACCAAACAATGCCAATAATAACAACACCAAATCCATTAAGTTTTGTTAGTGCACCAAGTAGAACTGTATATCTAGGAAACATTCCAAAGGATCTATCAATTGAAAATTTATTAGACCATGTTTCTACTGGAACCGTTGAAGAGTGCAAAATATTTTCGGATAATAACTGTGCATTTATCACATTTACTGACGAGAAATCTGCGTTACTATTTCATACTGATTCTATTCTAAGACGATTGAATATTAATGGCAACGATATTAAAATTGGCTGGGGAAAAACCAGTATACTGGATCCATTACTAGCCAGAAGAATCACTTTTGAAGGAGCCACAAGAACTGTCTACGTTGGTAATTTAACTTATGGTGATTCTAATACTGACGACAAAGATATTAAGGAAACATGGGATGAAAGTAGAATAAAAAGGGACTTTGAAATTTTTGGAACAATTGAATCTATAAAGTGTTTACCAGAAAAAGGGATTGCCTTTGTTAACTTCACTTCTATAGCATCAGCTATTCATGCAGTAGATACAATTGGTAATCACAATCCGTCGTATTATAATAAAAAAGTGTATTTTGGTAAAGATCGTTGTGCATACATTACTAAACTACAACAATACAATGCTGCACAGTTCTTAGGCTTAGATATAGATGAGTTAAATACTATAAAACAACTAAATGACAGAAATTTTATTACAAACACTCTAATACAACAGTCAGCAGCAACAGCAGCTATTGCTACTTCTGCAGGTGGTACAAATAATTTAGGAAATAGAACAATATATCTGGGTAATCTTTCAGAACTTACCAAAATCGAAGATATTTGCAATGTTGTGCGTGGTGGTCTGTTACAAAATATCAAATTAATACCTAATAAAAACATATGTTTTATCACATTCGTGGATCCAACAGCAGCAGCACAATTTTATGCAATGGTCTCATTACATGGGCTCACTATTCATAAGAGGAGATGTAAAATAGGGTGGGGTAAACATTCTGGGCCACTGCCAAACTCCATAAGTGACGCAATCAGCCATGGTGCATCGAGAAATATATACATTGGAAATATTGACTGGAGTAAATCCGACGCTGAAAAGTACTTCAATGAGAATAATTTAAGAACTGTTTTCAGCAAGTATGGTGAGGTAGAACAAATAAACTTTCTACCTGATAAAAATTGTTGTTTTATCAATTTTACCAATATTTCTAAGGCAATTAATGCATTGAAAGAGATACGGAGGATACCAGAATTCAAAGATTTAAAGGTTAACTTTGGAAAAGATAGATGTGGTAATATTCCACAACAAATACATTGAAAAATCTTATTGGATACTATAAATGTTCCGTAATTAAAAAATGATGTGTCAAGATTACTTTAAATAAAATATTATAAAAAAAAAAAAAATAATAATAAACGGTTACTACAATCATCTTTTTTACTCTACCTTTTGAGGGTAGTTTTAAATAATCCATATGAATAATTGTAATGATTTTTAGTAATTTTTTGTATTGTCAAGAGATCCATTTATCAATAGGGTGATAAACTGAATACTTTAAATTATTCGAACCATTGTTACTTTAAGAATCGATAGAATTTACTGCTATTCTGTATTTCCCCTAATGGTCTGTGCTTTTTAATATAGTTCCATCATATTTGCTTTTTCCTTGTTGCATCACAAGTTTCACTGTCGTTTTTGTTTGTTCCTCCCTAACTGGAAACACCCCCTTGTATTTTAAGATAATATCTTTAAAATATTTTTGATTATCTATGTTTCCTTTTTATTTTATTCTATTTTTCAAAAAAGTCAAAAAAAGAAAGTTAAGAACCATCCCTGAAATTTAAATAATAATGAAAATAACTGCATCTCCGATAATATACTTTAAGAACAACTGTAACATATATAAATAGAACATATATAGATTAAAGTAAAAAAAGCCAAATAAAAATAATATAGTCGGATTTTTCTAAAGATTATTAAAAGCGCAAAGAATAAAAATGATTAATATTATATATCCTGTGTTCAAAGGAGATGCCTCAGATATCAAAAGGCAAAATGACGCATTAAATTTTAAATCATTAAAGATCGCGGGCGATTTTAATGGTTGGAGGATAGAACCTATGGAAAGAAAATATATCGATAGACAACCTATTTGGAATTACTCTATTGATGATTCTGTGTTAGAGAATTGTAAGAACCTAAATGATAAAGGAGAAATTTTAATTCACTTCAAATTTATTGATGACTACAACAACTGGTTTACTGTATCAGACTATTCAACTGAGCCTGATGAACACAATAATATCAATAATGTAGAGGTAGTTAAACTTGCTGAAAGAGAAATAGAAAAGGAGGAAAATGATGTCACAGTCGAAGAACCTACACAAGAAACAAATATCCAAAAGGTTGTGACAGATTCTGAAACCGAAATTCTAGATGGAGGTACTGACTCACCCGTACCTTCTTTAAAGGAGAAAGTTTTACAACAACAAGAATATATCATAGAAGAATCCGATGTGGCTTCACTACAGCGTCCGGAAAGTGATATTGTAACTGAGAATGATCTTACACCTGTTAATAACGCTGAGGATACAGATCAGAAAAAAGAAGGTGTAGATGATGTCCCAGATAAAGTTATTGTAGAACCTGAAATGAATAATAAAGAAGGTGAAGAATTTCAAAATGATAGTATCCTTGAAAAACGTCCTGATAATATCCCAGAATCAATTTCAGTACAACATACTCAAGAACAAAAAGTTTTACTAAATTATTATGAAGAGCAATCTTCAAATATTCAATCAACTATGGAAGCACAAAAACCGCCTGTAGAAATAAATACACAAATTGCTCTAGAAAGGGAACAAACTCCTCAATTATCTGCTTCATCTCAGGAGACAACCATAGAGAATACGCCTGATCCACAAATCCCACATGAAGAGGAACAATTCTATTCTCCTAAAAAGGATGAAGAGCTGGACTCTAACCCTCTGCTGGAAAATCCCGTTGCACGGGATGCACCAGAAGATTCTGTTCATTTTAATAATATTAATTCAGAAAAAGATGTAGACATAGAAAATCATAATTTAACGGTTACTGATGGAGCTACTAAAGAGTATCAAAACATTTTGCGTAGATTATTGAGAGGATTCAGTTCATGGTTTTCATGGTTCTTTAACATTTTCCATTCCTCGGGATAATAACTTCACTAAACTTTGACAACAGTCTCTACGGCAATCTATAGATTTTTTTTTCTTATTTTGTTTTATTACACCTTATTTTTTGTTTTTTTTTTTTTGTCTTTCTTTTCAATATTTATTTTCCATTACATTTTTTCTTTAATTGAAAATTCTCTATGTGCCATATCTAACTTTTGTTACTTTTAAAATAAGATTAGTTACAAGAGTAATATAGTTCAATATGAAGATATGGAAATTATTTCAAATTATATATATATACATATATATATATCTTTTTCTCTCAATTATGTCTATAGATGTTTATTTGCTTATATTAAATTTAACGATGTTTGATATTAGTTTTGATTACCTTTCTAGTCTATTCAATACTAATCATCATCTTTTCACAAAAGATTAACACGAAATAAACCCTCCCAATTTTTAACGCTTTCTTCGGGTAATTTCAATATTAAATACTCTAAAATTTTCAATTTTTCATTTTCCTTTTTTCTCAAATTTTTTATTCTTTGCCGTAATATAAAAGGAAGGAAAGAAAACTTTTTTTTTGAAAGAAACCAATTTGAATTATTCTCCCAAAATAAATACCTCTGTTTGGTAGTGGAATAATTATTTTTTCTTTTCTCGGTTTACTCAAAAGACTAACGCATTTTTCACTGCCATTTGTAGCATATAACAGTGTCTTTGTCGAGGTTGGACCCCTCCGGGGCGTCCTTGGCCCATGATCATGAAGATATGGTGTTACCAAATTTGAAGTTGGTTTGAATTTTCTTTTGAATCGATTTTGATTTGCAATATATGGCTTGGACAGGAGACTAAAGTCCAATTATCGATCTTGGGTGCAATTATTCATCTGTTGTCTTCATTTATTGGAGATCTAAGGACCAGCCTTCGTGCCTCCGTATGGGGATCATTGCAAGGATCGTTAATACAGTTTTTTAGTATGTTGTTTGTTATATCTTTTTTTTTTTTTGCTTATTAAGTATTAAATAGCATTATTATATATTGTATCTTACGAAAAGTATACGGGAGTAGTATCGTAGTAATTATTTCGTCTTATTTTTTTTCTTTGCTCAATAGTGTATTCATTAATATAGTGGTTTTGCAGGTTAGTAGGGCTGCGGCCCTGTTGTTATCTTTTTATTTAATTATCTTCAGTGCGACGAGTAAACTTAAAGCTTGAGTTAAAACCCAATAATTCATTAATACCGTGTGTCCAATCATTCTCCGTCTTAGCCACACAGTATATCCCTGAATTTAATCTATGATTCAAGTGTGATTTTTTTGAATTATCATTGCTACTTCCACTATAATTGTTGTCTAATCCGGTTAGGCTATCCTTATAATATGGTGGTATCTGTGTTCCTTCCACATAAATAGTACCAATTTCATTAATAATATGGATTTCATCACCCAACTGTAAATCATCTTGACGAAACCCATCAACTGACATGTTTATTACACTTTTAGTGTTAAATTGATTCATCTTAGATCCAACTTTAATTTTAATATGGGAAGAATATGGTAATAATAATGGCCTAAATGATAAAGATCTTGGACAAATAGGTGTCAATAGGATTCCGGGGACTAACGGAGATACAATTGACCCTCCTGCAGATAATGAATATGCTGTAGAACCGGTTGGAGTAGATAATATAACACCATCTGCCATAGTTCTTGTCAAAAAGGCCCCATCTATATAGATATCTAAATTTGCTAAATGTGGCGCATTACCTCTATGAAGAAATATATCATTCATTGCCCTACGAATCGTACTGCCTTGTCTTTGTAAGTTTATATTATCTGATTGTGCATTATTCTTATCTCTATTATTTTTATTCTTATATTTCACAACATGGCATTCTAGTCTTGTTCTATGCAAACATTTAGCTCTAGAAGTAATCACTTTTTTGAATATATCTTTATACTCCTCAAAATCAAATGGTAATAAGAATCCCAACGTTCCTAAGGAAAATGCTAAAACTGGTGGTACTTGTTGGTTCCCAAATTTCGAAACACCATGCAGAATGGTCCCGTCGCCACCTAGAGTCACTAATAGATCAGTCTTTTGAACAATCTCTTGTTGTGTCCCTGTATATAAGACGTGTGGCCTATGAGGATCATTATTAATCGTCTGTAAAAAGTCTTCAGATATTTCGTCTGCTACTTCTGGATACACAATAACATTAATTTGAGGATACAAATCATGTAAATGAGTAATAAATTTTACCATTGCTTGACGAGTCCCTAAAGTGAATGGTTTCTTAGTAATTAAGACATTTTGTAAAGGATTTTGCCATATCATAGATTGTAATTTAGAGTTTGGAGAACTAACAAATGAAGCCCTTATAGAAGGTCTTAATTGGGTCACTGGTTTGATCTCTACATGTTTGGAGATTGAATAGTAACGCTTATTGGATAGGAACCGTTGCCATTTAGTCATTAATTTTAACTTAATATTTATCATTATTTCAATATATATGTAAGGAACAAATCGGGAGATCGATACACAATCACCAACACAGTAATAATTAACTAGAAAAATTTATATAAGATTCAAATGACTCTACTTGTTAAACGTCAATCACTTGTTATATTCTAATATAAAATAAGAGAGTGAATGTATTGTTTAATATTAGACTCTTCTTGAAAGGAACGTAACTTTTGAAAATTGTTCTTTATACACAATCATTTCAACTCATCACAATACTTCGGCTTTTACAAAAAAAAAAAAAAATAATATATCTAAAAAAAAAATAAAACTTTAGTTTCGATTCTTTTCGTACAGCTCATCATTTGATAATCTCTTCACATTCAAGCTAGTTGTTGCAGAGAAGAACAGGCACATGAACCTCCCCATCTATTATCCATTAATCACCTACCATATAATGATTTCTTAAATTAATCACGAAATTATTAGATAAGAACTTATATATTATAAAAATATTAAAGCCGGGGAAGGGGAAGTTATATTTGATGTTATATAAATTTATGTAGTCAAAATTGTATATATATATATATATATATATTAATGGTTAACAATTCGAACGTTCCAACCTAAAAAAAAAAAATAACTAGTTATATATAGTAGCTAATGTCATACATCTAACATTTCAAGAAGATTCCATTTCTCTTTTCTTCTTCACGTATTTCAAACATAATCTGTACAGCAATAAATATACACCCACTAGCAAGTACAAAGAAAGATAAGCCATTACTTGTAGAAAACATGTCCCATAGTAAAGCTTTTGTTCCATCTGGACCTAAACAAAACCCGAAAAGGTTAGCTATCATCATCATCCAAATATTTATAACTGCACCCATTGCACAAACGTGTCTATACCACCATTTTTGTTTATATGGTTGAAATATCTCAGTAGCGATAATCTCTGGAATTAAAAACAAGACTATTAACCAACCCCAAAATAATAATTTTAACTCAATGTCATGCCAGATGGCCACGAAAGAGAATACAGCTAATGAGGTTAAGATACGGTTTTTGGATCCACCTAATGGGACATATATGTAACGAACGATCCATTTATTATAGGAACGATGCCAAGCTCTCCAAAATGCTAATGCACTATAGTTGTTATCTACTAATCTAATCATATTCTCTGGTGTATCAATACCATCCAATAATCCCCATAATCTAAATAATCTCCATGGGATCAATAATTTTAAGTAAATGATATTTAAATTGAATAACCCGATCATAGAGATTTGGAAAGGTGAATCACCTTCCCATGCTTTTGTCTTGGATACTGCCACCACGTATGCAAAATGTAAAATAAATTCCATTACTAGGATTGTAAGGATAAGTCGAATCATATATTTACCAATTCTTTTTCTATTAATTGATGGTAAAGTATTTTTAGATTGATAGATGTAATCATTAAAAGTGATAATTGGACCTGCAATGTATAATGGTGTGTATAACACGTATGCAATGAAATTACTTAATGAATATTCCTGGATATGATGAGGTGCTACTAATCTTGCCTTTTCATTGGTTAATAATTCAACATCATAATAATTATCACTATTTTGAGAATTATTAGATTCACCGATTTTATTATTCTTCTCACTGTTTCCATTATTATTATTATTAGCAGTTTTGTCTAGGTTTTTATCACCATCTTCTAAGATGGTAGGTAATGAAATATCTATGGAATTAGAAAGAGAAGATTTCTTTGACGACACATCTTTTTGAATCAAAGTATCATTATCGTTACTACATTTCTTTAACGTTTTGAACTGATTATCCCAACGTTCCAAATAATCCAAATTATAACTAATCAATCTTAAAAGGGTGAAATTAAAGAAAACATCCCAACGTTCAATGATCCCATTAAATTTCAATTGATCAATTGGTTTTAAGAAAGGTAAAAGAGAGCCGAATGGTAAATTTCTATATTTATCATTAATGAATAAAGTTGAGATACCATAGATCCAAGTCAAAGAAATAGCCCAGTATTTTCTTCTTTTCAATAGATGAACTATAGAAAACATTACCATCATATGAGCCAAGATTCTTAAGGAATTGAACCCATGTGCAATGAAAAGAAATAGTAAACCAAAGAATGCATCAAATTTTAATCTTGAGATATTTGTTATCGTTAAGATGAACCTTTTGAATAAAACATGAGACAAAATCAGTGTAATAAGTAGAGGGAAATTATCCCTAAAGAATCGGTATTGAGCGTCACTGTTATCTACTTTGCGTCCAAACAACCAACCTTTAGATAATAATCTTTCAAATTTATAGTAGTTGTTTACATTTTTTTCTGTACTTGCATTCATTGCAGTTATAAACATCATAGGTACGACTATAATAAAAGCCAAATAATAAAACTTGAATTCATATGTATTCCATCTTGGTTTTTGAATAGTGGTGGCAGTAGAAGTTAATTTATTTTTCAATTTTTGTGGTTTAACCCTTGCATCTAATGATTCTACAGAGAAGAATTCTCTTAATAGGGTGACAAAGATATTACCACAACCCATAATTGTGCGATTTTGTTTATTTTATTTTATTTTATTTTATTTTTTTCCTGAGAGAATTCACGAGTCCACAATTAAATATATCAGAGAGTCTTATATATGTATATCCAATGGATTCTTTAACCTTCTCTCTTACTTACTTTCTTTATGAGTCTGTAAATTTTACAAAAATTGTTTTAAAAAGAAAAGAAACAAAGAATATATATTATATAAAAAATTGAAAAGAAGATTATCTCGAGGAATGGGTGCATGGGTGTAGAAGAATGTTTTTTTTGTTTTTTTGTTTATTTCTAAAATAAAAACATACATATATATAAATATACAAATGTATAAATGTATATATGTATGTTGAATGTGTTTGTATTGAATGTGTTTATAAGTTAGTTTTAATATTCTCAAATTGCATGATTAACCTTTAGGTTATTTTTAGTAGTAGCATTTATCTTAAAGATATCTGTTTTTTTTTTCTACTCTCATTATTTATTTACTTACTCTCTCTTTTCTTATTTTATCTTTGGTTTCTTGTATTTATTTTAACTTTTTATTTTTTTTTTTTGTTGTTTTATCACCTTTCAAAACACGTAGTCGGTTTGTACTACCGTCGTTGTTAATATTCATTCTGCATACTTAAATATCCATCTATATCGACCCGTTTCGATATTTTACAAATATAATATATTTTAATATTCCCCTGTCATATCGACGATAACTTGTTTTATAATAGCATTAATAAGAAGAAGAAATTTTTTATTTTTAAAAAAAAAAAAAAACAAAGGAAATAAAATGAGAGCTGTTACAAGGAACAAGTTATTGAACAATCTATACCTAGGTACTTTTCTAATTGCCTTTTCAAGTGTAGCTCTTGGTTCGATACTTCCGTGTCCTGCTCATACTCTAGATTCTGAATCTAGTCATGAAATTGATGAATTGAATGATTCTAAGAAAGAACATTTTGATGATAAAAAGGGTTGATCACTATGTTTAATATTATATACATATTTAAAGAAAGAAAGAAAAAAAAAGAAAAAGGTTATTATTATCATTCAACATTCTGAGTTACTGTACATACACTTATTTATAATTATTCACAAATATATTCGTGCAAATACACTTATTTATTCTTAATATTTGTTTTTTTCATCATATCTCCTTTCCTTCCCCTCCTCCCCCTCAACTATTGATGATATTTACTGTAGTTTATATAAATTATATATATTTATTCTGTTTTCTTTTTTAATACATACATTAAAATATTTTATTAAATATATATATATATATTATTTTGTTTTTTGTTTTTTGTTACACAATGTCATATTTATGGCTTTTTAAACTAATATATAGTATTAAATTTCAATAAAGTTAACTTAAAAACTCAATAAATCAATTTCTTCAGATACAGTATTCTTGGTGTTGTTGTTATTGTTCTTAATTGAAGGTTGAGATGTTTTGAAATCACCAAATAGATCATTATCGTCACTATTCACGTTACTGGTGGTGGTGGTAGTAGCAGCAACAGTAGTAGTAGTAGTATTCATTGAATCAATAAAATTAGTTGTATTAGCAGTATTAGAAACGGAAGTCTCATCTTTATTCTCTTTAGCTGTTTTAAATAATGAACTAAATGGATCTTCTGTTTTATTATTATTATTATTATTCCCTTGTGATACTTTTGGAACAGATAGTGGAAAATCATTATTAAGTGGGTTTGTTATAGGAATGGTGTTAGTTACATTTGTTGAACTATTAAAGTTTAAAGATTTTAATGTATTGTTATTATTATTATTATTATTATTAATTGGCTTAGCTGTTTGAAATTCGCTAAATTCGTCATCTTCCTCGTCATCCATTATCTTATTATTGTTTATGGAATTGGATTGAACATTATTTTGCATTTGTTCTTTCAACGGCTCTTCATCTTTAAAAGTGAATTTTTCATATTTATCCACATTATCTAATTTAGGTAAACATTTTGGTGGTTGATCATCATCCTCATCATCACTATCAAAATCGGCACTAACACTAATACCATGTAAAGTAGATTTGGAGAATCCTGCTCTAGGATTCATATTGCCACTACCACCAGTACCACCCATTACGCCTTTATATTTATTAGCCGTTTCTCTTGCTTTCTTTCTTTCTGCTCTCAATTGATTATCATCTTGTAATAACAATACCATGGCTTTAGCTCTGCTTCTTACATTAATCCCCTGATCTCTACCTTGTGAATCAATATAATGGAAATCTTCTAACATTTTAACAATTCTAAGACTACTTCTTACATCGTCTATAAATTTCTCTGATCCATGTTTAACTAAATACTCCAACAACTGTAAAGCTTTATATATCTGTCTCCATTCACTACCAGTCTTCTCAGTAAATCTTTTGAATATCATGCCGATAATTTCTTCTCTTTCACGGAAATTGAACGTTCCTTGTGCAATCTGTTCCATCAAAGTAGAAGACGCACCCCATGGTTCATTGTTTGTGGCTTCTCTGACTTTACTTTCCATCTCTGTTAAATTAAAGACCGCATTCTGCGCTTTACGGAAATATTTTTTTGCATCATAGATTGTCAAATTACCTAATGTGTCTTCTAAACTCATTCTCTAACCCTACCGTTATCTTAGTTCTTGTTGATATACTTATTAGCCTTTTTTTATTATTTTTATTTTTATTTTTATTGTTTGATGAGCTTGGTTGAACTTGTTTAATAAGTTAAGCGAAAGACCATATGGATATCTACATACACACACTTGTTCCTTTATTATTAATAATAGTTTTTTTTTATAGTTTCAGTATCTTTTTAGAGAGGGTCTTTCAAAATCCACTTTATATATGTATATATATATTTTTTCCCCCACTTTTCATCTTGTTTATTTTACACGTAGAGAGATTTAGAAATGAAATAGAAGCAAGAGAGATAAAACAACAATTCTAAATTTAAAAACCGTTAAATACCCAAACACATGAAGAAGATGAAAAGAACTGTGACATCTAATTTGTATTTCTAATATATGTTCATATAATATTGACAAGTATAATGAAAAATTTTATATACAGGATTGCCCCATTTCAGTCCGTTAATTGAAAGCTCTGTAGTAATAAAACATGTGTTTAATTAGAGGTCATTGCTTCTTGGGTTGAGAAAGTGTGCTATTCTGAAAGTATTTGAATTTTGTATATTCAAAATAAATAAAAACGTAGGATATGTTTTTTTTAAAAAATATTGGCATTTTTGGGGTTTATTTCATTATTTTTATTTTATTCTACAGTGTAAGCAAGGATGCTTTAACAAATACAACAGTAGAGCACGAATTCCAGCTATGCAATTAATCCTGCAGTAACATATTGTAACTTGTTTATTACTATGATTATTACTACTTATTGGTTATACTAATATACATCGAATTGAATGAGTTATTTAACAGAGAATATATATATATATATATGTGTGTGTGTGTTAGAATATAAAGGATAAAGGGGAAAGAAACTATGCTCCTAATAAAGGTTTCTATATACTCTTTCTTTTTACTTACTTACTAACTTTCTTACTTTAATCATATCGTATTCACTTAGTAATTTCACCCCAGGATTCAATGACGATATCAACTTTTGGTTGGCCAGACTGAGTCCCATGTGATTCAATCTGTTTAACTATATCCATACCTTTACTAACCTTATCAAATACAACATGTTTACCATCTAACCATGGACAAGGAACAGTAGTAATAAAAAACTGAGAACCATTAGTATTTGGACCAGCATTAGCCATAGATAACAGACCTGGTCTAGTGTGCTTCTTAATGAAATTTTCATCAGGGAACTTAGCACCATAGATAGATTTACCTCCAAAACCTTTCATATGATCTGTGTCACCACCTTACACTATAAATTGTGGGATGATACGGTGGAAGGTGGTACTTTGATAACGATGACCTTTCTCTCCTGTCCATAAAACTCTGAAATTTTCAGCTCTCTTTGGAACAATCTCATCGCATAGAGTAATTTCAATTCTATCAATCTTCGTACCACTGACAACTGGTTCAAAATACACTCTTTCGGCCAAGTTAATGACATTTGGTGGAGAAAAGACGACGATTCATAGAAATGGGTTTGAACATTACATTATTTCTTTTGGTAAGTAACGGGAGGGGGTACATCTAATGGTATGTGTTCTTATGTACACATCATAATGAATACCTGCTTCTATGTACTAGGCAAGCACCTAACCTGGAAAAGGATTATTTTTTTGTGAGAGATCAGAAAACCTCCTCTTGTTTTATTTTATTTTATTTTTCTCATTAGCTTAAAATTTCTATATTTGTCATTAAATTTAAGCAATCTACCCATCACTAGTTAGCAAACATATATATACATATATAGGTTGGATACATTAAGAAATGGAACTCTTAGTTCAGTATCTCGACACTCGTCACCATAAAAATTTACATCTTATATAAATATATATTTATATATATATTATTTTCAACACTTTCAATTATAATAAGAAGCTTAACCTTCCAGTCAAAACTTTATCACCGTTACAAAGAGTAACCAATTTATCTAATCCACCTGTCAAAAAATGATGATCTTGAAAGTCAAACTCTGGGACTACTACCTCACTGAACAATAATTCATCATTCTCCAATACAAAACTTGCATTGTAGACACCACCAGGGACAATCCACTAACTTAATTCACCTTTATTTACATCACAGGCAACTTTAAAAGAATGGACACATCCTTCAGGATAAATCAATACAAACTGTCCATGTTACTCGTGTAATGTATGAAACGACGTTTTTCATTACCCCATGATAGATTTCATGGGGAGAGTCTGGTGTTAATAAATATTGAATCAATGTGGAATGGTCTCTTTTATCACCATTCTTGTTTGAAGTTGTAAAAGGAGATATATTCGTTTCTTTATAATAGCCACCTTCTGGATGTTTTATTAATATGTAATTAATTAGTAAGATCTTGTAATTTCTTTGTTGGTATTTACATTGTTTCAGTAATATATTCACATGACTTTAAGCTGGCAATTACATTGAAAGATTGATCAATGGTAGTAGACTCAGAGTTAGATTCCGAGCAATTCATTTGGAGACGCTTTTAATATTTAGTTCTATACGTTATACTGTTTTGTTATTTTTGCTTCTTTATCTTTTTGATATCTCACATATACTAATTCAATAACTCTTCACTTTAACTTTTTATAATCTATTTTACTTTTACTTTTCTTTTATCTTATTTTCCTCTATGATATTTACAACTATGAATATACATACAGGCCTATGTATATATATATATCTCATACTCACGAAGAGGTTTCCATTACTTTTCTTCTCTTCACAGATAGATCCTCGTTATTGTCTTCTTGTTCGTGTTCCTTCTGTTGTTGCCTTTTATCTCCAGTAACACCATTAACAGCACGAAAGTATGGTTGGCATCTCCAATATGGTACTGTCCTATAGGACCCACCCCAAGATTGTAAAGGACCTGTCTCTATAATATCTTTATCTTTTTCCTTAGTACATAAGTCAGAAACTATATCTTCTACAGTTTTAATAACTTTCGTTTCCCAATCATCCAATGTAGCTTTACCATCCATTGAAGCAACGATACTTCTAATATCTGTATGATGTGATAAAAATGGTCTTAGGATTTTGAATACATGTGATTTAAATGCTTTTTTTGAAGCTGGTGATTTGATAGCTACTTCTTTCACAATTTCAAAATATTCTCTTAAGATTTTATCCACTCTTGGAAAAGCTTCTTCTTTATTTTCACAATCATCCACTTTAAATATACCAGGGTTATATAG
This sequence comes from Arxiozyma slooffiae, assembly GCA_017347545.2. Lineage (NCBI taxonomy): Eukaryota > Fungi > Ascomycota > Saccharomycetes > Saccharomycetales > Saccharomycetaceae > Arxiozyma > Arxiozyma slooffiae. Next base: position 248,220 of record JAFHAQ020000006.1, on the reverse strand, counting down.
ATTCCCCTCCGCACTCATCACACCATCACATAATGTTTCTTTTAAACAACGTGTTATATCTTCTGGATATAAGATATTACCATTGGCAAACATAACTGTATCCTTTGGTAAATTATTTCTTAAATATCTTATTATTGACCAATCGGCAAGACCAGTTTTTTGTCCCTTTTGTTCTCTTAATCTACCATGAACAGTCAAAATTTGGGCACCTGCATCAAGCACCATTTTTGCATAAGCCAAAGTCTTTTCGGGTTCTGGGAATACTCTAATCTTAGCTGTCACTGGTACACTCAAATTTTCATGTAAAGTTTTAATTATTTTATGGATTAAATCCCACTCCTCCATTAAAAACGCACCATAATGTCCCTTTTTAGCTATCCCCTGGGGACACCCTAAATTTAAATCTATAGCATCGCATTTATCCTGAACCAAAAGTGCAGTCTTTAATACATATTCTGGATCATTTCCGCAAATTTGAACCACTAATGGTCTGTCCAATTTACTATCGCCATCTAGAGGACCCCACATATCTTTCCTGTATTTCTCACTTGTAGCAAATAAACGTGCGTGTAACATTGGTGTATATGTCAATGTAGCACCATGGTGACGTGATAAGATACGCCATGCTAATTCTGAGTGATCTACCATTGGAGCCAAAATTTTCTTTGGTTGTCCTATTTTATTAAAAAGTTCTCTTCCAGAAAGTTTTGTAGCAGTGACCATATTTGCTTTCGTATTCAGCATTTTTATTTTTTAGATAATATTTAAGAATGTAAGTTCTCTCAAACTTCGAAAAGTCGTTATTTGAAAGAACCAGACTTACTCTTTGTATGTCGTGTTAAGACCTGTTTTGTTTAGTATCAAAAGGTCTGTTTTGTTAGCTCATCGCAGAAATTTTGCAATGAATATCAACACCAACAACTTTTTTTTTTTTAAAAAAAAAAACAGAGAAAAAAATATATATGATACAAAAATAAAGAAAAAAAAAACGACACAATTTAAATTTTGTTACACACATATATAGAGACAGTAGGATATATACATATTCCCTAATACCGACAAAAAATAAGCTCCATCTTTTAAGAAGAGTCACTATGTAATCTGGATGTACATTCAGTCTATTTCTTTTCTTAAGATAAAAGAACGGACTTGTAATGCTTGAGCAAATAAAACACCTATAGACCATATAGGGCAAGTGCCCAACATATCAATACCAATGTGTAAGATATGCTGTGATAGATTTGAAGTACCTATCATTCTTCCTATTTCTGACATAGGAATATTTTCGATATCCACGACTTTTAAATTCAATTTACTGAAAATTTAGACGCCCTTATCCTTCAAATGAATATCAATACGTTCCATTAAATGATACAACTTTATCCACAGCAGTTTATCTGTTATACCCAGGCTGATAGTCATGGTACCATCCTTGTTAACTTGAGATTTTGATTTCATTACATATAAAAACTCAGACAAAATCAATACAGAAGATAGTATACAAATAACAGAGAATACTGGGGTAGAGATTGTAACTATTTTTGGATTAAATTCTAAAATTGAGGCAATGTCTATCCAAAATTCCATGATGTAAAAAGCATGCATACATGCTTCACGTAGGACAAACCCACTCTACATGTAATTTAGATATTTCCTGATTCATTCCATCCCAATCCTGTTTCCATATTTGTTTCATTATTGGTGCAATCTGAATATTTTGACGTACTTTTGCAAAATGATAAAGTGGAATAATTAATCTTAGTAAAGGGAAAGCATTGATGATTTCAATATTATCAGGATTAGGTTTAAATATACCACCAGCTTTCATATATAAATTGTCCCAACGTGTCAACATTGATGAAATTATTGGAATAGAATTATTTTTTCCACCTGAACGAGGAATCATGTTTATTTAACTGTTGTCTTCTATTCAGAATCTCTTGGCCTGCCGCTCTCTCAATAGATATTTTTCATGAATAGAAAATAGTAACGAAAGTAGTGTTTTGAAAGATATCTTGGAGCTCATTGAATAAAATTCATCTCCACTACATAGATACATCAGATAACTCTCATACGTCCCATTACTATTGGATAATTCAATTAATGAAAATTTAGAATCTAATTCGATTTTAATTCTATCTAAATTTTCTGTCCAAATTTGAAAATTTGGGGAATGGTAAAGTATTTCTTTAGAGCATGGCAATACACACTTTAGATCAATAGAATGGAAGGGGCTTTCTACTCCTGTTAGTGAAGTGAAAGATTTTTGAAAGACTTAAAGCAACATGGCATATTCTAATTCTTGTTTGGACTTTAATGAAATATCGAAATGATTTTTCCAGTTGATCTTCAGAATGATAGTGATCTTTTAATTTTTGTAGTGCTTTTGGATTATTTAAGAATGATAACGAGTGGTCACTATCAATTGGAGGTTTCTCAAAGTATTCTAAGGGTTTATTCAAACCTGTTAATTTTATTAATTCCACTATAGTAGCAAATTGAATCTTCGTACTCATGATTACATTGATATCATTACTAAAAATACCAAAAAAGTTCAATAAAATGATTGCTTGAATAGTCCATAATGGTGTTGTTGAATAATTTTTTTTTTTTTGTTTTTCTAATAAATCTTTAACTTGAAACTATGCAAGATTTGATAATAAAATAGAATGTATAGAATGAAATGAATACAAGGCATCTATCATTGCAATACATAACAAAAGTGGATGGTTTTCCTTAATTGGAGAAATACTGTGTAAATGAATGGATGGAAAAAACTTGTGAAATTCATCTTGATACAAGTTTATGTACGAGTTCAATTCTTTTGTAGTTGGAAGCTGATCAGGTTTTATATTATTTAAACGTATAATTTCATCACGGTATTCGTCTGAAAATAAAATTACACGGTATTTTTTATCATTAAGATTGATGCTGTTGAGAAGTTTTTCATAATGAACAATGTCGTGTTGGGAAAAATCCTTCAAGTCATTTAATGATGATACTTTGGCAAAATTAGAAAAAATATGGTGATTATTATAAAGATCAATTTGTTTTGACTGAAATAAGCTCAAAAAGTCCGTTTGGCTATTTAGTTTCATCTCTACATGTGGAGATTATGGATGTGTATGGATATTAAACGGCTGGAAGGATGATTCAGGGGATTGACTTTGAGAAGTAGATTGGGATCGATGTATGGGTAGTGTGTGACTGTTAGCTTTGTCTGACGAAAAAGTTTAGTATGTCTTTGGAATATAAGATGGTGAGAAATCGATTGTAAGTTGATTGTTACTGTGCCAATTTACGTTAGAATTATAATTTGATTTTTGAGTATCATTTTTAAGTTGGTTAATGACAGTTAATTTGAAATCTGGGTACAGAACCAGCTGTTGAACAATAGGTTTTTCCTTAAAATTATATTCTCCCAAGGACTAGAGTAAATTGCTGTCATTTCTTTCACCCATTTTAATAAATTTGGATAAAATCTTTTCTGTTGTGGTAGGTTGTATTTCCAAACCTTGCACATTATTTCCACTTTTTGAGTCTTGATTTTCATCAATTAAATTTGAATTTTGTCTAGTTTGCCTAGTTTTATCTAAATCAGGATTATTTCTATTGCTGCCAGTTTCATTATTTTGGTTAATGTACCGTGTAGTAGAATATGGTATAATAAGTTCATTCATAGGGTTTTGTAACCTGTTCTTCGATGAGATATTGCTCACAGAAGAATTTTTTGTGTCAGTAGTAGAAAAATTTAAAAGCTTATCATCATATTGGAAACCCCCTAAATTATTTTCTACATTCATTTCAGAAAATAGGTTATCAAATTGAAGATTCGAATTAATTGGTATATTATTACTAGTATTTAAGCTTAAGTTACTGTTGTGAATATTATTATTATTATTATTATTATTATTATTATTATTATTATTATTATTATTATTATTATTATTATTATTATTATTATTATTATTATTATTATTATTATTATTATTATTATTATTATTATTATTATTATTATTATTCGTGTTAATTTGATTATTTAAAACCCCACCGACGCCGCAAACAGAGGTACTCATAGTTAGTAAGTCAGCCAAAAATGGAACATTATCAAATGAGACTAAAGTGTCATTCATAGAATGTTATATTTCGTCATCAAAAAATAAACATTTTGGTAGACCTCCATCCTTTTCAATATTTTTGGAGTCCTGGTTAATTTTATCGTCTTGGCAAAACATATCTTTAAACTTTATTGTATTTTTATCAACATTGTTCTCCAACATTAAAAAAGGAATATTTTCAATTCCATTTTCATGAGCTTTATCAAGCAGATCACTTGCAGTCATTTGAGGAGTTGAAAATCCGACTTGACGTGGAATCTCACTCCAAAGGGCAGGATCAGCTTGTAATTGCTTTCTTGTAAGAAGATTCTTCTGTGCTTTGTAACAAAATGCACTTGTAGCAGAAAATGAGGCATGTCTTTGTCTTTTTCGTGAGTGTAAATTTTTAGGATTGTTATTTGCAATTGGGACAATGGACTCATTTTCAATACTTTCTGTATTGAATGATGTGTCACTGATAGGTGAATGATTTATATAATGGTTATTTGCAATACTTTGTTTTGAATTTGGGTTCCAAACATTTTGCGATTTATTTTTTTTTCCTTTACCCCTTTTATTTTTTAATTTATTTCTTCTCTTTTGTAATTTATCTAATCTTCTAGCCTCCCTTTCAGCCAACTTAGCAGCTTTCTTTAACTGGGACTGTGATTGAGCCATTGGATTTGCCGGTTTATGTAGAATAGGTTGTTTATTACCCTCAATTTTAATAACATGTCTAGTAGTCTCGATTTTGTCCATGATATTTTCATCTTTATGGAATTGAGTTAATAACTTGTGATGTTGGGAAGTTCCTATCAGAGACGCATGTAATTTTTTGTTGATGTCTAAGGACTAAATCTCTTCTTGCAAAGCATCTACCACAAAAGATACATAGGAATGGTTTTTCGTTGGTATGGGATCTCATATATCTTTTTAAATGTTCTTGGGGAATGAATGCTCTAGTACAAACTGAACATTTGAATAGCCTAGATTTATTCACTACACTATCATTTCCATTATATTTTTATTATTATTATTATTATTAGATGTGTTTGTAAATTCACTAATGCTAGTTAGTACCTTCAGAGAAAGACTTTGCATTGTAACTATGATAATGTTAATTGTAAGAATAATAAAGCTTGGTATCGATATATATATATATATATATATATATATAGTAGCCCATATCATACTGAGAGAAAATATTGAGAAAATTGAATTTCTACTAAATCCCTTGAGCATTTCAAAAGAAAGGCAAAAAAAAAAACAAAAAAAAGAGGTCCTCCTTTCAAAGGTTTTAGATTCTAAATTTGTTTATAGTATTTAGAATTTCTCTTTTCAATGGTAGGGTTATGATATTATATCATATTATCGTTTGTATATTAATATGATACACACTTTATATCGTGTACTTTTGAATTTTTCAAAATTTACTATGGATCCAAATACCTTAAATAGAGCAGAGTACAACTTACAATTGTAAGGCTTGGAAACTGTCAGAAGGTATGAGCATTCGAGAAAGCAGTAACTCTTGTTGAATATTAGTGATTATTTTTGGAATAAAAGTTTGATGAACTAATCCACATGTTTGAAGATAAGAAACACTTTATATATATATATATATATAGTGTTAGTTTTATAAATATTTTCCTAGCAACCTTATGAAACTACTGAAAGTTTTATTATAGCTCCTTTCTCATATATTCTTCTATATGGATTTCATCTTTTACTTTATTTTTTTTCTCCTCCTACTGGGTAAGGGCTTGTTTAATTATCCTTCGTAGTTTTCAACATTAAAGGTGCAGCTACAAAGGGAATTTATGACACACATTCGAAGGAGTGAAAAGTTAAAATTTTTTTAAATATTATAGAAATTTTATATAACTTGTTTGCAATAGAATATTCTCCTTATTTTGAAACATTTGTTTAACATTTTTGCCTCCCCCTTAAGAGTGAAAATCGAATGGACATATATATAGTTATTGCCGAAAGTGAGAATAATGGTTATTATACTATCTGAAAGGATTAAAATGACTGAGCACTGGCTTACATATGAAGATATATAAGAGAAAATATCAATTATAATATCAAAGTTGAGATTTGTCAGGCAAAGATACATAGAACGGATAATTTATAAGTTAGAGAGACCTCGATTTTTCATAAAGGGAGAATATCTCTTCTCTCATACACAAGGGAAATGAAGAATAGAATAAAAATCACAATCTATTTTATATATATATATATATATATATATATTATAATCCTATGTCATATGTTTAATATTGAATGAATAAATAAAAAAGTTTTTAATTTTGCATTACTTTTATCACATCGTTAAAGATTTTAATTAACTTCTTTGGATCCTCTAACCCAACAGAGATTCTTAACATTGTCTTATCAAATTGACAATTATAATTCATTTCATATCTCCTAGTATCCATACCTAAATAATATGGCCAAATAAGTGTTAAATTAGCGGTAAGACCTGTGCCTTTATATAATTTAATATTTTCGTAAAATTTTTTGGCTTCATTTAATTGATTAAATGTTAATAATATTATTCCACCATATCCACCATGTTTTTTAGATTTAACTAAATTATATATGTCTTTATCTGTCTCTAACAGACTTGGGTAATAAATTTTTTTAAATATGTGTTTATTCGGAAGCAATACTTCATTCAATAAAGTTAATGTAGTCTTATTAATTCTATTATTCTTGTTAATAACATCCCTCGAATTTTGTTCCAAATGGATGGCATCTTCACACCAAAGCAAATCTTCATATTCATTCTCAATAAAATTTTGGATTCCATTGTACATTTTCCCCTGGGGATTGATAATCAAAGATCCTGCCATAACTTCATGATCTTCTTCGTTATTTGTAATATCAAAATTACTAAACAACTTATCAAGTGAACTAACCATCATATCACAATATTTTAAACCAGCAATATTGATTAACGAACCATTACTTTGATCAATAATGATGGTAAAACCAAATAACTCAGATAACCTTTTCAAGTCTATCAGATTTGTCATTTCAAATTTATTCATAAGATTAGGAGTTTCAATGAACACAGTCAAGATTTGTTCACCTGAATGTAGAATATTTTTTAAAATATCTAACCCTTTAGAACCATTAGATTGAATGAAATGGACGTTATTAAATTTAGTCAATAAATTAAATGTATCGGGAATACATGTCCCAAGGATGACAGTCTTTTTCCTTAATGGGATATATTGTGATGCTAATGATGTCATAGATAAATGTAAACTTGACGGTATTCTTAATCTTTGATTTTTTTCGTTATCAAGATACAATAGAATTCTATGTGCGAAATGAATTGAGGCCATGCCAGTCGGAAATAAATAAACATCTTTATTAAAATCAATCAAATTACTATTATTGTTATTATTATTATTAATGTTTGTACTATTTTGGAATTGTGAAGATGTCAAACTTAACTCTGAGTTGTTTGTTGATAATAAACCGTTTCCATCTTCTGCTAATGCCTCAGCAGGGATCAAAGATTGTATATTTGATAAATTAGAGCTAATATTAGTAGGTGAATTATTCGTGCTACTACTATTATTATTATTATTAATGTTATTAGTAGAGGAAACAGTAGTACGCATTAAATTGGTCCCATTATATTCATTCTCAAAATCACTAATACCAGAATCAGTGTCATTAAAGTTATGTAAATTCATTAAATTCATATTCAAAATATCATCAGAATAATAATCGTCGTCATAATCATCATCATTATCATCATCATGTGAGGTGGAATCTGCACTACCATTTTCATGATATCTACGACGTAGGGACTTACTATCTAAGCCAACTATCTTGGTTGCTATTCTCTTTTTAATTAATCTTTTAGCTTTATCGGCCAACATGAAATTTAAACTCCGGCCAAACCTTGTCTCAATATATTCAAGAGTGTTGCTATTGCTGCTATTGTTATCATTAGTATTTATTTCCTCTGGTAAGCTGTTGTTTAAATGATTTGTATCATTCATTTTAGTCTTTGTTGATTTTTCGATTATAAACAATTCATGTAAAACATACTCAGCGACACGGCTGGATATAATTTCACCAGTTAGTTTCCAATATTCGAATAAACAATGATAATAGTCTTCATTAATGAAAACAACAGCGACTTTACAGACTTGTTTCCAAGTTCTTTCCTCGTCATTAACAGGAGCGGACGTTGATAACTGTAAGATTCTGATCTTCAATCTTGGTCTTTGAAATTTTATATATTCTCTGACTCTTTTAGCTACCCTATATGAGGAGAATACAAGACATTTTTCATTATCTTTTGCATATTTATCCTTTAGAACATCATTTAATCGTTGAACAATAGGATGCAGTTGGTATCGTGGGTAACCTAATGTTCCATCCTTAACAGCATTGGTAACATCTTCCCAACGAGGTAAGTTCCATGATAAAAAATGAGTAGTATCTGGGGGGATAGCAGTATGTAATTTATTCATAATAATTCCACTTCTAGTCTTTTTATTTGTATTTGTATTTGTATTATGGTTGGATATCTTTTATAACACCAATCTTTCACAATAATTTACACGTATATATCAATATATATTCAATGGGTAATAAATATTTATTATTAGATAATTGAACTCAAAGGAATCTAATCAGTCATTAGATTGTAGACAAAAATAGACTATATATAATCTGTGGTATACTCATCGGTGTGTTAAATCATTTCTACTTTACCCATACCATCATATATTATTAGCTGGGGGGGGTGGTTCTTTTATTTTATTTTTATTTTTTTATTTTGGATTTTCTTCCCCGCTGGACGAAGAATACCTCTGGACACCCATACCTCTTCAAGATTTTTCAAATATATTTAAAACCGTTATTATGTTCAATGAGAGAAGAAAATAGTTTGTGAAGTAATAAATACATCTATTTATATATATATATATATATATTGATTTATATCTATATTTACCTAACGTTTTGAGCATAGTAATGGCAGTAGTTATAACATGCAAATAGTAGATATGTGCCAAACTTTAGTATACGGTAACGATGCTAAAAGTCATTTATTTTACATGATTGGTAATGGTCTATCTTGAAATAATATCTTATATCGTATAATATCTTCTAAGATGACTTTATTATTTGTTTTGTCGAATTTTAATAAACCTAGAGGAGTCTCCAAAGATACAACTTTCCCTAATATTCGTTGTTTCTGGCCCACATACAAAGTAACTTTAGATAATACTGGGTCCTTTATATTTTCTTCTATATCCAGCAAACCAAACCTTACCGATTGATCTTGTGATCCTTCCATATTTGTTGATATCTCTAAATCACCTTGGATTTCAATTATTGTTCTTCCTAATGCTGTCATTATGGTTAATGGACCATCGTTATCACTAGTCTCAATGGTCGAATCAGCATCATTTTTTATTGATAAAAATTCTGATTTAGATATTTGAACATGCATTGAGAAGACGCTGGGAAAGACTATTGATTGTTGTGTATTTACCTTTATGTAACTTTTTGTACACTCTATGGACAGATTTCTTCTAATACGTTGGTCTTTTGTAAGTTAATGGCAATTCAGTAAATATGGTAGCGTATTCTTTTTCGTCTTCTATATTTTTTTTTTTTTTCACTTTCTCTCTCTGTCTTTTCTCTATTTTCTTTTTTGTCTTATCAAAATAAATCAAACCAACTGAATCAACTGAAGGAAGGATATAGAAAGATTGAATAATGGCAAGTAAAAAAATAATTGATCTTCATAGAAGTGTAAGCATACCGTTTTATTTGTTTGCCAAGGTTTTTTTTTCCTTTTCCATGGAATTGTCAGTTTAATTCTATAATACTGTTGAAATACAGTATGGTCACTTTGTGAGAAAATATAAAAAGAGCAAATGTGTTGGTTATGGCCGTTTAAGTTAAGTTTCGGAAACAAGAAGAAAAAAACAATATAATTTTATCATACACAGAGGAATTGAATAGGTTGAGTATTCGAATCAATTCGATGGAAAAAAAAATTGGATGGTAAGAGACCGTATACTCGATATTTCCATTTCTATGGGTTATCGCTTCTGTTAAGTTTGACATATTATTATATTCATAAATATGTCTATAGATCAAATGAATATTCGAAAAGAAATTTAAGTTGGTGGACAATTTATATTTTTGGTACGGTTATGATATATTACATTATTATTTACATTTTATGGAAATTAAGGTCTTGGGGGAGGAAATATTATATAGATAAGTTATCTAAATTATGTAGTCAGTATGATGATACATTGAATCAATTTAAAGAAGATACGCAATTCAATGAATCTATTTCGATGTTACAAAGATTTAATGGTTGGATAGATCAGCTTGAATTGGTCAATCAGGAATTGAAGGGGAAATATGAAGAATTGAACCAATTGAATATAGATGTATTGATTGTGATATGGAGGTTCATGAAATAGCTGAAGGTAACAAAACAGATCATTCAAAATAGCAAAGCAGATAATGAAAAGATGGACTAATAGGAGAGAAAAAAAATCCTATATATATATATATATATATATATATATTATCCCTAAGCAAGTTTTGAGGTAAATAAATAAATAAATAGAATAAAATCAAAACTAAATTAAAATATGTAGTTATATAAAAATAGAAGGGGGAACAATAAGAGATTCTTAACTATATATTTATATCTTTATATTTGATTTTATTTGGACAAAGACATGATAGCATTAACAATATCAGCATCATGTTGTTTCAAAGCTTTAATAGCTTTACCTCTTGAAACATTAGCTTGTTGCATAACCAATTCGATATCTTCATTACTTAAATCACCAGCATCTTCATCCTCTTCAGTTTCCTTCTTTTCTTCATCATCCTTCTTACCTTCATTAGCTTCAGCAGCAGCTTTCATATCGGCTTGAATAGCTTCTGGAGATTTATCAACTTTGTCATTTTCAGAAAGAGTGGCTTGTTGTAATTGTTGTTGAGCAGCAGCCAATCTCTGAGTGAAATCATCCCTCTTTGGTTCACCAAAGACGACATAGTTACCACCGACAGTCTTGTAAACTTCAGGTCTTTCGATGGCGATGATTTCATTGTTCTTCTTTCTGAAAGCGACTCTGACGATGCCGTCAACCTTCTTCAAGCCTAACTTAGAAATAATTTCACGAGCCTTCTTTTCGTTCTTGGATAAGATGGTGACGTTAGCGTTGGTTGGGATAGCAGACATATTTACTTTTGAGGTTTTGTTTTTGATTGAGTCGTTGTTATTAAAGTAAGAGAGACTTACGGATTGTTTCAAATGGAATTGAGTCTTAAGAAGAACTCTTTTCGAATAGAAAGTAAAATGTATATAACAAGGCACTTAGTAGGAATCAAGTAAGAAAAGATATTGTATATATATTTGAATCAGTCATAATTATTATATAACAGGTAACAATATTTAGACGGATACAAGAAGAAATGTTCATTGAATTTTTCAAAATTTGGTTTATTTTTTTTATTTTTTTTTATTTTTCACATCTCGAAGACGAAAATCGACGAAACGAATAAATAAAAATAAAATAAGGAATTTAAAGAAAAAAATATTTTTTTGTTTATTTTTATGGGTCTCTCCCTTCACCTCTGTATTAACCAGCAGAGAAAAAGAGAAAGAGAAGAGAAGAGAAGAAAATGGTGAAGGTTGAGTAATGTTTCCCTTTTATGATCTAAATAAGTATGTGCGTACAGTTTAGAATGTTGATATTTGAGGGTTTTAAAAGAGTAGAATGGATTGTCTTCTCTTACTGTGTGTAATTTGTTGTAAGAAGGTTTAATGTCCATTCCATTATCAGTAGGTGGTCTTTGCAGAAGAAGAGAATTGTGTAGAATTCAGTCTCCTCTCTCTCTATTTTTTTTTCTTATTTATTTTTTTGGTGTGTGTGTAGTAGTAGTAGGTTCACTTGTTCATTCCATATCAATGATGGAGGGAATTGGCGAAGATTAGAAGTAACTGTATACGACATGAAGTTAGTTGGTTTCATTATCTTTTTTTTTTTTTTTCTCTCTCTCTTTAAACAAATTAGAAATATTCAAACATATGTATAATTAATTATTTATATAAAATATACATACATATTAATATTTAAATATTTTTAATTTATATATACGTAGAGTCTGTTCTAACAAAGGTGATGTATATATACAACCGTAGATATAAACTCGTATTAGTTATTTCCTTTGTTTTATTTCTTTCATTCTGTCTTTCTTTTTTGCCTGTTATTTTTGGAAGGAAATGGTTATGGTATGTGGTCTCAAGTGACAAGGTTAAATGTTACACTTAGCAAGAGTTTCCCATTCACAAGGCTTCAATGGTGGTCAACCATACCATTTAATAAAAAATTGTCTTACAATTCTCTGATTTATGGATCTTCTATTCAAAATAGTTTTACTAGAATTAATAATAATGAAAATAATAATAATAATAATAATCGACAATTGTACTTAAATAAATATATATTTATACGAAATTCTTCTTCTTTTTCATGTAATAATAATCGATGGTACACTAAAATTAATCCAGATAATGTAAGTGCAGTATTATCCTGGGTCTTAATGTCACATGCCCTTTGGATTGTATTATCAACAACAACTTTTGTCTCAGGTTTGCTATATTTGGTAAGCTCCACTCAATCTGGTCAGAACTGGATCTCTTTGAAATTATCTAACTATCTAACACAGTCAACTGGTATTAATATTCTATTTGAACAAGCTAAATTAAAACATAATTGGACTCATGGCACTATTCAATGTCATAACTTGTATCTTTCAAGAAGACCACAACAACAATCTACACTATTTTCTTCTACTTCTACAACGGTATCCGAGAATTATGGTAAGGTTAGAAACGATATTATACAAAGAGTTAAATGGGCCTTAAATGATAATATTCTAGTTCAATTAGATCATTTTGATGATGGAGACTACACCCAGTTTGACTTAGTCATTGATTCATGTGAAGTCTCTTTAAGTTTTTGGAAATGGTTGAATGGGAAAGGTATCATTGAAGATATATCATTCTCTGGTGTTAGAGGGATAATCGATAGAACACATTTTAAACCTATTTTAAACCAGGATACTTCAATTGATGTTCCTTTACCTAAATATAAACGTAGACTTGGCGACTTTGAGATTGATAAATTTAAAATTAGTGATCTTTTAGTCATGGTTTATCAACCAAATGGGTTTAGGCCGTTCCCTGTGAGTGTCTTCCATTGTCAATTGCCTAGATTGAGAAAACAATGGCTGCTCTATGATTTTATTAATGGTGATTCAATCAGTGGTACTTTCGATGATTCTTTGTTTGTATTACAAAAACAGTTGACTAATTCACATTTTAGGATAGATAAATTGAATATCGATCACTTGAATTCGGGGATTATAGGTCCGTTTAGTTGGATTACACATGGATTTGTTGATATTGAAACAAATATTGCGTTCTCTAAAGTAACAACAAGTCATAATAAAAAGAAGAATAACGCGAATAACAATGAAAATATTAATTTCGATATTAAATTACAATTGAAAGATCTAAAAGCAGAGATCCCCTTCTTCAAAAATCAGTTCATGACATATAAGAATAAAGCATTAATTAAACCTATTGTAGGGTACATCAATTCTCATAGGACTTATATCCCTATCCAGTGTTCTTTACAGAAACCAATAGGAGATTTTGACGGGTCATGGACAATATATGACTCAAACTTAATGCAAGATTTATCATGGAAATGTTGGGATGCATTTGCTACTTATGTCAATGATGAAGAACAAAAGACACTTAGAATTAAAAAAGTGACTATTTGGTCAGCTCAGTTGCTTATTCAAGTGATTTTAATGGCATTGGGATCTATATCTCAATAAATTGATTCGCATGTTCATAATATTTGTGTTACCAACAGATGGAGAGGTTGGTTCATTGAATAGTGGCATTCATGATCCTTTTTACGTTTATTTTTTGTTGTTTTCTGCATTGACTCATAGTCTTCTCCCGTGTATATTTATATTTATAAACGTTGAATTAGAATTGGTAGTATTTTATGTTACTTTAGCTCCTTTGAGATGATAGTTTTTATACAATATTATCATATGTATCATTATAAATTTCATATGTTCTTGTTCTTTTACGATGTTATTAACAGACAATTTTTTTTTTTTTTTTTTTAGATTTTATGATGCTAAAATAAAGTTTATAAAAACACAAATGGAAAACAAAATAAATAATAAAAGGAGTAAAGGAAGAGAAGGAGAGAGAGGGCAGAAAGTTCTCTAATGTGTGTGGGAACTGTAGATAAGATAAAAAGGCAGAGTATAGATAGTGGCATACTTAAGAGAGAAGATACAACTATAGACAATATGAGAAGAGGACCTGTTGTTAGTAATGTTTTTTCAATAACTTCATCTTACCTCTTGATGAAGAGTGTCACCAGGTTTTTGAATAAACGATTACCAAAAAATAATAAATATCCTTGGTGGTGGAAGGAAGTGACGACGATAGAAGAAACTGAAACAAATGCTTCATCTTGTTTACAGGAGAGTGTGACTGTTTCGGATTTTGTCTCTATATCATCCTCATTTGTAAATAAAGATATCGAAAATATAATAACGCCAAGAATTACCAATGTAGAAGATAATGTATTCCCATTGAATAGTACAAGATCCCAACATATTATATTGATGTTCGAAACATGGAATAAATGGATTGATGATGAAATCAGTACGTTCTTACTATATTTTGTTATTTTATTTTGTTTGCTGTACTTACCATTACATGATTTATATGAAGGCAAAGAAATGAAAAGAAGAAGAGGGAGAAAAGACTTATATAGTAAGAATGGAAGGAATGTTTTGCAAATATCTAGCGGCTTAAATGACGATCTTGTAGATTCAAAGAGTCAAAATTCTTCTATTTCAAACGAGGTTGAAAATATAGATTCTCATGTTGCGAAGAACATTATAAATGGTGCTATTCTGGAATCTGAAAATAAATTAGATACTATAGAGGAGGAAATGGAATACAAGGAACTAGCAGATTCCCAACAGGATAAAGATGGCGTGACTAAAATAAAGAATTTATCGAATCACACGGCGACTTCTTCATTTGTATCCACCCCTGAATTATCACATTCATTGAAACATGATCAGACATCCATAAATTCATCATATAAGTCAGATCAATTTTATCAAACTTCACAAGCATCTACAGTCTCATCTGCATCTTCTTTTATTCAATTTTCACCATCTAAATCATCTCATCTGGATGCACAAGTGAACACAAGAAATGCTTATTCACAACCATTTAGATTTAAATAATTACAAGGGACAATGTCACTCTATATATAATGTTAAATATTAGAAAGTATTTAAATAACTTAATGACAACCAGGTTCTTTCAGGTTGTATGCTTTCCATTCCAATATTATAATTACATGATTTCCTCTATTAAATTCTGTTTTCTTTGTGTCGCTATCAAATATATTTGCTTTTTCAATTCTTCCTAACGTTACTGAATTTGGAATTAGAAAATTAAAAAAAAAATTTTTTTTTCCATTCCTTGCTTATAATAGGTGAAAAAAAAAAAAAAAAGAGAGATGAGATGATGAGGTTAGAAAAGATATAAATATGTTTACACATTAATATTGCACTTGTAACATGAGTGCACTATCCAACCGAATAGACAGACTTAATAAAATAAAAGATCTGTGTAACAATGTCACATTTATCAATGACCCAGTGGGCTAGAAGGTTGGAGTCTGTTTCAGGTTCTGATTTTCAACATCTTTTAAATCAAATTAAATTACCTATTTATGTCGATGAATCTATCTTGAAGAGCGAGTTAGGTCTTTTAGTGACAAAGATTTTGAAATTGTTAAGATCTAATAATACTCCAAATGAATATTACCAGATTTGGAAAGGTTGTCATACTGCCGTTATTATTTGTTCTTTCAATCCATTAGTCTTAATGGCTCATGGTGGTCAATTAATGGCTGGTATATTCGATAAATTAGAACATTTCACAAACTATATTGAGAGTCAAGTGTCTACTTTAGAATTTGAAACTTTATTATCGACTTTGGTTTCATCATTGGCACTTTTAATGGATTTGATGAGAGGGAATCCAACTCTGTCACGTGAACATTTAATTCCTAAATTGAAGGCCATTATTCCAACTTTAATTAAATTAAGTGAATACAAACCTTTATTAACTTTACCAGTATTATCCAAATTACTATATAAGCATTCCACTACTTTTAGACCATTTACAAACAAATATCGTGTCATATTACAATCTATTTTATCATCTGATGATAAATTGAATAGAATGGATGACCATTTGAAAAAGTTAATTTGTAGAAACTACGCATATTTATATTTGGTTAAAATTAATAACGGTAATTCCAATAACCATTCCACATCATCATTTCCTGATGAAAATTGGAGACTTGGTATGTTTAGTGTATTAAGACAATATCAACCAATTTTTAAACTATTCGATGAAATCTTGGATATAGGCCAAGATGAACAATTGAAAAAGTTGATTGGTAGTTTACCAGTAGTCAAATTAGATGATAATAGTACTATAGATACCACCCAATTTTTTTATGGTGAGGCATTAAAGTTGGATTTGAATGAGCCATTTTCTCTGTTGAAGATTGTTGATCGTATCCGCTTATTGAATGAAATATTAATTTCATTCATTACATCACCAACCCCATTCGCCATTAGGGTTCCACTAAAATTAATCAATACTATCGCTGAAATATTGATGAATTTAAATACCAAGTATCTTTCTATTAAACGTGAATTACGTCATGATCAAGATCTATGTACTGTTATTGAAGATATGTTAATTGAATTGCAATCTGAGAGTATCAAAATTTGGTTAGCTTTAATGAAAACGTATGGGAAACAATGTCTAATCTATATTCCGAATATTATTAATTCAATAAACATGTTCGTTCCATTATTACCAAAGAGTAACGATATCATTAACTATCCACTTTGTGATCAATTGGCTGGGGTTTTCAATGATATCTTTGAATTAATTAATCTATGTTTACCACATTTAGGACATCAATTAACTACTGAATTAGATTCATTAAACAAATTAATTGATATCGCAATGTATATTGTTGATGAAAAATCTTTATTAGAACCATTCTTTGAGGCACAAAGAAAACAAAGAATCGAAAAAGTGGGGAACAAACCTATTCAAGGAATTAAGAAGAAAAATAAGAATGATACTAACGGTACTTTATCCGATCTATACACTCATTCAGTCAATTTTGATCTTAAAGTCAGTTTAAGACAATATGATATAATCAATAGATTTCTGTATAATATCATAAACAATTGGAAATTATCATCATTTTTGCAAGTTAGGATCACGAAGTATGCTATAATTAAATCGGTTCATTTTAAACAAACTTTGAAAATCATTCCAAGATCATTTGTTAAATTGTTAAGAGTTATTGTGATTAACCCAGGGTTTGAAAGAGTGTCTATTTTACCAATTGCTGTAAGTTTATTGAGTGAGCAGCCAGATGATGTCTTTGATGTTTTATGTCACCCAAGGTTACCTGTTGGAATCATATATAACATTGGATGTTTAAGCAAAGAATTTAATTCTGTTGAAGAAAGGGATAAGGTGCCAATGGATGAATTTGAATTAATTGAAAAGAGGAAAGAAGAGGCAAAGGAAAGCGAACCTTTAGAAAATGTGGGGAATTTTATTGGAGTTAATACAGAGGTTGTTAAGAAGGATGATCCAAACAATTCTATTGATGGCAGTATGATTTTGAAAAGGGGAAGGAATGATGAAAGTGAATCAGTTGAAAATAATAATGGTAAACGTGTGAAGATTGATGATACAGTAAAATCTGTCGAATTTGATGAAAATCAACCAATTATTTCTCTTTCTTTAGGAAATGAAAAATCAAGTGAAAATAAAAAGGAAGAAATTGCAGACGATAACGAAAACAAGAACGACAACAGTGAAAATAACGAGGAAGAAGATGATGACGATAACGATGATGATGATGATGAATTTGTCATTCCAAATATAGAATTAAGTGATGATGATGAGGAGGAGGAGGAGAAGTGAGAGTATAGACTAACAAATAAGGATAAGAATCATTAATTGTTTTTATTATTATGTAGGTATGTATGTGTATATATATTTATATTAAAAAAAAGAAAAAGAAAAAGAAAAAGAAAAATTGCATACGTAAATGTAGTATTATATGATTAAAGCATATGAAGCATTCACTAAAACATTAACGAGATTTGGAGGGGGGGTGGGGGAAGATGGAGATCTCAGATTAAATTAATCTAGTTATTTCATTAACAAAATTGTCTCTGGCATCTTCACATAAAGGTTCATTTGCACTTAAATAACCTCTAAATAAAATTTTTCCAATTAATGGTTCAGTAACTTGACCCATAGTGAATGTTTTATCACGTTTTGCGTTGTAGTAGTAAAATTGTAAGACGTTATCCTTCTTTAATTCCATAATCAAATCGTCATTTACGAGTAAAGAGCCCTTGTGTGTAAACGCTTTTCTAACTTCATCTATACCTGAATCGATCAATTCATGATCACCTGGATATTTAATGGAATCATTATATTCAGGGGAAGTCTTTAAGAATTTCACAATCCCACCTTCTCTAACGAAAGTCAAATTGGATTTAATAATAGGAGTCATTTTAATTAAGAACTTTACACCTGCATCCAATAAAGAATTGATGATAACTTCAGATTTGACTGGATCATTCAAAGCCAATTTAACTTTTTGCTTATGTGATAAATCTTTAAAATTTGGATCATCTATAAAAGCTTTCGACAAGTAATTTGTGTCAAGGACTTTTGAGACTAAAGGTAAATCATCATCAGCTATATAGATACCCATACCGTAGACTTTATAAGAGGAAATTGAAAGGGTTCTTACACCTGAACCCAACAATGTGTAATTGTTTTGGAAGGGAGTATCCTTTGTATATAAATGAGTGGTATATGGTTTCAAATCCTCATGAACAGAGATGAATCCGTAATCACGGGGACATTTACCAGTGTACCATTTGTAGCCTACACCTAAAGCAGCTAAAGAGGCTAAACCGATGAAAAGCTTCTTCTTTCCATTTGAAGAGGTGGTAGAGGAGGAGAGTGAAGAAGAAGAAGTGGACTTATTTAACAACACTGGTTTTGTTGAGAAATTTAGTCTTGTAATGACTTTATAAGGATTGCTACTGAAGTTCTTTCTTAAAAAAGTGGTATTGAACTGACGCAAAATAGGGAGTCTAGCAGTGATCATGATAATATTGGATGTTGTTTTTCTTTTTTTGTTTTTTTTTTTTCAAGTAAGTTTATTATTCTTATTTGTAGTAACGCCTCAAATGATCTTCAAAATAGAGATATTTTAACACTGATATTAAAATATTTAATATTAAAATATATACGTATATATGAAAACTTGTTATAAAATATAACAAAATAAAATGAAAAGATTCAAGGTAAAGTCAATGATTTATTTGTATATCCTTCTAAAGGACAAATAAAATTAACTGAGATTGTTAACGAATTAATAATTAGTTCTTGTTAAAATTGTACTTACAAAGTCTTGACAATATTTCGTTTCTTATCTTTTTCCTCGACTTCTTTCTCTCTCTCTGTGTCTCGAGGAGGGGCGGGGGGGTCGAGGACATTTGGGTGTGTTCCTCTCCATTTTCCTTGTTGAATAACTTAGGGTATACGGAAAAAGAGAGTTTTTTTCCTTTGCTAAAATCTATTTATTTTTAGGGTTTGGTGTGGGATTTATTTTGACACCAGCCCTTGGAACTCTGGGGGGAAGTGTTTTGTATTGTTGTATTGTTGTTTTTGTTTTTGTTTTGGTGGTACAGAAGGAAATAGAAGAATTGTGTTGAAATTCCTTGTTAGTGTCTCTGTTAAACACGCAAATAAAGTTTAGAGATCGAATTAGATACAGATAAACCCAGTTGTTATTATCTCGAATAGAGACATAGCCAAGAACACAGACATTGACAATGATATATACCTATATAAATAAGTGTAGTTGAAAAGGGAATCAGTCATTTCAATCTCTATATATTATTCCTAATCCTGTGTTTTACTTTATAAGAAAAAAAATAAAAACACACTAATTTACTAAATCAATACAGTTGTAAAAAAAAAAAAAGGAAAAGAAAAAGGTGAAAATTCTTGCTAATATGGTTATTCTATTTATTGATTATATATTTATTATTTATTCCTTATAGTGTTCAAAATATTTTGTTGACTCTTATTTATTTGTTTTCTATAAAAAAAAAAAATAAAATAAACTTGAAATATTTTCCAAAATATGAACAAAACGTGTTTTTTTGCAAAAAAAAAAAAAAAATAAATTTTGAATAAGCTACTACTAAAAAATAAACAAATAATCAAATATTTTTAAAAGCATCTAAATGAAACTAAACTTTCTTATTTAGCTTTATTTATTTACATTTTAAACATAAAGAGACACTTAAACCAGCAGTGTTTGTGCTAATATTTGATATTAAAATATTGCTATCTGATGACTTGAAAAAAAAGAAAAACGAGACATAGATCCTTACTTGTCTCAACAAATTCATAAAGATGTTTTTTTTTTTAGAAAAAGCAAAAATCCTTTTATGTTGAAATATTCTAATGCTTTCTTACAATCCAAATGAAAATAACTTTCATTTTACAGTCACTTACTCAACAAGATACCTTTAATATTATCATATGCTATCCATCTTTCTCCTTCTACAATAATAAAAGATAAATCTTAAATAATAGTGACAAGAAAAAACGACTCTGTTCCAAATTTTAAAACTTTTCTTTATCTTACATTAAAAGTTTCTGTAACAATTCGTAATTCAAAACCACATCTCGTTGACTCTTTTCATAGTCCAAAAATATATCCCCTTTTAAAGGTTTCTAAAAAAAACAACAACAACAACAACTAATCATATTCTCATTTGTTAAACCATTAATCCTGTCATGTATATTAACCTTCGAAATGTCCAACAAGACATTGTCTCAGTTCTTCCTCGACTATACCTGGAAAGAGGGTTCAACATCCTCTTGTTAACTATCTTTAGTTATATTTGATACATTGATTGGTTCAATAGGTATTTATCTTACACATACATACATACACTATGTGCGTACAATATATATATATATATATATATATATGCTTTATTCGTCTAAACAAAAACACACTTTCTAAGTTTTCCTTTATCATATATTTATTCATTTTTGCTTTAATATTTTTTTTTTCATATTTCCATATGTATTTTTGTGGAAAAGAACGAAAGTGATGCAAAAATATTTTTGAACATACAGTGACAGTCCATGAAATAGAGAAAGAGAAGAAATATGTACTTCAAGAGAATATACATATTAATATATACTGATAAGAGAACGTAAAGCTGCCAATAGAGAAAACAGGTGGCAAAAGGTAACCCAAACACACGCACACATAAATATTATTTTCACTAAGATATGTTAGAAGCTACAGTACTATGTATTGACAACTCACAATATGCACATAATGGTGATTTCCCACGTACAAGATTCGAGGCACAAATCGATGCCATTGAATATATCTTTCAAGCTAAAAGGAACAGTAACCTGGAGAATACTTTAGCTCTAATATCTTCTGCTGGTAACTCCACTCCACAAGTGTTGTCCACCTTCACATCTGAATTCGGTAAATTACTATCTGGTTTAAATGAAACCATGATCAGTGGAGACCATGTACATTTTGTCGACACTATAGAAATGGCAATGTTAACATTAAAACATAGACAAAACATACTACAACATCAACGTATCATCATGTTTATATGTTCACCATTGAAATTATCCACTGAAAATGATTCGTTGAATAGTGTGGCAAATTTGTTGAAAGAGAAAAAAATCACTCTAGATATCATCAATTTTGGTGAAATCGATGATAATACTACTATTTTGACTGAATTAATTGATAATCTGAATAGAAATAACACTGCTGGTGATGACTCTAAGAGTCATTTATTGACTGTTAGACCAGGTCCGAGATTATTATATGAACATATTGCTACCTCTCCAATTATATTAGAAGAAAATGATTCTTCGACAGCTGGATCATTTGGTGGAATGATGAATGGTGGTGTTGGTGATGGTGGATTTATGGACTTTGGCGTTGACCCAGAACTAGATCCAGAATTAGCGATGGCTTTAAGATTATCTATGGAAGAAGAACAGCAAAGACAAGAAAGATTAAGACAACAGGAACAACAACAACAACAAGAGCAAGCACAAAACCAAGATCAATCTAATAGTAATCATAATGAAAATTCCAGGAACACTGAGCCAAACCCACAATAAAATATTTCCAATAATGTAGAGAGCAAAAGACCATCCCATGTAAGAGAAATAGATGAATAAGTTTAACATATATATATATATATATCTACATAATATATAGCTAATATTTATATTGAAACTTTAATGATTTATTATTCACTCACCAATAAATTGCTTATAATCTTTGGGCAGCTTTAATGACATCACCTAAGACACCTGCAGCAGTAACAGCGGCACCGGCACCGGCACCTTGAATAACGACAGGGTTAGTATAACGCTTAGTCTTGATAGAGATGACATTATCAGAACCACTTAAAGAGGCGAATGGATGAGAGTAATCATATTTAGCGATACCAACAGAGGCTTCTTTAGTCTTTAAATCAACCTTACCAATGAATCTAAGAACTTTATTCTCTTTAGCGGCCTCTTCCTTTAATTGAGTTAATTCATTATCATATTCTGGTAATTTAGCCAAAAATTCATCCACACTTTCAATAGACTCTAATGGTTTTGGGATCAAAGATTGTACAGGGAAAGCTTGTGGGTTTTTAACGGGTAAACCGGAGATACGAGCTACAATAGTGACTTTTCTGGCGACGTCCAGCCCATTCAAATCATCTCTTGGATCTGGTTCAGTGTAACCTAATTGTTTAGCTTTCTTAACCACATCAGAGAATTTAATATCATTTGGTTTTGAAGTAGAAAATTCGTTGAAGATGTAGGATAAAGTACCAGAGAAAATACCTTCAATCTTTTCAATTTCATCACCAGTTTGGATAATTTCTCTTAAAAAGGAAATGATTGGTAAACCTGCACCGACGGTAGCTTCATGGTAAACTAAACCATCAGTTGGATTACCTGCAAATAATTGGTTCCAAACAGTGATATCAGAAGAGAATGCCTTTTTGTTTGGAGTAGCAATAGAAATACCAGATTGAATAATCTTTGGATAGAAATCAGCAATATAAGCACTTGAAGTGTTATCGACTAAGATAGCTGGATTTGGAGAACCTTTTAAGAAATCAATTATCTCTGGAATAGATAATTGTTTTTCGTTTGGTTCAGCTAATTGTTTTCTCCAGTCGCTGAATTGGATACCAGTATAGTCACGAGAAATCAAACAACCAGCAGCTTCCGCAACAAGAACTACATTGTATTGGATATCACTCTTCATAGCAATGATTTGATCTAAAAAGGCACCACCGACAACACCAGCACCGATAACAGCAACACTAACAGTTTTTTGAGCACACATATCTTTTTATTTTTGTTTCGATTTCTTTATTTTCTTTACGAAATGGTAAGGAATAAGTTATAAAAAGAGTTAAAATATAAAAGCCTTATAGGAAGTGTGTATATAATAATAATAATAATATTCAGCAGCAAGAAGAAACAAGCAAAAGAAACCATAACTGCTTAAAAAAAAAAACGAAAAAGATGTTTAAAATTTATCCTTCTAGTTATATTTTGCTATCTTTGTTTTCTCGTTTTTGAGTGACTCATGTTCATTTTACCCAAGCGTTTCACAAATTTTTTCAGAAAGAAAGAAAAGAAAAGAGAAGGAAAAAAAAAAAGAAGAAGAAAAAGATTTTATTTCATTTCTCGATAAAGTTAGAACATTAAAAGAAGAAGAGTAAAATATATTAAGAGTCACAATAATCGATGGTAATTGAGGAGTAGAATATTGAGATCATAAGATACTGTTGTTACTTGCCTGTATAATGTTGCTGTAGATGACGTAATGAATATTCTACTTGTTTATTGATAGTGGCACTAGAATTGCATATATATATATATTTTGCAAAAAGAACAGAAAAAATACAAAGAAAAATTGGGATAGAAAAAGACTGTAATGGTCCATAATTTCTATTATAATCGTTCAAGGACTTGTTTCATAATTGGAACTACCTGCTTTCTACTAGCTTCAACATTTAATTGTTTAAATTCCCAAAAACATGCGTTTAATGAATCCCCCATCTTAACCAAAGAATCAGCATCTCCATCATTTTGCCATGGTTGCAATTTTAAAAGTAGAGTCATTCCATTTATCATTGATGATACAATCTCTTTCTTTTCATTCGAACAAATTAGTCCCATTTCTCTTACAAATAAATTTTGAGTTTTATCATTATATGATGACATAATTACAAGTAAATCTAATTGATTTTCCCTTCTAAAAAAATCACATTCTTTACGGAATTGATTCATTCCATTATATTCTTTGTACATCCATTTTAATGATTTAACCATTGAACCAATTCCAACAATCATCTTATTATCATCTGATCCATTTAAATTGAAAACAAATTGTTTATAGTCCTTCTTGATAATATCTTTAACAGATAGACCTTTGATATCCTTCTTAGCTTTCTTTAATATTTTAAAAAAATTGTCACTATCATTCTTATTATTATTTAAATTAAAATCACTTTTATTAAACATTATTGTATTGATTTCAGAACCTTTTATTATCTGCTGATAATTGTTTAGTGCAATACGATCAGGCTCTTCCACTTTATGTTTGAAATTTGATGTATCTAATAATAATGCACCATACATGAATTTTATCATATCGACCATAGATGACTTGTCTTTAATTAAATCATACCAATAATTCATTATTAATGAAGTACAACTACCTGTAACTTTAATTACACGTGGATTAGCATCTCTATATAAGTTTGAATCTACATGATGATCAATAATACCTGTAACATTATCAATTAGTTCAATTGATTTATTGACTAATTCATTATGATCGACTAAGACAGCATTGATAGTTAAGTGTTCATTTGATTTCCAATTAATCAAATCTTCTTGGAAATATAGCAATTCTTCCGATATTTGATATTCTTTATTTAGCATTAAAATAATATCCTTTCTTAACTTTAAATCTCCACGAGGGATATTAATAACTGGAAATAATGGAGTATAGTCTTTGGTAAAAGAATCCTTATCTTCATATGCTTCTTCTTGTTGTTGTTTTTTGTATAGGTAATCAAAATATGCATATGACAACGCACTAGATACAGAATCAAAATCAGCTGATTCATTTCCACATACTATATTCAACTGTTTTAAATGAGGCTGAATACACGATTGAATTGGACGTGATTTTAATAATTCCAAAAACCCACGTAATGTTGAGATAGTCATTTTAAAATAATACTGTATTATTGTTACTTCCCTCCCTCTTTTCTGTCTTATTTTTTTGTTTTTATTTTTATTTTTTGAATGACCACTTTGTAGTTATTTGTTATAATACATATATTTATAAAAGCTAAACACATATGTTCTGATTTATGCACATTAAAGAGAAAAAAAAAATTTTTTTCACTCTATTTCAACTATCTTTTGAAAAAAAAAAAATATTAACATACATTATGTCATAGAAGATATTTAAATAAGTTACCATAAAAGAAACATAACAGCATATTAACTGCATCATATTGTTTCATCAAAAAAAAAAAAAAACATTTCTTAAACTTACTGAACTTGTAAAATTTTCTACCTCTTCTATTTTCGGTCTTATTTTATTTCTTTATTAACTGTGAATCAAATCAATTAAATCCCATAGGGACCGCCAACCACCTTTTCTCTCGCTTGAAAGAAATATCTGCTTTATTTTAAATCAAAGTGTCTTAAAATGTAAATGAATTCGTTGTATTAGAATTTTTACCCATCAAACAGTTAATCAGTTCATTTCGACAAGGAGCATAATACGCGGCAACACATGTCCTCCTCTTCTCGGAGGTAAAAACTATTAAACCTAAAGGGCCATGTGTAAACCCACATCCAAACACATATAATACAATGTGTACACACACACACACATATATATATATATATATATATAACTGAATAATTTCTTACAAAAGTGTTGCGCTTATTAATATATAAAATATTCTAAACTTTTTTAAACCCTTCAGATAACGTGTTATTTACAATATATAAAATAGAGCAAAACTAATATTCCGTTCACCACAAAAAAAAAAAAATTAAGAAATATCAATTAATAAACATACACAGACAATACACACAACCTACATAGGTATACGTAGAGTAAAGTATAACTATATTTAAAAAGAGACAGGTAGATTGTAAAGTCAATTGAATATATACTATTTAATAGTAGCAGCAACATAAAACTGCTTTTTTAGTATATCAATATATTTAATAAACAAACAAAGACATCCATATATATATACATATATACAAAGAATATGAATAGAACACGATACATATGGTCCGCTGTAAGAAAATACAGACCAACCAAACATATTATGGATGCTACTATTAAAAAGCCTTCGACAACATCGACTACAATCTCATCTAATAAGACTACAGTTGTTAAATCTGGATCTTCTAATAATACAATCAAAGGCTATTCCACAACTTTATCGCAAAAATTAAACCCCATTTCAAAGCCAAAGAATCAAATACTCGAAGCAATTCAAAATAAATTTGATGAAGATACTAATCCTAATACAAAGGGTACTGAGAACAATAAATTTCTACCTGAAATAGATTGGTATACATCATGGCACGGATTGGGGTCACGCCCCTTTGATAATAAAGTACAAGACATTCTTTTACAAGTCATTGAGCCTAAAGATATTGAAATTAAACCGGATGGATTAATATATCTTCCTGAAATTAAATATCGTAGAATCTTAAATAAGGCATTTGGTGCTGGTGGATGGGGTCTCGTACCTAGATCTGACACTATAGTTACACCAAATTTAGTAACCAGAGAATACGGCTTAATTTGCAATGGACAATTAGTAAGTGTAGCTAGAGGTGAGCAAGATTATTTCAATGAGACTGGGATCCCTACTGCTACAGAAGGTTGTAAAAGTAATGCACTAATGAGATGTTGTAAAGATTTAGGAATTGGCTCTGAGTTATGGGACCCAGTCTTCATTAAATCATTTAAAGAACAGTATTGTATTGAAAAGTTTGTTGAGCATATAACTACAAAGAAAAAGAAAAAAATTTGGTTAAGAAAGGATAGAAAAGTAGAGTATCCTTATAAATAAAATCGCTAGTCACAACTCATTTTCATTTTCATTGTCATATTCCTCTGCCTTCTCATCTTTCCTTAATATAGAACTCCATCATTCTCAAAGTTTTTATACCTTTCCATTTTTGTAGAACCTTGGATAATATATATATATATATGGTACGTATGTATATACCAATGTTTCTATTATATTAATAGTAACGATACCAATTCTAAAAGTTCTTGTTAATTAAATTATTTCTTAATTTGTGTCATTTTATTTAACACCTTTTAATTATTTAAACCACATTCTCTTTCCAATAAAATTGAAATTCTAATTTATTAGTGGGTTCTTGTTTAGATAAAATAAACAAACAAGTATGATACTCTTAAAATCATGATACACGCCACATTTTGTTTGATATTTGCATTTTCATATTTTTTAATTGTTTTTGGTAGACCAATTGATAAAAAAAGAGTCCAAACTAATTTTAACCTTCCAAGCAACGCTCTTGAGAATAAGGATTCAGAATTATGGAGTAAGGGTGAAAGCATAAGAGGTTTAAAATTGGGATAAATTAATTTTTTACATGTCACAGATACCCATGGATGATTAGGCTCACATAAAAATTAGAAGGATTATAATGCTAATTGGGGTCATTTTATCTCTTTCGTTGAATTGTTTAAAAAGAATCGTATTGATAGTAAGAAACAGGATTTATTAATTACTGACACTGGTGACAAACATGACGGTAGTGGGCTAAATGATGCTACTGTACCCAATGGAATAGAGAGTATTAAGATTTTTAATGAAATGGATTACAATTTATTGACTCTAGGGAATCATGAAATATATAATGAGGAAAGAGTCATTTTAGAATACTACACTACCGTTTTATCTCCTAAATTTAAGGATAAAAATATGGCAAGTAATGTTGATTTTATACTAAAAGATGGAACAGTTTTACCATTTGGCAATAAATACATCTATATGGAGACACCTGTTAATCATTTAAGAATTTTGTCTTTATCCTTTTTCTTTAATTTTCAGGATAATAATCTAAGAGCAAATGTGACTCCTATAATACAATCTTTAAAATATCCATGGTTCCAAGAGGTTCTTATCAATATCCTGAAGATAAATTGGACATGATAATTATATTTGGACATATACCTGCCCGAGATAAAGAAAACTACGAACTTAAAGATTTACATGAATTTATTAGACAATATTATCCGAACTTTATAATTCAGTATTTTAGTGGTCATACCCACATTCGCGATTTTATTGAATTCGACCCTAAAAGTACATGTTTACAAAGTGGGAGGTTTTCAGAAACTGTAGGATTCTTATCTATAGATAACGCAACTGGCAATAGTCCTGTTTTTTCAAGAAATTATATCGATTTTAATAAAAAATCATTCAAGTACCATAACAACAGTTAAGATTTATTTACTAAGAGAGGTTCCAACGTAATTCATAAGATTGCTTTATTGGAAAAGAGTTTACAATTGGATGAAGAGTTTAGCATTGTTCCTCAGAATTACTACATAATAACAAGACCTATTATTTCTGATGAAGATATTTATCATTTAATAAAAACAGAGTGTTATCTAAATTAAAACCTACATTAGTTCCTACTGATGAATTAGCTTTTAATAGAATACTTATTTTAAACATCAATGCAATAAGACTTGACCTGTATAAAGGTCTTTTTAGCAGAGATACAGAATACAATGTTTTACCATTTGCTAATGATTGAAAATATTTGAAGTTAGAAAAGCGGGTAGCTATTCAAATTGAAGATTTCTTAAATCACAGGTCTGTTACTGCCATGTTAAATTCACCAGAACAGCTATTGTTACAAAATATAGAATATCATAATGAAATCAATAAACAAAATAATAGATATAACACTGCTAAACATCAAGAGTATCTTTTCATTGATGATCCCAAAATAACTGAAGGCTACACGACTAACGATGATTATGGTTATGATGGAGATGATACACCCCATAGTTCTCAAAAACAAAAAATATACTCAATGCCCAATGTGATTCAGTCAAACAGTTTCTCACTAAAACAGGCAATAGGCAATGGTGATAAAATTATTGATTTTATTTTCTTCTCTTATTTGAAGGATGATATCTTATATGCACTACATCATATTGATCGATCAAAAAGTTATCACGAGAGTGGAATTAAAGATTATGGAGATAATTCAGTCAAAGAATTACTTCGTGATTACTTTATTGAAATTAGTTCCTAATTATATCTAAGAAAAGAAAAGGAAGAGTTTTCACTCTTTCCTGTGACTATAGTCTTATTAGCCATTTAAGTGTACAGTTAAGTTGACAAAAGAAAATGTGTATACAATGCAGTATTTCTATACATGATCGTCTTTGTCGAAAAGAGTAAATATACGTAAACCATTTAAACTTCAAGAAACAAAATACTACTATCATATATATAAATTATGAAATCCGTAATGTTTAACTAATAATATAATTTTTTATGATTGCTATGATTAAAATGTGTGGTCTAACATAATATATTTAATTTTTTTTAAAGAAGCTTATTAATATATAATATTAATTAATTTACAAACCTTGTTGGGCTCTTCTTCTGTCACGTTCTTCAGCAATGGTCAACTTAATACCCTTACCCTTTGGTAGAGAAATGTATGGCTTACCTGGTTCACCAATGATGAAAACGTTGTTTAATCTAGTAACGAAGGTGTTGTCTAAAGAATCCTTAATGTGGACTAAATCGAAACCACCATCGTGTCTTTCCTTGTGGACGATAGTACCAACACGACCCAAGTTACGACCACCAGTAACGTAAACTAATTTACCGGTGTCGAACTTAATGAAGTCGGTAATCTTACCAGTGGCCAAATCAATCTTAACAGTATCGTTAACCTTGATGTTTGGATCTGGGTATCTAATAGTTCTACCATCGTGGGTGACAACGTATGGAATACCTTTCTTACCTAATTGGACTTTCTTGACCTTACCTAACTTGTAAGTAGCTTCTTCGTCAGTGATTCTGTGAACAGCGAATCTACCCTTGACGTCGTAAACTAATCTAAAGTTTTCGTTAGTGGCTTCTAAAGTGATGACATCCATAAAACCGGCTGGGAAAGTGGTGTCAGTTCTAACTTTACCATCAACCTTAACGTGACGTTGCATTAAAATAGCTTTAACTTCACGACCGTTTAAGGCATACTTTAATCTGTTTCTTAAGAAAACAATTAATGGTAAGGATTCACGCAATTTGTGTGGACCAGCGGATGGTCTTGGAGCGTAACAACCAGATAATTTGTCCAACAACCAGTGGTGTGGAGCTGCTAATCTCTTAAGATGCTTCTTTCTGTAACAAAAATGTAAAGGAACAGGAATACATTGGCATAAAAATTAATGGAAACACCAAAAATTCATTACAAGTAGATATCAATTTGTTAGTAAAACTCCTGTCAATATTTATGTTAAAATAAGCTGACGTTTTGTAAAGAAAACAAGTAAAATTTAGGACGATTTTACTGGATTTTGTTATTATTGTTAATTTTAATTTATCTATCATTTTACCTTGAATGAGCCAAAAATTTTATAAATATTCTTAATTTCATTATATCTTGTGTTTCAGATGGTACAATCCTATATGGCCATATAACTTATTAATATACATTTTATCCCAGTATTATTTTTACAATTTGTTTATCATATTTTTGAATCGTTCCAAAGAAAAACTTGTTTAAATACCGTGTCTCATTAATACTATTAAAATATCCAACTTTAACATACGGTCCTCTAGCCATCTTTTCTTAATCGGTTCGATATCAACAGTTTCTTTTGTCTAGTTAGATATAAAATATGTGAATTTGTTATAGTGAACAAAATATAATAATTTTCCAGTATTGCTCTTAGTAAATATCACTTAATATTTACATATATGTAAGATATTGCCTACAAAGAGGGAGGTACCTACTACTCTCAAGGGTTGGTGAGACTCACAGAGTACAGCAGTAGCAATTGGTAAGAAGAATCTCTGTTTACGTGGTAAACTTACGACAATTCCTTGAGGGAAACTTTTTCCTGACAGTGCACAACCCTGGCAGAGGTCCCTTTGGTCAGGACCATAAACTGAAACACTCTGTGTCTAGAGGATAAGGATCTTTACCAAGAGGACACCCGATATGTTACTATGGTGCTCGAATAGATAACAGGAACTTTTTCCTGGTGCTCAATTTCTGTTTTTCCGAGAAATTCCGTTTTAGGAAATCAAAAAAACTGTTGATTAACTATTTCACTTTCCTAAATCTCTGAAGTGTACGGGTTTATTAAAACAGTAATACATATGTTCTGAGTTTACTTCTCATATTTAACAAAAGTATGTTCAGTTAAAAGACTTGTCATATGGAAATAGCCGCCATTATTCATTCTCTTTTAAGAATCCACATTTAATGTACAGATATAAAATTATTTTCTAATTCAACCCAAATATTTTATTTCTATAAATTTATTAACTCTTTCATAATAAAAGCATGGAAATAACAATACAATTAGAAATTATATCGTACTTTTATTCTTTAATTTTAAAACTTCCTTCTATACTCTGATCCATTTTGTATTGAATAATTGATTTCTTTATATAAATTGGTAACAAAATAATTCTATTTACTACTCGTCAATTATAAATATATTATTTGAATAAAACGAGAAGTTAGGTACACATTATCGATACAAACAAAATTGTGTTTTTTCTACCCCATATAACAACATGCAAATTAATTTTAAAACTATCAAAATATATATTTCTTTATTTTCTCCCAGAAAAAAAAATATTTTTTTTTTCCTTTTTGGCATATAGAGAAATTGATAAAAAAAGGTTAAATATATCGTTAATTAATACATATAGAAGCGTATTAGATTTAATTTAAAAAATAGCAAATTGACCTATATCAATTTTAACTATAATCTCCAACCAGCCGATTTTATATAAGAGCATCTATCGCTCTCCTAATGGTGTCCAAAGGAGCTTTACTTTTTTCCATTATTTTTCTACTACTAACTCAATTTAAGTTAGGAATATCACTCGAACAAAATGTAACACACAATTTCAATAAAAAGTCACAAAATCATTCTTACTCGTTTACCAATTCTGAAATACTAGAAAAACGGAATGAAGTAAAAGATTTGATCGATTTTGCATTAGATAGTTACTTGAATTTTGGTTGGCCATTCGATGAAGTTAGACCCATCTCCTGTCTTCCAAATAAAAGAAATTGGGATGACCCAAATGATATCAATAAAAATGATGTCTTAGGAAACTTTACCACAACTTTATTTGATTCGCTGACAACTGTTGCAGTTATTGGTGATGTGAAAAGATTTAAATCAATGGTTCAGCTAATAGACTCCACTTATAGACCACACAACTATTCTTTTAATAGCGATGTAACAATTCAAGTTTTTGAAACTACAATACGAATTATTGGGTCTTTGATTTCAGCACATATGTATGCCAGTGATCCAAGAAAAAAAGTATTTTTGGGAAAGGAATATCTAGATAATCCCTTCCTTTTAATCTTAGCAAAAAACATGGCAGATAAACTATTACCAGCATATTTAACAGAAACAGGATTACCATATCCAAGAATCAATTTACTAAATGGAATTAAGGGAATACCAGAAGAATATCTTTCCGAAAATAATGTGGCGGGGATGGCATCACCAATGTTCGAATTTACCTTATTATCGTACCTTACCTATGATTCAAAATACGAATTAATTACAAGATATGCATACACAAAACTTTGGGAAACAAGAACCAATTTAGATTTATTGATCTCATCCGTAAATCCTCAGGATGGACTCATTCGTGGTATGATGACAGGAATTGGTGCATCAATTGATTCGTTTTATGAATATGCATTAAAGGGAAGCATTCTTTTCGATGATTATGAATTATATCAGATATGGGAACAATCTTATAACGCACTGAAACTTTATTCGCGCAGTGACTGGTTCTATTCAAACATCATGGCTGATACTGGATTTTTGGCTAACGGTTGGATTGATTCACTAAGTGCCTTTTGGCCTGGCTTACAAGTATTAGATGGTGATTTAGAAGATTCAATAAGAAAACATTTATTATTTAATAAACTTTGGAATATATTTGGAACTATCCCAGAAAGATGGGCTTTTAATCCTACTGCTGAACAAGTTCTTAAACATGAAAGCACGGGAGCACATAAGAGTTACGAGGAATATGTATATGGATGGAAATCAATTATACCTTTAGAATGGTACCCATTAAGGCCTGAATTTGTTGAATCTACATATTTTTTGTATAGAGCTACAAGAGACCCCTTTTACTTAAACATTGGTTATCAAATTTTAAATGATTTACAAAACAAATTTAAAGCAAAATGTGGATTTGCTGGAATTCAAAATATTGAGACAGGAGAGAAACAAGATAGAATGGAGACTTTTGTGATTAGTGAAACGTTGAAATACCTATATCTTTTATTTGATGAGTCGAATGAAATTCATAAAAGTAGAGATAATATTATTTTTAGTACTGAAGCACATCCTGTATGGTTAACGAAAGAAATGAAACAATTATATCAAAAGAACAAATATTTTAATGACACTGTTTATATAAATCATTTAAGGCGTTGCCGTGAGTATGATAAACAAGTGAAAAATATTGATACTGAAAAATTCGAGTTTCTTTATCTAAGATTCAAAACAGATAAATACATAAAACCAGAAAACTTCTATATTCAAGGAACTTGCAAAAATATTTTAAAAAACTGGAAAGACACTAGAAATTCATTACCATATTCAACTATCTTGAGTAAAACACCAGATTTATTTGAAATAGAAACTAGATATAATATTTCACTCCCAAATTCATGTCCGTATTCAAAGTCTATGGAATTAAATCCGTCATTCTATTATCAGTGGTCAGATCCAATTTACAGTAAATCAAAGAGAATTCAGACTACGGAAAGTTTCGAAATTATGTTATCGTTTGATAACAATTATACTCCACCTATAGTTGTTAAGAATCAACATAATAAAATCTTCAACTTTAGTTATGTTTCTGGTACAAAGAAATTTAGATTGGAGAAAATAATACCTGGACAAATTGATATATATGGAAATGTATTAGATTTGGATTTTGTAACAAAAACAGATTCTTTTAATGTTCCTGATGAACAACCTTGCGGGAAAAGGAGGAATCATAATAAAAAGGAGACCCCCCTCGGTATGGTATACAGAGCTACTGTGGTGGATGGACTAAGATTAGAGAAAGGTGATATTATAGTGATGAATGGTACAAAGATTAAATCGCAAATAGACCAACAGTACTCTTCCTTTTCCTCCTTTTTTCATAGAAGAAAATCTGAATTAGATCAATTCCAATTGGGCTATAATCGTGATAACCAATTAATGTTCGGTTGTATTCCTGTAATCAATGTCTATTTGACGTGATATGAAAGGGCCACATGTCTCAAGTTCTTCAAGATTTATAATCATAGATATTCCAATAAAGCATTATTAATCTGTTTCTCTTTTACTGCCTTAATAAACATATTCGTATTTTAAATCCGAAGATATTACCCTCATTTTCGTTCAAAAATTTCCCGGTTTCTTCCGAAAAAAGACAATATGATAAAGAAAAAAGGAAGAAAAGAACAATAATAGTAATTAAAGAACAATTTCAAAAGATGAGATATTTTTTCCCTTTTAATCAATTGAAGTTAGAGAAGAGGAAAGGAGGAAAGAGGGGAGGAAAGATATGCAGGGAATGTCGAGATATCAACTGTATTTCAAAAGTTAATAAGCAAATTCAAGCCATCATTTGCAAAAGCCTATTTCTACTATAACTGTATTTAATTATTTATTGTTCTTAAAGAACAAAAAAAAAAGAGCTGTAGGTATTACAAAAGGTGACATTTAAATATTTTATTAATTATTGGACATTATTTGTATAGAATTGTATTTTATTCCAGCAGTTTTCAGACTAATTAAATACGTTTTTTTTTTCTTTTTTAATTTAACATTTACTTAGTCATCCAAGAGTCTGAGCAGCCTCTTTTAAAGTTATAGAAGAAAATAACAACAATCAACAATAAAGTCTAGACATAGCTTACCACCAAACATATTGATATCAACATATCTTCTGGTTTGATATAACTACCATTGGGTATCATTAATATATCATTCATATTATTTTAAAGTAGTATATTTTTTTTGTTATTCCCTTAATTTCTTTCCCACTCTAAAAATATATTAATCCAATATTTATCTAACACCCGTCCACTTTGTATATCAATTGCAAAGCTTTGACATAAAGTAAGTTTAACCAAGAACACTATATTGTATAATTGTTTTCAAATTTTATTTATTATTTCGTCCCTGTTGATTAAATTCTTTTTTTATCTATATTTACTTAATAATAAACGAGAAAAATTGTTTATATTATCAAAGTGCTTGACCTTTATTGTCGATTGCCCTATATTTTAGAAAGAAAGAAAGAAAAAAAATTGTCATTTCTATTTTATTGCTAACTTACTTATTTTTTGACCTGAATTAATATTTCATTACTACTATACTATTATAGATTTGTCAATATTACCTCATATTCCTGTACCATATATTTAAATTTGCTTCCTTTATTTAATCTACAATTAATATGAACATTTTTAGTGGTAATAATAAACCAAAACAAAATGGAAATATCGCTTCATCGATTTCACATAACAGTGGTGGGTTTTTTCCCAAGTTTACGTCCCAACGTGCCATACCAACTATTGCCCTAAGTCCAAATTCATATGCAATGGGTACAACTGGTATTAATACTGAACCTGTTATGTCTCATATGAATTTACAAGAAAGTATTCATGGTAATAGCCATGATTCACAATTTATTAATAGTAACAGCAATCATGGGGCTAACAATCCATCTATTTCTAGTAATAACAGTTATGACATGATTGATTCTTCAACCCGAATATATTCTGCCAAACAATCCCTAACCAATGCTTCGTACGGCTATCAACAAAATGGTATGTCTACAGTAACTCAAGAATCTCAGTCTCATTTAACCGTACCAGATCCTGAACAAATTACTACTACTACTACTACTACAGGTAGCCCTTCCAGTGGTATTCCAAGAGGAAAATTAGAAGTTACTATTATTGAAGCTAAGAACTTATCAATAAGAAGCTCATATTCACAACCGTATGTTGTTTGTACTTTTGAGAGTTCAGAATTTATATCGAATGGTCCTGAATCTATGAATAACAAGCTATCTTTTAGCACTTATAATCAATCTGACCACCACAACGATCTACCGGTAATAAAAGAAAAGTTAATTAAAAAGCAACTTTATACACATAGTTCATCTTCTCAATTGAATAAATTAATCGATAATACAAATATTATTATATCTCATAGATCTGATGAAAGTCCTGAAAATTATTCAAATCCAAAGTGGCATCATGAAACCACTTTCGATGTTCTCGGAGCTCATTCAGAATTGGATATCTCTGTTTACGATGCCGCTCAAGATGATAAGTTTTTAGGTCAAGTTAGATTGCATCCAAATATTCACACTTCACAAAATATTAAACATGAGCAATGGTATACTTTACAAAGTCGTGTCCTTGATGAAACTGTAAGTGGAGAAATTCTGGTAAAATGGCATTATAGAGCTACCAAAAAAAGACATTATGGCCCACAGGATTTCGAAGTATTAAGACTATTAGGTAAGGGCACATTTGGCCAAGTTTATCAAGTTAGAAAAAAAGATTCTAGGAGGGTCTATGCAATGAAAGTTCTATCTAAAAAACTCATTGTTAAGAAAAATGAGGTGGCTCATACAATCGGTGAAAGAAATATTCTTGTAAGTACTGCCACAAATGCATCTCCATTTATTGTATCATTAAAATTTTCATTCCAAACGCCGACTGATTTATACTTGGTTACAGATTTTATGAGTGGCGGTGAATTATTTTGGCACTTACAAAGAGAAGGTAGATTTAGTGAAGACCGTGCAAAGTTCTATATTGCCGAATTAGTTTTAGCTTTAGAATATTTACATGATAATGACATTGTTTACAGAGATTTAAAACCAGAAAATATTATGTTAGATGCAAATGGAAATATTGCATTATGTGATTTTGGTCTTTCTAAAGCCGATCTAAAAGGTCGTACAAATACGTTTTGTGGTACTACAGAATATTTAGCCCCAGAACTATTGTTAGATGAAACCGGGTATACCAAAATGGTTGATTTCTGGTCACTTGGTGTCTTAATATTTGAGATGTGTTGTGGATGGTCTCCATTCTTTGCTGAAGATAACCAGAAAATGTATCAGAAAATTGCATTTGGTAAGGTTAAATTTCCTAGGGATGTTTTATCTCCAGAAGGTCGTTCTTTTGTCAAAGGTCTTTTAAATAGAAATCCTAAACATAGATTAGGTGCCATTGATGATGGCAGAGAATTGAGAGCCCATCCATTTTTTGCTGATATTGATTGGGATGCATTGAGACAAAAGAAGGTACCACCACCATTTAAACCCCACTTGACTTCAGAAACGGACACATCAAATTTTGATCCGGAATTTACTCAAACATCAACATCTTTTATGAATAAACCACAAATTGCTGCTACCCCACTGTCACCAGGGATGCAAGCTAAGTTTGCAGGTTTTACCTTTGTTGATGAATCGGCAATGGATGATTATTATAATAGCGCTTACAATAACAGGAAGATTTTACAAAATTCATATTATATGGAACCTGGGTCATTTATTCCTGGTAATCCAAACCTACCACCAGATGAAGATGTCATTGAAGATCAAGATGATGATATGTATATGGGTTCATCAAAAGATACTCACAACGTTTCCCATATGGATTTTGATGACGATCAACATATGGATGATGAATTCGTAAGTGGTAGATTTGAAATTTAATTTATATATTATTTTTGTTACTCCTATTATCTCAAGCAATAAATATTTAACCATTAGATCTTATTATAGACATGTTTAAATAATACATGTGTTATCAATAGATTATTCGCATATATGCGATCTTCTTTTCCTCTTTCTCTGTCTACCTCCTCTCCTCTCACTATTATATTTTCAACATAAGCTTTGTTACTTTTTAATTTTGTAACATATACAAACACATACATGTAACAATAAACAGGCCATTTTGCTATAAAGTAATATATTAATTAACTCAACCCATTAATCACATGTGTCTTATATGGTAACCTCTCATCTTGATCTCGGTACGAAAAACTTGATTGAAAAACGGAAAGATATTAAACCATTTAGTTACTGTTTTTCAGTCTTCTTTGAAGTTGTCTTCTTTTGGATATCTCCTTGGTAAAGGATACTAAACATTATGGATATTTTTAAGGACACTTTAGGTCGCTTAAAAATTTTTAAATAATGATTCCTATATATATATATATATATACATACATAAACAAATCAAAAGAAAACCTAGACAGATAAAGAAGAAGCCAAAAATAGAAACCGTTTTTTATTGTATTGGATTATGCTTTATCTTGCACACTCTGGTATAATTTCTTTGTTCATTTAGAAAAAGGTTCTTTAACTCCTGAGTAATGTTGGATATTTTGCTTATACTATTTTTTCTTATTCTTATTATACAATATTTATTATATCGATTCTCCTTGGCTCTTCTTACCAAGGAGCACATATTGTAAATAAAATATAAATATTCTTCTATACATGAAGAGGTTTAATTTCTATTTTTATGGAAATTTTTTAGTGAATATTTTTTTCTCGATTTGCGGAGCAGTGTTAAAACGCAAACATCATGACTTTAGTATCCTGATTGTCAAGAAAGTACGTAGAATTCTAGTACTCTCTGTAATTTTTTCAACTTCAATGTCACTCTGCAT
This sequence comes from Arxiozyma slooffiae, assembly GCA_017347545.2. Classification (NCBI taxonomy): domain Eukaryota; kingdom Fungi; phylum Ascomycota; class Saccharomycetes; order Saccharomycetales; family Saccharomycetaceae; genus Arxiozyma; species Arxiozyma slooffiae. The sequence goes on along the minus strand of JAFHAQ020000006.1, from coordinate 208,736 downwards.
TGAGTATTGTGAGTTTTCCATATTGATTTAAGTTTTGTTCAACAATTGTGAGAAAAATATACTTGTAAGGAGCTCAAATTGGAAAGTCAAAAATACGTACCTCACGGGTAACGCTTAATGTCGAGGCGAAGGAGTTGGAACAGCAGAAACTCTAGGCTCCAGCGGTGAGGCTATTCAAACGATCGTGGGATTAACCTTTGTGGTACTTTATTGAGAAACTTATTTAAGAGACCTTTGAATATTGAGACAGTGCCAGAAGTAATTATCAGAAATAACATTCTTGTTTTATCTATTAGGTTATACCTAACAGATAACATTGTTAAAATTATTAAGAATATTGATAATAAAAAGAACAACGATGGGAAATATATATTTGCTTTATTAGTTTGAATCAACGACTATATAGTTTGTAAGTGTTTATATATAATTGATAACCATATTCTAGTAGACAACTTGCGATAACCCCTTACAATACTATATATAAGTAATGCCATAAAAAAATAAGCAAATGCTCATTGATTACTTTAAAAATTAGTATTTTTTGAAGGGGAGAATATATAGTGAAGGAGAGATTTCAATGGTGTATATCGTAAAAAGCAAATTGACCCTAAACTTAAAATCACCATGTACCTAATGATAAGAACATAATACAGTTCAAAAAGGGAAAATGAAGATCATACTAAAATATTGATATTGCGAATATATCTTTTTATCAAAACCATGTTACAAGGACTAGTTTTCATCAAATAATGTTGGAATTAACAAAACTACATTAACATTACTTATATCTTTGTAAAAAAAAAACAATTAAGAACTCTTGCGTTTGTGTCTATGTTTTGCCAAATGTTTTGAAGTAAACAGCAAATAGGGAAGTAATTTATTAAAAAGGAAAAACACCTTATAAATTGTGTGAGACAAATTTGATTTAAGTCAACATGTGCAGTTTATTTGGCCCTGAGTTCTAAGTTTGAGCCATTATTCCTCCAGCTACAAAAAAAATGACAGTCTAACTAAAAATTAACAAAAGAATGTCACAGTGTGATTCTTGCATTGAATACTGATATTAGTGTTATTAAAATACAATACCATAAATATATATATATATAATTATTTACAATAAAGTTATTATTATTTTTTTAAAGAATGTTACAACAGCGTTCCATATGCTATTGATTCTATTATTACAACACGCACTCCGTTACTCTTTCAAAGAGAAACACAATAACGTACTTATCTTTCAAACATATTTACGTAATTCGTCCAAGATATCTACAGAAGCTGCCATCCTCTCACACGTAATCATTAATTTATTTTTTTTTAAACAAATCAATAAAGATGCTTCTAATTTACTTAATAATTTCTTAGATATCCCGCAAACTTTACAAAAATATTGATGTGAATGAACAAAATCTTCAGTCAACTTTGCGCCTACTCTGATCGTTGCAATTATTATCCTATGTATTTCATCTTGATGTAAGACATGTGTACATTTCATATTTTCATTTGATTGATGTTTTCGTAGAAAAAGAATCTGAAATAAATAAGTAGCTGTTTGATAGATTATTGATCCAAACATACATTTTGATTGTATTCTTTGTAACAAATCATGATAACTAATAGACGGTGTATTTTTCATACGGAAGGTATGAAATTTATTAGGACTTGTCAGCTGATCGTCTAACATATCCTCTCTATGAGACAAATCACTAATTAGACGTATGGTCTCTTCGAAATTGGCTATTGCTTGTTCTACCGAAAAAGATATGTTTTCAATATTATTATTGTTTGGATCATAAAGTAATTTTATTTGAAAATCGTCATCAAGCTCATTAATTTTAGTTATGTTATTTTCTTCTTTATTAACTATATAATTCTGAATAGTTTTTCTACAACTCATCTCTGAAAAATCAAATGGTGAGGTAGAATCAACAGATTGATTATTAAAGATAGAATTCTCAGTATCGAGATAAGGGTGTCCTATATCATCATTTTTATCATCAACATTATTAATATTGTCTTCAGATCGACATAATTCACCATTAGGTAAAATATTATCTAATGTGACATCTATGTTTTCGGAATTACCAGTACAGATTGTATCTAATCCATCTTCACTCAAATCAAAATTCGACAAAGATTCTGTTCTATTGGTACCATTATCACTTAAAAGCTTATAAAGACTATTTCTTACACTTGTATTACCGTCTGAATTAAGAGCGCTCAATCTATCTATGTTATCTCCAATAAAATCATTTAACTCCGATGCAGTTTGTAAAAGATCTTCAATACCACGTTTACTTTTACATACATCATCACAATTTTTGTCTAACTTAGTATCAAATCTGACTCTTTTATTGTTACTTATTGTATTGTTAGTAACCTCACTTAAGACATTATTCTCAATATCATTAGCCTCATTATCTCGAAGTGTGGAGTTAGTTTCAGTCAACAATAAATCAGGGAAATTTGTGTTGTGATTAAGCAAAGTTGGTTTGATGGGCAACTCAAAGTCATTCTCATTAAAGTCAGCCTCATCTTCATCTTCATCTAATTCAGATAAACTTCCAGTAAGAATAGTTTTATATATCAAACTCTTTGATTTTTGAATCATATTTTTTAAGATTTCAATTATGTTTAAAATTGAATAAAATAATACAACTTTCCTAAATCAAAAAAAGGTTCTTTAATACACGCAATATACGATATTTGAACTGAATATACACCTAATTTATTCTAATAGTAGAAATGCGAGATATGAAAATAATAAAAGATATCTCAAAGAATTAAAAAAAAAAATAAAAAGATGAAGTAACTCTATACCAATGCAGTGATTTTGGCATTTAATAATTGACAAAAAATGTAAATATGTTAATGCTTTGGTAAAAAAGTTTAATTTAAATGCTTTAATCCTTTTCCTATTTATTTATTTATTTATTTATTTATTTATTTATTTATTTATTTATTTTTTTATCTTTTTGGTAACTTCGAATTTCAATATTAATATTATTAGTATACAAATAAAATCTCCGAAGACGTCCTACTTTTTTCAAAAAGAATTCCCTGCAATGAATTTGTTGTCATTTTAACAAATGTTCTAGAGTCTTACTTCTAATCCTTTATGTAGTTGATCTTTGTTTCATAATTATATTTACCATTTCTCTTCCCTTTTGAGACATTCTTTCGGAATTATTTCTTCACTACTTTTTTTTTTCTCTCTATCGGTAATTGAAGAAGGAAAAAAGTTAATTGTTTATAGTTACTCAAAAAGGTATAATAATATCAACTAACAATTATTATTAAGAGTGAATAAAAAGAACGGTATGTAATATATATATATATATAACATGCTTGACTGCTTATTCAATACCCGACGTTGGTAAGTTAATGATTCAGGAAAAAAAAAACTATAATAATGATAAAGAAGGACAAAAAAAGAAAAAAATAAAAAAAAAAGAACAGGAAGGATCAGTAGTGACGTGCCCGACGTTCCATTCACATCATCTATAACTTGATTTATAGAAAATCGTATGCTAAGCAAGATACATTCAAATATATATTGAGCGGTTAAGATAATACTTACACATCTAATAATATTATAGAAAAATTAAATATAAATATAAAAGCATATCTTTAGTACACTTAGTATAATCTGAAAGCTGGACCCATAGTAGATTTAATAACTAAGGAACCAACATTTTGCCAGTGTTTCTTTAATAAAGAGACTAAGAAGTTAACAGCCATCAAGATTTGGTTAACTAAAACGGATTCTTCCATTTCGACGTTACCAACAGCAACAGCTAAACATAAGACCTTCTTCAATTGGAACTTGATGGTAGATCTGACATCAGTGACCTTACCAAGTAAATCATCGTTGTGGGAGACTGGGGTTGGGAACTTACCGGCCTTAGATAATTGTGGACCTAAAAGTCTTGGAACTTGCTTAATTAAGACTTCAGAAGCAATGAAAGCATTGTACTTCTTAGATAACTTCTTAATTAGCTTCTTGTTCTTGTTTAACTTCTTTAAGTCATCGACGGACATGGCATCGACACCAATGGATTTAGCTCTGTCAACATCAAAAGCATCACCAAAGATACAGATAGACATGTTTGGTCTTGGACAGTTTGGTAACTTTAAAGAACCAGAGAAACGCTTGTCTCTTTGTGGGTCATAGTTCTTCAAACCGACTTGTAATTCGACGGTTTCTAAGAAGTTTCTCTTCTTAGTTTCAGTAGAATATTTCAATAATTCTCTGACGTGTTCTCTAACTTGGGAGGAAGAAATCTTAGACATCTTTATTTTTTTTTTTTTATAGTTTGGTTTGTTAGTCTTCCAAAAGATTTGGTATTCCTAGAGGCTTTCGACTTGAACGGTTCTTTTTTATTATTTTTAAAAAGAATGCATATAATAAAAAGACCCAAATATACGTTCCAATGCTTGACAATTACATATAAAAATCTTCTATAATTTAAAGTCACTAGAATTGCTACTAACCATGCTAATCCCTTGTTGGATTTTTGCTTACCAAAGGCATCGTTTCAAAATTCCAGAAAAGTTCACTAACTTTTGGCTTCTGAGTTTTGATTTTTGTTTCTTGTTGATACATACTTTTTTGTGTAAAGAACAAATTTAACGAAAGGCGAAAAAAAAAAAATCAAATAGAGTTTCCTATTATAGTAATTACCAATAATGTTCTTTTGGAAAACATAAAAAGTATAGGGTGTTCTGATGTTACAGAACGGTCTTAGAATTGTAGTAATTGAACCTAATTTTACAAATACTTACAAAAAGTGAAAAAGTATATTAATAAAAATTTCTGTTGTTATTTATAATATTTAATATGAACACCAAACGTTCTATGTGTTACGTATAATTATTTATTTATAAGGTGCAAAGTTGTAGTCATCTATAATATTTTACAATTATTAAATTTAATGGAGATAACTTCATGAATAGATAAAAATATCAAATCACCAAGGGGACCAACTTTATACTATGATAAAAAAGGTAACATATATTTGTTTCTTATTTTATAATACACATATATATTATTTCTTTATCGAGTAAGAGGTCTATATAAAAATATGCTTCATGTAAACTATATCTCAATTATATAGATTAAAGATCATAGTTCCCGCTGTTTGAACTGAAATAACGAAATATATCACTATCCGAACTATATCACTGGTGACACTGTGTCATTTATTCTGTAAATTTGAAAATTTATTGAAAAATCTTTCCCTTAGAGTTGGTCTTCTACTTAAATGATTAATAGAATAATCCTCATTAGATATAAATCCTCTTTTTTTCACTTTCTTCATCAGAATTTAAGAAGATATTCCTATAGTGGAGAGTTCCGTAGTTGTTTTTTCTTAATCTATTTCATGATCTTTACCAATATTACTTAATGTCAACAACACATTGACAACGGAATGTCCTTCGTAGGTTTAAATCTTAAATCTGAATTCTCAGAAAATATAACTATACCAATGAAATTTAAAATCATCATTAACAACACAAAAGAGAATGCAGCATTGATTTTAAAGAAAATCTACACCATAATAGCAGAAACACTATATATAAGGTTGACCAAATATACCTGGAAAAAAAAATATAAGAATAAAAAAATGTTGATAATCATCACAACACTGATATAAATATTTAAAGTATTTGTCAAACGATCCAAATAAGGCTTTTAATGGATGATCGCACCTCAGTATACCACATCAAGCGTCCATGTTACCAGTACTTGTGTTTTCCCTAAAGCTTGTGCAAATCCAATAAATAAAGACTTTACCAACATATAAATCTGAAATACAAAATCACACCAACAGAAATGAGCTTTAAACATGGTGTACAAAATTACACATCTATGAAGTACTTTTTCATCACCATATAGTAAAGAAGCTGGGTTATTATAAACTTCAATAGATCTTTGAGCAAAATATCATGATCTATAAGCGATCCAAATCATCAATCCAATAGATAGTACCAAAAATAAACATGTAATGATGATAACTGCAACAGAAACTCTATCAGTGAATGCCCAGAAACCTGATATAGTCACTTCAGTAAAGCTAATATAAGTGTGTCTTAACAATGCACCTTTAAGAATAATTCACCAATTGTTTCTAAATTCTGAAAATCTGCTTATTTTAACTCATCCAATTTCTATATACACATCAGCACTATATTTTAATACTAATAATAAAACCGGCCGAAACATATCCGCATAATACAAAGAATGTACAACAAATCTGAACAAATGACCGAAGTATTTTCAATTCGCATGTCATGAACAACTCTTTTAATACCTCTGATAATTGATATACTTTGATTTCCATGCACGTTTATATAAATCAGTGTATTTAAGGTAGTCTAACTATATTTGTGTCAGTACACTCATTGATGTAGACGTCAAATACATGGATGTGGTACCACCCGCAAAATCAAAATACCAACGTTAAATCTTTTGCATAAAGTGAACGTTAATTAATCTCATTGACCATGCTAAATTTTTTGTCTACGATGAGGTGATTAGCGGAACTGTATGAACATGTTTCATTGCTACCACTACAAAAGATTGAAAATAGAGAAAAACAGACATAGTGTTAGAAGATATATGAGAAGCAACAGTAGAATTACAAAAAGAATTACAAAACGTAGATAATAATAAACCCATCCCTGATACCACAACAATAGTCCACTCGACACCTGTTTGAGCAACAGAATTACCATTTGAGAAAAAGGCCTGTAGACATGTCACTTCTTGACTTTCATTATTATAGACATTTATTTTAGTATATGAATCAATACCTGGAATCTGATACGCTATCCCAGGAATCATATCAATATATATATATATATTTGACACATAATCTATAAGTTCGATTTGAATAGTACCTGGACGTAAGGAACAAAACTGTTTCCAATTTAGAGAACATAGATCTAACCTTTTAGTGATAACTTGAATCCATATGGGTAGACAGGAATATATACATTAACGTAAAAAATAACCAATAGTAACAACATCAAGATTGTAATGTAAAGATCTGTCATCACGATTGAAGACTATATTAACAGTTTTGGAGGAAATTTGCGAATTTGCCATACATGTAACCAATGAGGTAGCAACCAATTTTTTTTGCTAAAATAGTTGCCTGGATACAAAGACCAAAATATAGCTACCGCTTGATAAGGATGTTCAAAGGGATGAGTTTTAGTTATTTTGTAAAGAGATGAAATTTAAAATAATAAAAATACAAAACACAACATACTAAAAATAAAAAAAAAACAATATAGTGTCTGATGGAAAAAGAATATCAGTACTAATGCAATAATAAAATTACTTATACAGAATATATGTTAGTATCAACAAAATGACGTACATTCGGTATCTCACGTTATTCTATAAAGAAGAGAAGGATATATATTTTTAATTCATTTAAAGAAGTACAGATATATTGGCGACAGATTTCAGCAAATGTTCAACAGAGAGTGAATTTCTTTGTTCCTTTTGTAAGTGAAGCCTATAGCTGTGATATAACTTTTGTTAGAAAAAAAGAAATTGACTCTGAAAACAAAAGATTCCAATAAAGTTTCAATAAAATATACACAAGGATATTAAACTTAAGCTCTTACATATATAATAAACAACAACTTCATCAGAAAATAATCATGAATCTTCCTTCGATCTGATATGATTCTAAAAATTTCAAACACCCTCTACTTTTGTATTTCCTTTTTCCTATTTTTATTTTAACATAAACTCCAAAATTTATTCCTCTTTTACACTGTGGTATAACACTTCTTGTAACAAATGTATTGTTGTGTGTTTTCCAGGTTTTACTGGATGGGTTTCGTAAGTAGCTTGGTTTTATTTTATCTTTTTTTTTTACTTACTTTGTGTTGTCATTTTATAAAACTTTTCACTTTTAATGTATCAAAATTTTTATTGTAATTATCTAGTCTAGTAATAATAGCCACAAAGGTAAATTAAACATATACGAGAAATTAGAAACATTAAGACCTTTTGCTATATAGCAACTCTATGTATTTTGTAATATTTTTAATTACTATATGAACCTCTTAGATGTATTGCTTACAGTCAAGATAATTCGTTTTTATATTTTACACCGACAAACAGGGACAACTGATCCATTATATGCTGAAGCCAGATCGTTACTGCGATTTGTTCCATTTAATTTGGGTCCATATGATTCCATAATATTACCTGCAGTTTTTTGGTGAATATCAATAATGTTCATTCTTCTATTATATTTTTTGAATTGAACATCCGGCCATGATAATTTTAGAACATCATATATGTTATCGATATATATTACCTCCAATCCAAATTTCTCTTTTATAAGTGTTAATTCTTCTATTTTTTCTAGGTCAATTACTGGATTATTTGGTAACAATTCTTCGTCGAAATCTGTGACACATTCGATAACATCATTTCGATTTCCTTGTGGAATTAATACTCTTTTCATACCATACATTTTAGCACCTAACAATTTCTCTTTTACACCACCAATAGGTAAGACTTTGCCACGCAATGTTATTTCTCCCGTCATACACAAAAGTGGATCTATGCTTCTTTGTAATGCAATGGACATTAATCCCAAAGTGATTGCAACACCTGCGCTAGGGCCGTCTTTTGATACTCCCCCCATAGGGACATGTAAATGAAACTTTTTATGTATGAATCGGTTGTATAAATCGTTATTCGTTACTGAGGTTTTCAAACTGCGTTCCAAGATAGATTTTACTACACTAAGTCCAATATCTATCGATTCTTGTAAAATAGAACCAAGGTTACCTGTTGCTTTTATTTTGGGTCCATCAAATGATTTATCTTCTCCAATCTGAATAATTTCAAAGACTAATACACTTCCTGTACCATCAGAATTGCATGAGAGACCATTCACTATTCCATAATTTAAAGAGTATGGTATATTGGACAATAATTCTTTTGTAATTGGATGTAATGGGAACCCTAGATATTTAATTATCTGATTTGATTTTACATTGTTATCCGCAGGAAATTTGTTTCCATTTTCAATAAATTCCACAACCTTCCCTCTAACAATTTTTGAGATCTTTCTCTCCAGTTCACGTACACCGGCTTCTCTAGTATACTCAGTGATCAACGATTCCTAAGTTTGATAGTCGATTTTGAATGTACCATTTTCGCATTTATCCAACCCATTTAATTTAATTTGTTTAGGTAATAAAAACCTGTCCCCAATTTGAATTTTCTCCTCTAGTGTATATCCGGGAAGAGCGATAACTTCCATACGATCCAATAGAGGTCTTGAAATTGAGGAAATATCATTAGCAGTACAAATAAACAACACTTGAGAAAGATCAATAGGGAACCCAATATAATGATCAGTAAACGAAGAGTTTTGTTCTGGATCTAAAATTTCCAGTAACGCAGCAGCAGGGTCACCATTAGCACCACCACGAGTTCTAGTTCTTCCATTAATATTCACAGTACTAGCTATTTTGTCAATTTCATCCAAAAGAATTAATGGATTCATAGTTCCACTTTTTCTTAATGCAGTGATTATATTGCCACACATAGATCCAACATACGTTCTTCTATGACCTCGTAAGTCAGACTCATCATGTACACCTCCAAGTGAAATCTTTTGATAATTTTTATTTAATACTGTAGCTACCGATTTGGCTATCGACGTCTTACCTACCCCAGGCGGACCTACCAACAAAACAATAGGTGGTCTTCCTTTATCACCTAATTGCTCATTCAATTTTAAAACACACAAATACTCTAATAGCCTTTTCTTTACGGAATATAAACCATAATGATTTTTATCTAACTGCCTTTTAGAATTCAAAATATTTATCTCCTTTTGTTTGGAATACTTACCGAACGGGATATCCAAAACAATATCAAAGTAATTTCTAATAACCTGATACTCAGCACTTGTATGCGGCATATCTGAGAGTCTTTTGAAATCCTTTTTCAACATTTTTTGACCATCTTTGTGCACACCACAACGTTTCATTGAAAAAATGAATTTTTTAATTCGCGACGTCTCATCTGTTTCTTCATATTCTTTCTCATCTGACTCAACACTTTCACCATCTTGTCCATTATCCATGTTATTTCCAGTGAAATTATCATTGATACCATAATGATGATCATTTCCTTTCTTGGAGTATATCTTTTTTGTAGAATCACTTGAAGAAGCAGCAATGGGTTTATATGCATCAATTTTCTTTCTATTTGAATTTTTAACATCTTGAATGAACACCTTTAATGACCTTAATTGATTTGCAATAAGGTTCACTTTTTCGAAAGTTGATGCATTTTCATAATATCTATTAATATACTCCAAAGAAAAAAATAACTGATCAAATATTTGATTGAAATCATTAAGTATCTTAAAAAACAGTTCAACACGACTATTTAAATCCAATGCAGATAAAAATCTTAATTTTTGTAAACTGGTAGTTGGAAGAATTGTGACTACGAAGTCTAACAATTTTAAAAACTTGAATGAAATTTCCATCGGTATATCTTTAGAACATTCATTTTTCAAGGATCGATATTCATTAAATATTAATGCCCACGAACTTTTAAATTGTTCTTTATTTAATTGAAAATATAAAGTATTGGATAAAGGAGTTAATAAAAGCATATGCTCCTTAGAAGTTGATTTAAGTGCTTCTATATACCTGTTATTAAACTCCAGAATATGTGATTGTACTTGTTCAATGCATTCCATAATCTTCATCGTACCTAACTTTATTTTCTCTTTCCTTAGTTCCTTTAATTTATCCCACTCATTAAGTATAGCGAGTTCAGATTCCCAGACTTTAGTATTGGGATCATAGTTTGGTGTAAAGACATTACCTCTTGTTATGGCTTTAAATGTAATTTTATAAGAACCTGGATGTTCAGATATTACATGAATAATTTCACAGACACAGCCCACAGCATAATCAATGCTTTCTCCAGGTATTAGACAAATATACTTATTTAAAAGTAGATAATTTGGATATTGTGCATCGATTCGTGTGTTGGTAGTATCTGTAGATTTAGTGGGTATCATTTTTGAAGTCATTTGAGAATTACTGGCATTTGATTTCAACTCAATTTCTTTTATGGTACTAATGTTTTGTTTAGTGTTTTTTTGAAAGTATTCAACAATATTACTACTTTCCCTTTTATCAAATGTTATGTCGTACCTTATGCCAGGTAAAATCACCAATGATGGGGTGTTATAAAGTATCAAACAGGGGAATATATGGTTAGGAATCGTTTCTTGTTTCTTCTTGAGATAAAACATTTTTGAAGTAAAAGAAAAAAAAAAGGAGAGGGAGAGGGAGGAAATAACTAAATATGTTACAATTGATGTTGTATCAGATATATTAAAATTATAAATGGATAAAGTGAATAAATAAGAGGATTTTATATAGAATATTAAACCATCTAGAGGTTTTAAAGATATTTCTATTTCATTCAGATAAATAGAATAAAATAAAACAAAACAAAACAAAAACAGGTGACAACACAACTATGTTTTATATATGTGTATATGGGTTTGTATTGATCGTACGTTAAAGTTATTTTTAAGACAAACCGTATACTTTCAATGTGTTTAAAGTGGATAGACACCCTGTTTCTCCAATTCTTCCCCCCCCCCCTCCTTGTTTCCCTTCACTGCTTCATTTTCTGTATCTATTTTTAAATTACATCCTAGCAAAGGAGAAAAACAAAAAAAAACAAAGGAAAGAGATAGCGTGGCGGTGGCGGGAAAAAGTCCGAATATTAAAAATAAAATGATAAGCTCCGCTTGAAGAACGTGGAGAAGTTAAGATAGTATGCCGTATTAAATTTAAAAGTAAAGGTTGGTGCAAATGTAAATATTGTACCGGAATTTAACTGGAACAAGTAGACTGTTTCATAGTTCTAGCCCTTTTTTCAGGCGAATGTTGTAAATCCGTCCATTCTTTTTCTTTGTCTGGTCTTAGTGATGGGTTCCATTTGGTTGGATCGTAAGGGTAGCTACTCATAAGAAGAATTTTTTCTAAAAGTGATGTGTCAAGTATTGAATCCGGGTCATGAAGTTTATCCCTTTGTCTAATTGTAAGATCTTCAATGACTTCATCAAGGATCCAACTTCTTGGTAAAAATATGGGGTTTTTCCGTTGAGCGATTTTGATTCTTTCTTTGTTGTCAGTTATTATTGATCTAGAGTAAGAATCTGTCCAATCTATTATATCTTTTAGAGTTTCAAATAAAAATCTGTTTTCTTCAAAGTTTTCAACGTCACTAATTTCATCATTATTGTTGTGACGACGATTCTGTAGTATCGACACTTGATCGTCTGTGAAAAAAATCTTTAAATAATCATTCTGGAATTTATCAAACTCGCCAAGTACCGAACCTTTCAAATCGGGAATCTCTCCTTTAAAATTTTGTAAATTGAGGAAAAAATTATTATAATCGATCTTAACTTTCTGTAAAATATTCAACAAGGGTTCAATTATAGAATCGCGGAATTCCTGTACGACACCAGCAGTTCTTTCGAATTGTTCCGTTGTCCTTAGTGTGTCTAAATTAAGCAACAGATCTACACCTAGTCGCTTTGCCATGATATCAGTATATTGGGTAGTAAAAACAAAATTATATTCATTTGAACAACATTTGATGATACAGTTAGCTCTCTGGATCAATTGTCTTTCCAAAGCAGGGGTTATACCGGTATAACCCAATTCCAGGATTTTATTCAAGTTTTGAGATCCCGCACCGATTAAAATTGAAAGAGAATGGCCCAATTGGACCAGGTTCCACCATATCATATCGGGCTGGTTTTGGAAAGAGTACCTTTTCATTGAGTCGTCATGATTAGGAGTGAAATCTGGTTGGAATTGATCAAGAAAATTAAAGGGACCGAAGTCCATAGAGAGACCCATTATTGAAGTATTGTCTGTGTTCAGTACGCCATTTAAGAAACCATAACTTTGCCAGTATGCGACACAGCTAGCATTTAGTCTGACTACGTGCCTATAGAACAAATCGTACTTTGTGATGCCCTGAACCGGGTGTAATAATATGGGTTCATCCTGTTGTGTTTCAATAGGGAAATAGTTCTTTTGGAAACAGTTGATATCGATATCGTTTGGAAAGTGTGATCCGTTATTGAAGAGGGAATCAATGCAAAAGTCGGTCAAGGAGAGGAGTCCCTTTAAATTTGGTCTCATTCTAAACAAATCGAAGTTTCCTATTCTAATCCAACAGGGAGCGAACCTACAGACTATAGCACAGGGTTCCAACCGCCCATCTCTTAAAGCTGTTGTGGCAGGTAATAAAGTGAGTTGAAGGGCTCTAGTTGAGGGGACCCCCGTGTGGTATAGGAATTCACTGATAATGAATTCTCTTATAGAAGATCTAAGGATAGACTTACCGTCCCCGAACCGAGAAAAGGGGGTCAGTCCACTTCCTTTAATTTGCAAAGTTTGCAAATGACCCATCCTATCCTTTATATCAAATAGATTAACCAATCTACCATCACCTAGTTGACCAGCAAATTGGCCAAATTGGAAACCTGCATAAGCCAAACTATAGGGAAAAATTTTTAGAGTGTTTGAGATGAACACTTTTTGACCACATAGGATTTTTACTGTATTATTATTATTATTAGTATTATTATCTAATGAAAGATTGAGGTCATTTAAAGCCAATTCAGATATTATCAACAATTTATAGTGGTTTCTTTTCATTGGGGTATTAAAAGTGAAATGAGACCCCTCGTTGACTTGCCTTGGGAGATGAAAAGAATTATATCTCTTTTCATGAGTTGGAAGGTAATTTTCTACTAGATTGATAGCAGCATTTAGATTTGGGACAGTTGAATCAGGAGTCAATCTTTGGATAACCCTTGAAGTACCTTGTGACTTTAATACATTGATAAGTTTTCTACCCTCAGGCATGTTATATATGGGGATGGGCAAGGAAAGAGATGAATAATTGGTATCAACAGCGTGACAATTATTATGATTTTTTGTTTTTTTGGGGAAAAGAAGGAGAATAAGGTGAAAAAAAAAACATTTCACATTAAGCAAATGTACTAATAATGAAACAAAATATATAAAAAAAAAACATATAAGAGAACCCCACTATCATTTATCATACTTTAAGTTATTTCCAAGATAATTAAATAAATAAACATATAACAAACAAACAAACAAAAAAGATCTAGAACACAACCCTTATTTAATTTAGTCTATTTAATTTTAAATACAAATTAAATGCACAATGACGTATTTATCAAAACATACAATAAATGGTATTTGCAACAAAATAAAAAAAAATAAAAAACAACCAAACCAAACCAACCAATATATATATAAATAGAGTAAAAATATAAATGTAAAATACATTAAAAGTATATAAATATCACTTTCCCCCTTTGCCTCCCTTCTTTTGTATTACTTTCTCCCCTCAATTTATAACAAAACCAAAATAACCTTCTCTCCTTTTTATTTCATCTTTCATCTTTCATTATTATTATTATTTTTTTAACTTATCTTTAATCCCTATTTCCAAATCTAACTTTTCTTATATAAATGACTGGCAAAAAGGAAAACACATTATTATTATTAGTGTTGTTATATACTCATATTAATAGGTTCTAATATACAATCTCTTCTGGGAATAGAAAACAATATTTACTTTTTATTTTTTTTTTTTCATTAATTTATCAAATTAATTGTTACCCAATATATATATATATATAAGAACAAAGAACAAAGAATTAAACACAAAAAAAACAAAAAACCAATGTCTAATTTATTTAATAAATTTACTGAAAAGTTGCATGGTGACAACGACAATGACCAGTCAAGAATGTCTCGTCAACAACAAAAAAACCAACAACAACAACAAAAGGACCAGTCACAGGGGTCTGAGTCTTGGGGTATTGGTGGAAACCAAAGTGGTTTAGGTAATGATAACGATGACAGTTTTAATGCTGAAACCTTTGGCACTTCTGCTACAGGTCAAGGTTATGATCCAAGCAATATATCCCAACAGCAAGGTGGTTATATGAGAGGTGCTATGGGTCAAAGTATGGGTAGTGGTGGTAATTATGGTAATTATGATGATGATGATGATTTCAATGATTCTGGCGACTTAGGTTTAAATGATGAGGAAGAAGAAATCGAAGCAGATAAAGATCTCTCCTTTGGTAAGAACATGTCTAGTGGTAATAGAAGGTCAAGAAGAAATCAAAGTGATAGATCTCAAGGGTCTCAGGAAATGTCTGGTGATCAATTTTGGTAAATGAATTTATTTATTCACTTTAGCTTTTTCCACCAGGTTTTCTTTTTCTTTTTTTTTTTCTCTCTCTCTCTTCTCTCTTCTCTTTCTTTTCAGGTTTTTTTTTTTTTTGATTAGTTTAATATAATCATATATTCATTGAACTAATATATTTTTATGTTCATTTATCTTTTTAGTTAGGTCTGTTTAGTTTATTTAAAATCTATAATTTATATATTCTATATCTAAAAAAAAACTATATTTCTTCAAAGAAAATCATTCTAGCGAACGTCCTTCTTTCCCCTCTCTTTTTTTCTCGTTTCCTCAAGAACTGGAATTTATTTTTATTTCATTTCATTTTATTTTATATTATATTATTTTATTTATTTTAATAATCACCCATGTAAGCTAAATTTGTACCTATTAGGTTCTGATCTCTCATCTCCTATCTTATAAAGACTCAAAAGATTATACTTGTATACCACAAATAATTCCATATTCAAACTATATTACTACATTTCCATCCAATTAAAACTTCGAGATCCCTTGCTGTCCCTTCAAAATACTAACCATAGTTAGTATTTCTATCCGTTGGAGTTCACTCTGCGCTATTATATGTCCTATTGTATCATATGCCATTCTAGAGACCGTAACAACATCCATGAACCATTTTCCCTCTCCTTACAGGAGATATATAACAAACATCGGACGCTGCTTGGACCAATATTGGATCCATGGTTACGAAAAAGATGGGGAATTTCAAGGTCCTGGGAAAATTGTCCTTGATACTACTAAAATCAACGTCTCTTTGACTTCCTTATTCGAACTAGTTGCCATCACGTCAAGTTATTTTTTTTTTTCTTCTTCGGTATTCAATCACTGGAGTCCATTGGTTATTATTAATTTTCTATCCACTTCAATTATTAAAAAAAAAGAAATATGGATTTGTATATTTATTCACAAGTATTTTCTTTTAAAGAACGATATATACACTAAACCTTTTTGTTACGTTCATTTTATGACTTTCCACCTTTCTCTACCTTGTAATGTTTTTATGACACTTTGTTAAAATTGATTAACCCGTTCTCTTTTTCTTTCTCTCTCTCTTTTTTTTTTTTTTTTTTTTTTTTTTTTTGATTTTTTGATTTTCCAATTTTGTGATGTCGGATGAGTCGAAAGTTCCAAGAACAGAAATACAAATAAATAAAGAAAAGGTGAAAACTTTCTGAAAATACCCAAAGAGTGGTTTAAAGTATATGCCATATTGTTGTGACTTTAGACCAGTTAATTCAAACACCTCAATTGTAATACGTCCCATCACATTAGTTGGTCGGGATTTCACAAGCACGAATCACCAACCTCCTTTGCCATTCGTTGGATGCAGTGTTATAAACTACTTTTAAATAAGAATAATAAATAACGAGAATTTTTCATGTATTTCAATATGTCTTTACAGTCCCTAATAAAACATCCCAATTTCCACATTTTTGTATTTACGGCCTTGCTTGCCAAGATTGTTGGTATTTATCTGTTGGTTTATTTATTATCACATACACCAAGAAAACCATTTCCAGAAGAATTAGAATATATCACTATCGATAACAAAGATGGCGTAAAAAGGCATAAATTAACGACATCAAGGGATGAGAATATTGAATTGTCTGTAATAGTCCCCAGTTATAATGAAACTTCAAGAATTTTTATTATGTTGAAGGAGGCAATTGAATATTTACAAGATAATCTAAGGGGTCAATGGGAAATAATAATCGTGGATGATGGATCCTCAGATGGAACCACTGAATACTGCTTGAAACTTTCTCGTGAAAAATTCCACTTGAAACCTGGTCAACTACGCGTTATTAAATTTACTCAAAATAGAGGCAAAGGTGGTGCTGTAAGACATGGTATGTTACACATTCGTGGTAAGTACGGTCTTTTTGCAGACGCGGATGGTGCAAGTAAATTTAGTGATATTTCAAAACTACTTTCGAATATTAAAGAAATCGAAAACAGTAAAATAAAATTTGGTGGAAATTCTGCTGCTGTTGTTTTAGGTTCTAGAGCTCACATGGTTAATACAGAGGCTGTTATAAAAAGATCCTTACTTAGAAATACATTAATGTACGGATTTCATGGATTAGTTTATGTCTTTGGTATTAGGTCAATCAAAGATACGCAATGTGGTTTTAAGTTGTTTAATAGAGAAGCAATTGACATGATTTTTCCATTTTTACACACTGAAGGTTGGATCTTTGATGTGGAAGTATTGATCCTTGCAATTACGAAGAAAATACCAATAAAGGAGGTTCCAATTTCATGGCATGAGGTAGGTGGATCCAAAATGAACTTAAAGATTGATAGTTTGATGATGGCTAAAGATTTAGTTATTATTCGTCTAGCATATATACTAGGAATCTATAAGCCTACACGTAAAGTTTAATAATTGATTGACGTTTGGAAAATAATATTACAAAGATTGATATAAACAAATCATTAAATGGGTAAACCTATGGACAGATTCATATTTTGGTAATATATAAATATATATATTAGCTATATTATATATATATATATATATAGGAAAAGAATCCATGTTAATATTTAATTCTACAAGTATAAAATACTGGAAATTTTGTCAATGTCAATAAGTTATACATATCCTGCATATGTATTTTTCTTCACTCCTATTATTTCTTTGTACCTTCAAAAATGTCAGTAGATAGAGATGTTAACTTTCTTCTTATAATAGTTCCATTGTTTAAAAACGTTCTAATTAACTCAGCATATTGTCTGCTATCAGTAGTAATATTATCAAAGGCTGTTATTAATGCAGGTGTGTTAATTTCAAGCTCTACTTCATATGTATTTTCATTGCTACTTCGTGATGAATTTTGACTAAGAGTTTGAACTTTTGTGACATCAATTCTAGTGCATGAGTCATTATGAATATAACTTATTCTTTCTTTGGTTCTAATACTGATTGGAGTTTGAGACTGGTACTTCTCTGGTGGATCATTTTCTGGAACTGGTAATTCTAAGTTCAATGATATTTTCACGTCGTAACTATCCTTTGGAGAATACAGAAGCAACTGGGAAATATGTCTTTTTTCTATAAATTGTCCAATACGACCTGTTCTGGTATCTATACTCATTCTTAAAAATCGAGGTCTTTGGGTAGCAATCCCTACTCTGTAAACTGAATCCTTAGTGGTAGATTCAATTATACTAAATTTGCCGCTATTTTCAGTCAATTCACCTACACTACGAATGTATTTATTTAATTCCTTAAATAACGCCTCATCAATATTTGGCGTCATATGTGCATCTAATTCCGTGTAAACAGTTTGAGAAGAAATTGAAGGGTTAATACGGTCGGGAGAACCACCTTCTCTAATAATACCGAATTTCATTTCCAATTCAATAAATTGTCTAACTTCAGGATCAATAGAAAATATTGTTGCATAAACCCAATCCTGCACAGATTTTGTTAAATCATCATCTGGTATAATATTCAAAAAGGATGGATCTAATTTAAAGTCATTACTGTCGATTTGTTGTAAAACATTTAATGTTGGTTTCCATTTTTGTGCCCAAATTGGAACATTTCTGTATTTGTTTGGTTTGGATGCTGATGTAATTTCTTTCAGAATTTGTAGATCTTTCTTTATAGTGTTTTTCTTTGAAGTAGATGACGTTTTTTCTTCAAATATATTATTTACTTTAACAGATTGAACAAATTCATTATGTTCTTTTTTCCCTGTTTTTTTACGTTTTTCTTCTCTAGGCTTTTCCTTCTTATGCTTTTCTTCTAAGCTAGTTTCCTTCTTTTCTTCTTTACCAGCTAATCTATCTTGTCCTATGTTATCCTCTGTAAGTTCAGTCTTGATAAATGGTGTTTCAGTTTTATTTTTAGAAGTCTCTTTATTATCAGATACATCATGTTCCTTGACCTGCTTCAGGGATATAAGCGATGTTTTGTTTGCCTCCTCATCTTCCCTTTTAGATGTAAATTTACTTAATGTAAGCTTGTCTACAATGGTTGGAGATAATGAGGTCTTTTTAGGGGAATCTCTATCTTGTTTGTCATAATTAAATGTCATTCCTGCATCAAAATTAACCTCCCCAGTACCACCAAATCCATCGTCTGTATCTGTTTCATCACTATCTAAATCAAAATCATTAGAAGACACAGATCCTGACACAATGTCAGAACCACTTTTGGACTTGTCATAATTATTGCCATCTTCAGTATTTAATATATCTGAAACGTTAGAAAATTTATTAGGTTGTTCTTGTCGCAAGTGCTTTTCGATACTCTCTTGCGACTGTTTTGACAATTCCTTATTTGTTAGACCACCGGTTTTGGATTGCAAGGATTCTTGGTCTTTATTTTCCTTTTGTTCTTCTATTCCTTCACTTAGTTTCTGCAACTTTTTCTTATCATTTTCGTCATGATTTACTAAATCATCGAGAGATAATGCACGTTTGCTCATTTGTTAAAGCTAATTTTTAAAAAAATATATACTTAAATAAACAGCTATCTTTGTGACGATACTCAATTCACTGTCTGTTACTCTTATGTCTATTTCTTTTTGACTTATTATTTTTTTATCCTTAATGTAGTCTGTAGCTACTTCTTTTTACTTTTATTTACCAAAAAATTCCTTTTGTGTATTTGATCAAAATAAGAAAATAAAGAGAATATGAAGAACAAAGAACCAATAATCTATGCTTTGTGCGGGTAACGTGTCTTAAAGAAAGTACTCAAACTATATAATAGTGGTTATATTGAAAACTCTAAGAGAGTAGTATACAGCACAAATCATTATTTTCTATAATAACAAGGAATTTCATCAACATATATATATATATATATATGTGGTTTAGTTGTGTAGGAGGATATATACACAGGTCGGAATCAATAATGCAGAAGTTCACTTATAAAAAGTAAATTTTTGATGCTAAAATGTTTAAAAACAGTTTTAATATCAACATGATCCCAAAAAACAACTGTGTTGTTTTTTTAAAATCACTCTTCATGATGATATTACATAAATATTAAAATTGCATTGGATTTAGTAATTATAGTACTACTATTATTTTTCATGAATTTCGAATGATAATTACAATTTTCAACCTAGTAAATCATCTACACTAATTTTCGATTTACCTCTGGACTTTTCTACTAAAAATATTTCATTACCAATTGACAATAGTTTCTTTAATGAAAGAGGACTAATCTCAATATTTTTATTTGATTTATTTTCATGTTGAGAAACATTGTTAATAGTTGAACTATCTACATTCCTTAATGGTTGGGCAATGTATTTATTATGTGATGGTAGTTTTACTGCTGATACGCTATCAGAATGCATTCTTTGTGTGTTATTATTATTGTATGTAATCTCATTGTCAGATAGTACTTTAACGTGTGAATCAATCACATGAGGTATGTCACTATTATTTGCAGGAAATGTCACTATTTCCAATGATTTATTCATACTAGTAAGAGTATTATTTGGTCTTAAGTTAGTATCCGGCAAATCTGAATATACTTTTTGAAAAGATATTTGCTGCTGTGAAGTACTAATATTAACTTGGTTGGTGGTAGGAAGTGTGGGATGCTTTTGTAGAGTATTATTTGTATTAACATGGCCAATATTTTTTGGTGTTAATTGCAAATTGCGAGTAAAGTTATTATTATTATTTTTTATTATTTGTTGGTTTGGTATGATATACTGAGGAACTATTGTCGGCGATATGCATTGTGTAGTGGTTTGTGTTTTGAATTGAGGAAGAACTGAAGATACTAGCACCCATTGATCATATTGAGGAAGTGGGGAATACTGGAATGCTTGAATATTAACTTTGTTTTTCATAAAATCATTAATAATATTATTACTGGAATATATATGAGGATCTTGTATTATGATTCGATTTGAAATAATGTTTTTGTCAGTTGTAATATTTGGAAAGGATAGCGATATCGGTGATTGAAAATTACAAAGAGAGTATTGTTGGTTTGATTGTGGTGGTAACAACTGAGGTGAATAAATGAATGGTGGCAGTCCATTATTACTTGTATGGATATTTGTGCTGTTGTACGCATTACAAGCAAAAAAGGGGTTCTTTCGACAATCATTATGATGTTCCACTTTATTATGATTACTTTTTTCCGATCTTTGTGAATTTATTGTTGGGGAGTATATGCGACTTTGTGCGGATGTATGTACTTCATCTACATCTCTATGAAATAATGGTTGTTGATAAAGTTTTCCCATTACACCCTTTGTTTCTAGGAGTGTATTCACCCTATTATTATTAATTTCCTTGTATTCAGCTAAGGATATTGAGGAGTTCATTAATGAGGTACCAGTAGCAGTATTGTGTGAGATGGCAGGGGCCAATGTGTTTTGACCATCTTCAGATACAGAATAAGATGCATCTGTTTGTTGTTTCTTATCATAAGAATCAGTTTGATCCGATACGTGGAATGTTTCACGGAGTATTTTATATTTTTGTGGTGTTTTCATGTTACAATGGACCATTTCTGATTTGTTTTCGATATCATTCTTTTCACTACTAATACTCTTATTTTTATGTGCATTTTTACTAATTTTATTATTTTTAGTTCGTGAACTAAATTTAATATTCTTATTAGTTTTTGCTTCCTTTGAATGTACAGATTCTTTATGTTGTTTCAAATTATCGATCCTACTAAAAAATTTCAAACAAATATCACATTGAAATGGTTTTTCTCCGGTATGTTTTCTAATATGTCTAGCTAAATGTTCAGCTCTGGAAAACGTCATTGAACAATTTCCATACCCAGTACAAATAAAAGTTTTCTTCGACTTACGTTTCCTTACATTACTTTGAAGAATTTTTTTACAATTTGTTATTCTACTACCTTTATCATCCTTTTCTTGAATTATTATTGCGTGCATTGATTTATCATTTTGATTCTTTTCTTTCATCTTCTATCCTTTTATTATTTCTCTATTAAATCTCTCTGAAATCAATATATTACTTCAATTTCAAAAAAAAAAAAAAATAAAATAAAATAAAGGAAAAGGAAAAGGAAAAGGAAAAGGAAAAAGCTTTACTTTCTTTTAAAAAGACTTTTATGATGCTAATTTCAGTATATTTATTTATATATGAATATTATGTTCCTACTTTCTTACTTCTCCACCAAACATGAAAAAGGGACAGGATTAATGCTGTTAATTCCTCTATTTAATAAATTGGTTAATTTTAAAACATAGTAGATTTTTGGAAAAAATATATTATATATATATATATATATGTTATCATTAATTAATTAATTAATTTTCTTTTTGGTATAAAAAGTGCAGAATTAAAAGAGAGGAACAAAAAAAAAATACAATAAAAAGTATAAAAATTGAGGAGATGAAAAGGTATTACCTTGATCAAGTATACTTTTAATGAAGAAACAAATGAAATTAAATTGAAGGCAAAAAAAATCGTTTATTTTTTTTAAAATGAAAACATGATTATTATTATTCAACTAAATTGTCTACAAAGAAGCGAGTATGTTATTTTATTCTATTTTTTTTTTTTTTTGTTGATGTGTTTTCCATTTAATAATATTATATAATCAATCAGACAAATCTGATGATAATAATACAGGAAATGGGGCAAAGTTCAGAAAACTAACGCAAGTAGGAAGACTTTTTCCTATTTTGAAAATATGACATAATCAAGGAAACATCTATTGTTTCTTCGAGAATTTCCAATGAAATTCTGGACATCTCCCTGTTTTTTTTTTTCAATTAGGGTTAGACATGAAAAAACTTTGTTTTTCTTCTTCAAACCTTATTTTTGTTGTACCGTCAGTGTCATTAAAGAAAGATAAAGTTTGTAAACAACTATTTATTCTTCTAATTATGTATATGCATCATATATAGGTTTTTTTTTAAGAAAAAGATAAAATAAAGAAAGAGAGCAAAAGCGATATGTCGAGAATCAAAACAACATTTTTTTGTGTATATGATCAATTAAGGCACTAAGCAATTTCTTTAGTTATATTTTGTCTCTCAATTAATACAAACATATAGTGCAAGTTTTATAATATGGTTTTAACGTGCAGATTGGGTTTCTGGATGATACAAAGAAAGCAAAAAATTGCCTCAACATTTTTTTACCTTTTGGTAAAAGAAACCTGTCCTTGTAAAAAAGAAATGATTTTTAAAGGTTATCTATTATGGAATATCCTTAATATACAGAGATAGTTCTGTTTGATATTTAAGTGATTTTTTTTTTGCTTGTTATATATGTCGCTTTCCTTTCGAAATATCATCTTCTTGGTTTTCAATACGAAAACAACTAGTGATTAAAAGATTTTTTATCCATATCAATAAACGATACAGAAGAACTTGTCAATAATATAATCAGACTGAACTTATTACTTTTTTTTTTTTAAGTGTGGTTAGAAACTTTGATATATTTTTATTTAACACTTCAGATATTACAAATGAATCAACCTAACATTTTGGTTTTATTTCTTTCTTAAATTATTGATAGACTCAAGACATTTATTAAAGTTTCTACTCTTGTCTATCAAAAATTAAAGAAAAAAAAAAGAACATTTCATATTCTTGATAGTTTAAATAAAATAGAATACTGTGTAATTAAGTTCTTTACTAAACATATCATTTTTAAAACATATTGCCCAAATCAAGTTGTATTAAAATATTTCCGTTATATGACTTATTATTACTCGATGTTTTTATATATATGGCAAATGTGTTTAAATTTGCTTTAAAAATACTTCTAATTAGAATAGTAATATTTTCTCTTACTTTAATTTTTACCCCTAGACAAAAAACCGTTAAAATTTCAATTTCAGCAAGGAAAAAAGAACATAACCCTAAAAAACAATTATTATTTTTTTCGAAGACCTATGTTTTCTTAAATCTTAGACACTATTACAAAGTAAGACTTCCAATTGAAAAAGTCAACAAATCCCTCTTCTCCTACTGGAGGGAAAAAAAAAACAATAAAGATGTGAAATATCCCACAGACACCGGCCCAAAAAAAAGCCGACCTATTGTTTAAGGCACTTTAAGCCAAGAAATTGTATTGTTGTATAAAAACGGAAATAGAAAAATGGATCTCGACTGATACATTTATTCCATTAAACAACATAGAGTTTCGATTGTTTCCCCCTCAAATTTAAAGAGAAACTAATTATTGATCATATTATTGACAATTGTTGTTCCTCTCTCTCTCTCTTTTTTTTTTTAATTTAACACTTTTAACTATTGAATAGTTCTATTATGCGATATGTCAAAAAAAATAAAAAATAAAAAAGTCTTTGTTTATAATGTATTGTAAATAATATTTGTGGAATCTTTCACCACATTTACAACTTTGAACAATAGTATTGATATATTTGAAAAGTATATACCTTACAATAAAAAAAGAATAATTTATAAGAAGTATGTGGGAGGGGGGAAGGAGTACGAATCTGTTACAAGAATTATGGGTAAATAAACATTTGTAACAAAAAAAAAATAAAAATAAAAAATATGGTGTCAACTAAATTCCTTAAAATATAACCAGCTTAACAATCTTTGTATTGTAAATTTATGTTAGTTCAATCTTCGTGGTTCGTTCCCCTCATTCATTTTCATTTTTTTGTTCTACGGAAATAAAAAGTGGAGAAATGACACATGTCAAACAAATAGGAGAGGGAGAGAGGGGGAAATAATCTTCTCATTTTTTTTTATTTGTCTTCTTTTTTTTTTTTTTTTTTTTTTGTGAGAACACATAAGACAATAATTTCTTTATTCTCTTTTCCTTAAAGGAAGTATTATCCAAGATTGACTCAGAATACTACTTCGTATGTGTCTAATTTGTTACAATACTTCGTTTTTGGAAATAAAAAAAAGAATAACCTTTAGAGTACTTGCATATGGTAATAGTAGTGTCCTTTTAATAGTACTCTAAGTTTTACAAAAAAAAAATTTCTTTTATAAACTTTTAGGTTCCGAGATACATGGGAGTCAATTTCAGAGTGTACATGAGCGATGTGTTATTCTGAAAAGTTTCAAAAATATACACAAGGCCACAACTTCACTATAACTTCTCTCAAGGGCCCTGGTCTTAATAAAGGTCTGAATTGAACTAATATGATTTACTAGAAATGGAGACATATCCACTTGATGTTGTTAATATATCGTGTGTATTTATTCTAGCATATATATATATCTATATATCTCTATCTCTCTCTATATATACCCCCCTTATCTCTTCGCTTTGTAATTACATTATATATTAATCTAATCTTTGAGACAACTCGCAACTACCACAAATTGGAAATCTTCATAAAAATTAAAATAAAATAAACACTTTAACAAATTTTACACTAACTTCAGCAAGAATTTGTTCGGCAATTCCATGTCACACTACCTCTGTAATATTGCAAGTAACCGTCACAAATTCGATATTTCCTTAAAAATGCACTACCACTTTAAGATTTAGCACCTAAAAGTCTTCAATACAGCCTCTTTAAATAATAAATCATCAACAAGAGGAACTTTGGTTGGATGAATGATTTTGACAATAGACAGTTTCAACGGACGTAAATTTACCTTCGGTAAATGGTTTATTGTCAATATTAATACCTTCAATCAATTTTAATTCAACACCAGATCAGTTTTTTAACATTAAAAACTACGTCTGTCACAACCTCGTTGCCCTAATAGAAGTATTATTGTCATAACATATTCTATTTTGAATTTCAATTCTTTTTAAAAACTAATTCATTACATGATTTTTGGTCCGATAGCAATACAAGTTGACAATGAGTATAAATAAACATATTGTTCTAAATCTTCAATATATGGGACATGTTTCTTACTCACGCAGATCTTATCTTGTGTCAAAAACAGGTATGGAAGGTTTGATAAGCAGTTCATTCGCAGATAGAAAGTTTCTTGATACAATCTTGACATATTAATTCATTAAAATGTTCCATATGAATAATTGGAATTGGTATCAATAATTATACTGACCCCATTGACCAAAACCAGAAGAGGTAAAACGAAACGTACTTAATACCATTGGTCTTCAAACCCTTTGGATTAATACAAAGTGTTTTAGTATTGTTTAAGGACCTTTTCAAAACTGTCGGTATTACGGTTACTTCGAACAATTTCAGTGTTTTATATTTGTAAAATATCATTTAAAACCCATAGATGTACAGCACCACTCAAACGACCAGTCGAGAAGTTTCAAAAGACTTCAAAGACCGAGTTACCTTCAGATATGACTAAATGTCCCATTATTTCATTGATTGTTACAGATTCATTTTTCTCAGTAATTTTGGTAAGTATACAGAGGAAAGAGGCAACATTCAAATTATAAATACTGAAGGCCTAAGTAGCGGAGACATTTCTTAATGAAATAATATGTGGGTATCTCTTATAGAACACACACCCCATTGAACTTCCGCAACCTTCATTTGCCTTTCATCTTCAACTCTAACTCCTTTTGTACGTTCTTCAGTAAATTCTTTTCTATCATTATATCTTCAACTTCAGTTTGAAAATAATTTTAATTAACCTTCAACCCATTATTTAATTTAAGCTTTACGATAAGTTAATTGATTTTAACGGTTTTTTTTTTATTTGTTTTATGGTAGTTTCAATTGAAATAGGTTTTCTGATTTCAGAAGTTTTAAGTAATTTTTTAAATCCTTCACGTTTGTGATCTACCAATCACCTCAACCATAACAGACAACTTTTGCCATAGTTGGGTAACTTCTAGCGTTAATAAAAAAAAGTTTAATTTGAAAGCCATTTTCTCTTAAAAGAAGGTATTAACAACCATCTTTCGAATTCCATCAGTAATAGTGTTATTAACACTTATTAAACTAGTACTGCTAGTCAAACGAATATCAGCATCACAAACAATTCCTTGAGTAGTCCTGTACTAAGAATATCTTTTGTTGAATAATGTACATAGAGATAACTTAAACTCGAAGTATATACTATCTGCACCAAGAATGCTATAGTAAAATAATTTGGGTAAGTCTAGTTTCAAAATCTCTGGTAGATTTATGTTTCTTAACACATTTAATAATTCAGATGTTAGCTAATATAATTCCATGAACAAATTCATATATAAAATGGACCTTTTCTAGTCCATTATCATTTTCTGGAATAGCAACAAGTGCAATAAAAGCATCTAGTTCCCAACATAAACGACAATTCTTTTTATCATCATTAATGCAATTAACAAGAGCTCCACAATCCTCTTTGACACTGTGGTTGAATGAAATTACAACTAACCTTGATCCATTGGCATTAAAATATAATTTTTTTTTTCTTGTAAGTGATCTAAAGTTGGCTTATTAAAGCCGATATTAGTAGCAACAACTTTAATATTACCTTATAATTAACCTTTTAAAATTTCACAGACAACAGAGTCTTTACCAGTATCAATAATTAAAATGCATTCTTTATTAAAAGTAGTGCAATTGATAGCGGCGTTCTTTAAATCATCAATAAAGGTTTTAGAAAATGTTTTATGATATTTTCAAAGACTATCAACTAACTTCCCCTTAATATATAAAAATGGAACAGTAGCTCTCTGAAAAATAGAAGAAAGAGTACCAGCAGCTTGAAATTTGTCTGAAAAGGAGGCAACATTTTTAGTATGATCATTATCTAAAACATCAGCATCAACATAATCGTTAATGCTAAACAGTAGTTTGTATGGGGTCGATTTCCTTGAAATTGGACATTGCTTTAATTAACTCACCACATAACTTTTTGAATTCTATTTTAACTGAACTAGAAATATGGTATTCAACAGCTTGGACATTATTAACCTTATAGACATAAATCGAATCTTGTTCGACACTTGATTGATCTTCCATGGATTATGGACCACCAAGAACCATTTCTTGAACGCATTAGAAAAATTTCCTCACTTTCATTCTCTTGGTGTCTCTTCATACTTAATATCATCATTTTTTTCAATAGTGGTCTTTGAACCAATAAACTTACAGATATCCCAGTAAACATGATAAACACCTAAATTGTGTTTGCAGCTTTCAATAAACGGTTCACTTATAGATTTGGCCGATTCATAATATTCACATTTAGAGGTATTAATATGAGTAATATGATATTCTATCAAGCAGATTAAGGCTTCATTGTATTCTATTCATGGTGTAGATAACTTTAGAGAAGACTTGTTTATCAATATTCTTTAAGAAACCCTGAATAATTTTGAAATATAATTGTACTAATGATCTTTTAGCCCAGTTCTAAGATATTTTGAAGACTTGAATCCTCTTTCTAGAAAACTGAATAGCTAAAAAGTCGACGTGTAAATTGCTCCTATCTTCAGTAGAGAAATCTAACTAAATTTGTAATGACATAGCAGTATCATTTCCCTTTAAAAACTTTCATTCCTCATTTATTTAGATCCATTTGTAAGTAAGGAGCTAAGACTTCTAATCGTTGACAAGCCAGACTCTTGTTGTTTTTAGTTAATTTATCCCAATCTACAGCCGCCAAATTGAAATATACTTTTGAACTTATTTATTTAAGAATGCCTTTGAATCAGGTTCATCTTTTAAAACCACTAAAAGGTCAAAAGCTTGACTACCAGTAGGTAAACTATGAGGATTTTATAAGTCCTTTCTTGCCGTAGTGATGGTGAAACCACTAAACGTCTTTGAAGAAATTAATGTAAATATTAAAGTAGAAAACATTCTCTAGGGAGATAGAAAAGAATTCTTAGAAGACTGAGTCTTTTGGTTTTTCTTTTTAAGCATTGTCCACTTCTCTTCCTAAGTTACCAAAAAAATCATTTTTAACAGAAGATTTACCACCAAGTAAACTATTGAGTATTTTAAGTATTGAAACAGTACCTAATAACTTATTTAACTTTTGAGTGACAAAGACATGTAAACTTAAACCGGTAATAGTACTAAGGGGAGCTTGTTGTTCTAATTTTTTTTTCAGTGAGCGAGGTAGTAGCTTATTTAAATAATAATATATTGTGTGTTAAGCTTCGCTAGCATCATTTGCGTAAAACAAAATATTTTTGTAAAAATAGAACAACGTAATAAGATTATTACACACACATATTTATATAAGTCCTTTGTGCAATCCCGACTAAAGCTGGAGAAGCACAAAATGAAACTTTAAGTTTCAATTCATTTGACAAGAGATGTGCTTCAATATGCTAACAAATCAGTTAACAAGACAACTTGAGCCGATTCTTACACACTTCCTGATTTCATTACCAACTATTTTTTCTTTTTCTTTTTTTGCTAATGTTGCTTTATGGAGATATATTTTAAAATTATTTGAGTTTATAAGATAAATATGCCAGTTTCTCCCTATCTTTTTCTATTGATTGCTGAAAAAAGCCTATGTTTATTTTAGTTTACTTTGAGCCTTCTTTATTGGAGTGACTCTCCAACATTTGTAGTTCTTCCAAGTGTTATTATTTTATCAACAAGAAAGAATTATTTATTGGCTTTCAATAATCCAAATACACCTATATATATATATATATATGTGTATGTGTGAGAACTCCTTCATGTAACTGTAATTTTAATTACTCAATTATAATTCTAGCTATCTCTAATGTGTACTTATATATGGATACTAGGGTTAATTTTTTTGTAGTTGCGATTGTACCAAATGAAGTCATATGACAATATAAATAAATATACACAATTTGTTTGTTTTGTCACTTTTTTTTTTTCATTCCTGAAAGTTAGTATATCACAAACCAAATATAATAATTTTCTTTGGTTCATCCTTTTTTGTATTATGTATATTACTTAAGGTACAATGCAACAACTGAAATGGTTAGGAATATATATTTTTATCCTAAAATTTTTGATATAGGGTGTTGCAAAAGAAAGAAAAATTAACCCAGAAGATTTTATTTATTAAATGACTTTAAATTGAAGATTATAAATTACAAAATATTAACCTATAAGATAAAAAGTAAAGAGTAGAGGGAGAGGGGAAAAGAAAAGAAAAGAAAGTTAGAAAGTTAGTGGAAAAAATAATAGTAATATAGGTGTAAATAAACAAATCTTTAATATTAACGAGTCTTAACAACAGATGGAACCACAACGACGACAACAACTATAGCGAAGATCAAAAAGCAAATAATGTAACATCTTATTTTATTTTTTCTTGCTCTCTTAGCGCTCTTTACGGCTTTATTGGTATGACCCACACCTTGCTCTACATCTTGTTGTGCCTCCTCCACATTTCTATCTATAACTTCGATATTCTCTTGTTGTTCAATGACCAGCTCTTCCATATCATTAAATAATTGGTTTAATTCAGCCATAGTTTTTTCCAATTTCAACAATTCTTGGTGTCTAGCTTGTACTTCAGCTAATGCGGTCTTAGCTTCACCACGTCTATTAGCATTCAACAAAGCTTGAGAAAAGATTTGTTGTCCACCGACATCAGTGATTGCAGCCTCGACTTCTTCATCGGTAGCATCAGGTTGAATAATCTTGTACTGCCTCTTTGCTTGTTCTTTATTCTCATCTTTATAATTTGAATCGATGATCCTATAATCTTGAATCAACTTCAAGAATCTTTGTCTTGAATTTTCTGCCTGTGCATGCTTATTAGTGTCACTCAAAGCCAATCTTTGAACATCTTTTATATCATTCTTTAAAGTGTACTGTAAATCAGAGGCCTGCGATATAAGATTATCGAGAGAATGTCTTAGATCCATTTCATTTTCCTCACTGATCTCAGTCAACAACTGTTTATGTAAGTTATCGATTTGGTTTATGATAGATTCATACTTACTTAAATTACTGTTGATGTAATTAATTTTGTTCATGAAAGAGAGGAAATCTGTGCCATTTTGTTGTGAATTTGGTGTGTGTTGGTTAGGTATGGCAGTAGCTGGAGCATTATTAAGATCTTCATTCATTTCATATTGGTCTCCCTCGTAAGGATTTGAGTTCCCGTATGGGTTAGTTGTGTTTGCACTATTGTTATTATTGTAACTCATTTTATTTTATGTTGGGAGATTATATTACTTTGATCTTTTATTTGATAAGTTTCGATCAAAAAAAAAAAAAAAAAAAAAAAAAGAAAGTGAGTTAGTGGAGTGGATATATAAGGCGAGCTTATGTCTTGTGAATTAACAACTCTCGTGGCTTGTTTATTTCTTATATATTTAACCATCTACCATTAGTATATATCTTCAAGTTAGATGACAGAGAACCTATATGCCCGAAGAAACCCCGTTTAGATATTTGTGATAGTAATCATATTAATTCAAACATGAAAAACAAAAACAAATGAAAAAAAAAGCGGGCAAAAAAAAAACATAAAACATAATGCAAGTGGAACGAAATTGAATACAACAACTAAAAAGTTCAAATAAAAAAAAATTTACTTGAAATAACCATGAAATTATAAATTATAGTCAAGGATGGGGAAAAGAATGGCTACTATTAATAGTTAGACTATTTTAGGAGAATATACATATACATATTTATATATATATATATAATATATTATATATGATGTAATATTGAAGGGTATATACCATATCATAATGTAAAGGAAAGAATTGTTATTTAGTTCCAGAAGAACAAACATTCTCCTTAATTCATCTTCTACTTTGGGAAATGAAAAGGACTGGAAAGGTTGGATTTAATATATAATAGCACATATTTCTGTAAAGAAAGAAAGAAATAAACAAACAAAAAAGGAAAAAATTAGCTCTTCTGGATATGTGTGTGTAAACAAAACAGGAGAGATATGGAGATTTTGGAAGTCTTTACCAATTAATTATTAATGGTTATTGTTGTTTCTATTACTCTAGTCTAGTTTTTAATATCAGTAGGGTTCTTCTATATATGATAAGTATTATAATCACTCTATTCATTTAATGTTGAAATATAAATTGGTCTTTAAGAGAGTCTACTTCCAAAATTCACATAGTTCTGTTTCATTCAAGAAAATTTAAAGTCTGTATATGCAGTATTATAAGAATTGATAGTAGTATCATCGTTATCTAGATTATCGTCTTGTTTAGCTAATTGATTCAAGTACTATCTATTTTATTTTTTTTATTTGAACTGTAATGTTATTTCTACTTTGGTTGATTAGTGATGTCTCTAACTTGTTCAATTGATCCATATACTGCTATTTATTTTCTTGTATGAAGAAATCATCTTATATATATATATATATATATGTCTATATGGATTCTTATTTACATTCTATATAAATATAATTTCTTTGATTTTCTGTTGTTTTCCTTTTTGAACATTTTGTTTCTTCTTAATATTCAAAGAAATGCAAAAAATAAAGGAAAAATACCGAAGAAACATTTTTTTTCCTGAATTGAAGTTGTAGATGTAAAAGATAGAAGATCAATTATCATTAATAATATTACGTGAAAGTCTTCGAACTGAGATTGAAGGAAGCTTAAATGGTCATACATAATTGAGGCGCCTCTCATTATATCTATTTGTTTCATTATCAAGTATATTCAATTCAAGATATTACATAACTACTATTTTTAACCTTACATTAAAATTTTTGTTCTGTTTTCCTCCCCTCCAAGACAAGGGTAATACGTACAACTTCATCAAACAAAAGATAAGAACACATATACGTGCATAGATAAATATAAATGATGTCCTCTGAAGTCATAACTAATCCATATGCTCCATTATACGCTCCATTTTTTGGATTTGCTGGCTGTGCAATCGCCATGATCCTATCCAATTTGGGTGCAGCTATAGGTACAGCTAAATCAGGTATAGGTATCTCCGGTATAGGTACATTTAAACCAGAGTTAATAATGAAATCTTTGATTCCTGTGGTCATGAGTGGTATTTTAGCTATCTATGGTCTAGTAGTTGCAGTATTGATCGCTGGTAACATCAATCCACAGAATGAATATACCCTTTTCAATGGATTCATGCACTTAAGTTGTGGATTATGTGTTGGATTCGCTTGTTTAAGTAGTGGTTATGCTATTGGAATCGTTGGGGATATTGGGGTTAGGAAATATATGCATCAGCCAAGATTATTTGTTGGAATCGTTTTGATCCTTATTTTTTCAGAAGTACTTGGTTTATATGGTATGATTGTCGCTTTGATTTTAAATACTAGAGGTTCTGCTCCTCAATAAAGAAAAAAAAAACATATATGTATATATTAAATGTATAATTAATGTAAGTATATCTTCCCTCTTCTTACTTTCTTTTTAATAATACCATGAAGAAAAAATAAAAATAAAATAAAATAACATATTTTAAAGGACAACAAAATATTTGCTAATTTCTATAATATATAGAAAGTAATAAATATACATTTTTTTACTTACTTACTTACTTGCTTACTTACTTACTTATTTATTCCGTTGTATCCATAGCACTATCATCTACCACTGGTGGTGTTGTAAGATTCGTAGATATGGTCACATTCCCCTCATCGTCGATATATTGTGACTCGTTTTCCTGGACATATTTCACTGATCTAGCACTATCTAAGAATAATAAATATGATCTCTTAACGTCTTCCACCTCTACAACATTACTCTTTCTCTTCAATGCGATCTGTTGAGCCACTGAGATTAAATTACAACTATAACGTAAACTTGTCTCCATCCCTGTCTTAGTCAATAAATCCAATGCATCTGGAGATAATTCGACTTCTTCCTCTTGTGCTCTAATTGATAAAATAGCTTTCATCTCTTGTTCATTGTAATTGGATGTAGTAATAATAATAGATCTGTCAAGTAAATCTAATGGTAACCCATGTGGCGATTTGTAATTTGTGCCTCTTGTCTTGGAGATACCTCTATTGGTAGCCATAAAAATAATTGGAGCAAACTCATCTTCTAAAGCCCTGTTAATAAATGAAAAACATTCGATATCTAACATGTGAACTTCATCAATGAATAATACACCAGGAACAATCTCTGCTTTCCCCTCTTCTTTCCATTCCGCCACTTTAGAATTGATTTGATCTCTTACTTCAGACCTTATTTCACCAGTATCACCAGTGAACAAAGCAAGGAACCCCTGAGTCCTAGAATTGATAACATCTATTTCATGTAATGACACTGTATGAACCACAGATTTTCTCTTTTGTAACTCACCTTCTGGACATTGAACAAATCTAGTATCTGCTCCCATAGCATCATAATCTCTTGATCTAGCAAATGATCTACCCAATTTTGTGATTTTCCCACTAGCTTTATCAATAGAGATAACATCCCCAGCTAGCACTTTTTCTTTAGTCAATCCATCAATCATCTTATTCCCCAATTCATAAATAGTCTCCATATCAGTGGTTTTAATAGTTAATTTACCTTGCTTATGACCACCAGTAATCGATCTGTCGATCTGAATCTCTACGACTTCACCTTCAATCAACTCAGTCTCTTCTTTGATTTTAATACCAATAGATTTTCTAAAAGCTTGTGTCAATGCCTCAGTCTTGCTCATTTCCAAAGAAAACACTTCGGAACCAGCAATAGATGTGAATGGAACATCTTTCCCTAAAGATTGAGCAAGACCCATAGCTAATGCAGTCTTACCAGTGGAAGGTGGACCAGCAACCAAGACAGCTCTACCGGCGATAGTACCATTTTGAACCATCTTCAAAATCACACCAGCAGCACGTCTAGCTTGAAGTTGACCAACCATGCCTTCTGCGGACTCTCTTGGTTGTAAGTTGTCATCTAAACCTAACCCTGTGATATGGGAATGGGATGCGATTAAAGATATTGATTTTAAAGAATCTGGGTTTTCTGAATTATCGCTGGTTTGAATAGACATTTTTTATGTAGTCTTAAAATATATGGGGGGGGTAATATAGATTTTTTTTTTTTATCTTTTAGAATCTGTTAACGAAATATTAAAACTAAAAAAGTCAAAAGGAACTTCAACGTATGCGTTTCCACACTCTTTCCTTGCTTTTAATGGATTTTGTAAATTTCTATCTAACATTTTTTTCATTTATTTTTTTTTTTTGTTTGTTTTGCTTTCTCTTGTTCTTTTTGATATTTCAATCTCATTTTAGTCGAATTTCCATATTAATTGCTGTATTTGAGTGAAAATTTTGAAGAAAGGATTTCAGTTTATTTTTTAAACAAACCCTAATATATTTGTGGTCTAAGCAGGAAAAATATCGACTTTGCGATTTGGAACCCTAACTATTTAAAATTAAAAACAGGCAAATTTTTATGATTTAGTTGTTTTTTTTTAATGTCGTGCTATTTTAACAGTATTTGGTTTTTATATTTATAATAATTCTACCCACACATCTTTCGAATAAAAAAAAAAATGTCATATGCAATCAGAGATAGTACGTGGATTATTCCTATGATATCATTATTTAACCCAAATAATATATATCTATTACACTTAACTGGTATATTTAAAGTTGAATGTAAGGTGTACGTAAGAGAGTAATATCTTTTCTCTTGCTAATTTTTGCAACGTTACGAATAATTTTTATGTAAATTTTGCTAAATAATATAAATTTAGCAAGTTATGTAATAATACTAGTATTTTACAATATATAGCATATTTGGAAATTAATTATTTTTTTAAGTCCCTACATTAACATCATTTAAACTGACTTTTTTTTATCCTTTTAAGAATATACAAAGGAACAATTTCCTCGCTTACAAACCCTTTTAATTTAACAAAGGGAAGAAACACTTTAACTTTTTTGAGAGAGTCATCATTCTGTAAACATGTTTTATTTTTGAATTGAATAATGATATATATTTATTTTTAAGCAGAGGAATAATTGTTTATTCATTTTTTCTTTTTCCTTCATTTCTTTGTTTGGACTTTGAAACTATATTAGTACTTTTTGAATGCTACTAAATGTGGTTGTTGTTGCTCTCTAATTCAGGATTATTCAACTTCATATACTGTACTTTATCGAAGAAAGTACAAGTTACATAAATTAAATTTTAAATATTTTATCTCCCATATATACGATTAGCGTTCAGCTGTATCGAAAAGGTTTACTAACAGCTCGAAAATCCAATTACACTAGGCTAGTATTAAATCAAATTATGTATCCTTTTGGTAACATTAGACGTATGTCAGACGCTTTAAAAGAGGTAGAGAGCCATAAATGTTTTAGTTCCAAATTTTTTTTTTTTAAACAAAATGTTGACCTGAAGTTATACAAAGTGATGATGGTTCCGCAACAGTTGTGATTCTTTCACCTATATTACCCAAGAGATCATCATCCTTCCATAGCTGATGAATTTTAATACATTAGAAGGAACGCATTATATGTCAAAGAATGAGGTGATAAGAT
This sequence comes from Arxiozyma slooffiae, assembly GCA_017347545.2. Lineage (NCBI taxonomy): Eukaryota > Fungi > Ascomycota > Saccharomycetes > Saccharomycetales > Saccharomycetaceae > Arxiozyma > Arxiozyma slooffiae. The sequence continues at coordinate 172,097 of JAFHAQ020000006.1, read as the reverse complement.
CAAAGATTGATATATGCAAAGAATTACTTTTGTTGCGTGACTTACTGACAGGGGAAGAATTCCAAAATGGGAGCAACGGAATAAACTCTATTAGCTTGGAAATATATCAATATCATTGGTTGGTGGTCCTTTAGAAGTGAATTCATTATCATTTCCAGACAGTGAATATAGTTCTTTTTATACATTTAAGTATTGAACTATCATCTATTCTAATGTTTTATGAAGGTATCTTCGTAATATAAAGGTTAATGTCTCCTTATCTTGATGCATGGTTGAATGAATTTGATATTGCTACATCTATATTCAAATATTCGGTTGCAACTAACTGTAATACATATTATACTGCTTCTTAAATAATTAATATTAAGAAAAATTTTAGTATTGGTTGTTCAGTGAATATTTGGTCGCTCAAGTGTGTTTTATATTCATTGATATTTAGGACTTCCTTATTCGATAGGGAAGAGTAAAAAAAAAAAAAACAGTGTGTCTTTAAATATCAATATTTATAAAATACTTTATAATATCCACCAAAAGTGCATCAAACTCGCAATGTTTAATATATGTTATAAAATCATGTTTGAAAGTCGATTAATAATGATAGTTACATTTCATGAAGTGTTGATTCATTTACAAAATATGTCGAGTTGAAATATTTCGATTGGATAATAAATTGGATGGACCAAACACTTATGGTATAATATCGTGTGTAGTTAGAAATTTATATCTTCTAATAAAATGAGCTTATTAAGTTTTAATAATAAAAAAACTATTTTGGCACGGTTTTTCAGTATAATCTGTTGATATTTTCCTTTCAAGATGGATCCGCTATTCTTTAAAAATAAATCATCACTAGCAAGTTAATTTAGTGTATGAGTGAATTATTTTGTGACTCTATAATGGTATGATAACGACTATATTCTTTAGGAGAATAATACATCAGTTAATTTACTAACAAAGAATCTGTTTTTATTTTTATTTTTATGTACAATTAAACATTAGTTTATACATTTGATATGTATTGGATATAGATATATAAGTTTTCTTTTTTAACGGTAACAATATTAAATAATATTTGAATTTAAATAAAGATTCTTCTTTTTTCTTTTTGTTTTTTGTTTTTAGCATAACGGGACTATTATGTGACATTTTAATTTTATAATTTAACTTTATAATGGATGGAAAGTAACTATATATGATTAATCAAATTTTGATATATTTTTTTTTTGTTATTTCTTTGTTGATATTATATAATATTCATTAAAAGTATTTATAATTATTACTATTATTATATTATAATAGTTTTATTAATTGTTTACATCTTTTTTCTCTTACCAACAGTAGCTTGGAAACCTGTCTTAATAGAAGAAACGGATCTTGTAGAACCACAACTCTTACAAACCATGAAAAACAATCTGTTGGATTGTTCTTTCTTTAATTCAGTGTTAATACTCTTACATGTTTTACAAGTGACATACTCTAGAATATATCTCTTAAAACATTTTCCATTTGTTTAGATTGGAATTTACCTTTAATGACTAATCTCTTTTGACCATCTACCGAACCAGATGTACCCAATTCGGCAAATAGATATTGAATCAAATGATCTGGAGATCTTTGTAATTTTTCAGATATCTCTTGAATATTAGAGAAAATGGTCTTTTTACCATCACGTAAACAGACTGGAGGTGGAATTCTGAATTTAGGACCAGAACGATCACCAGCTAACTCTGGATTATTAGCTCTTAAGATTTTAAAGAAACGAGACAATAATTCATTGTATGGTAAACCAACTTGTTCATTAGCAGCAGTTTCATTACTTGGAGTTTTTGTTTCCTCAGTGACACCAGCTTTAGCTAATTCTTTTTCGAAATCATCAAGACTAGCTTCTTTAGACTTCTTCTTTTTCTTCTTTAAAGTCAATTCACCAAGAGCTTCGGAGACTTCATCCAAATCAGTGGTGGAAGAAGAATCTTTGGAAGAACTGCTCTTAGATTTCTTCTTTTTCTTTTTCAATCCTGCAAAGATATCTTCTTCACTACTACCATTAGTGGACGTAGAATCTTCCTTTTTGATTACAGCATCGAAATCCTCTGGAGCAACCTTCTTAGACTTCTTCTTCTTCTTTTTTAAAGCTGGGTCAAATCCTAATTCAGCAGCTAGGTCAGACATATTCTATTTTGTATTTATTTGTTATTCCTAATTACTGTGGTATATATAAATATAATTATCTATATCTATCTACCCAATTGAAATCTATCTGTGATATTTATACCCTAATAAAAATAGTAGTTTTCTCCTATTGACAGAAACGTTAATGACCCACAAGTCTACAACAAAGATAGATCTTTTTCTTAATATGATTTGTTACTTCCACCATATCTACCTACAAGACTCCACACATTGGATAACACCATAAGAATATTTGATTGAAATTTTCTGAAAATTTTTCCAAATGGAAATAATCTTGTTTTTTCTTTTTTTTCTTTTTTCCTTGTGGGTGTCAATCAATCAGAGAAAGAAAGAAAGAAAGAAAGAAAGAAAGAAAGAGAAGTGGTTGGATGTATGGGTGTGTATTGCATATTCACTTAAAGTGAGTATTATTAATAAAAGATTGGCACATGACAAGACAAGACCAGACAAGAGGCTAATAATGGATTGTATTATCTATCTGAAAGTGTCGATTATTTGGAATAAAAGTGGGTTGAAGCAAGTTAATATATACTCTATCTATTTATATGCGGAGAGAGTCAAAATATAAAGTTGTCCTCTATGTTTAATGTTAAGAGAACACTCTCTCTCTCTATATATATATATATATTCTAGTTTTATCTTTTCTTGTATCGTTGTTGGGTATGAATCGTGTTTTTAAATTCTTGGACTCCTTCTAATATATTATCATTCAATGCTTAATCTTTCAGTGGCTTCACTTAAAAGTTCAGTAGCTTCTTTGGTGACATCTTCAATTTCAGTACCTTTTGAAACTTGTACATTTTCTGTGTTATCGTCTTCCTCCTCACTTACTGGTTCCACATCGTATTTCTTTAAGAAGTAATTTTCCACTTCTTCTTTACCATTGTTTTCAGCCTCAAAGATAGCATCGTGGTCAAAACTGTTCCTAATAAATGGATCAGCTTCAAATTCATCACATAAAAGTTGCACAATTGGTAAATGTCCATTTAGTGCAGCCCAATGCAATGCAGTATTACCCGTCTCGTTTTGTAAATTGACATATTCCTTCAAGTGATCCTTTGGTATCAAAGAGAGTATATATTTAGCGGTCTCCAAATGTCCATTACCACATGCCATATGTAACGCAGTGGATCTTGAAATCGAATCTCTACATGTTTGTAACATACATGGATCTATCAACGTGGTAAATATTTCTTTCAAAGAATCTAGGTCTCCTGCTCTAGCATCTAAAATAATAGCATCTTGGTCTTCTTGGTCAAGTGGTTCCTTATGTAAAGACATCTTTGTGGTATTGATAATAGTAGTGTATATGGACTCTAGCGTCGAAGAGGGTAATGTTTTTTTACGAATTATCTTTTTATTTCTTTTTGGGAACTCATTCTACAGAAACATACATATTAATTACACTCGTCTCTATTAATAATAGATATATGTTCTCGAACGTTGAAATTTATTTTCCATTTCTTCTTTATTCTCTTTGGTCGTTTTAGCTGAAGAAAAAAATATAGAAGGTAAAAGGAAAAACCAATGTTTTCTGAAAAGAGTGATGAGCTCGAGAAGAGATCATAAGTTGTAATGCCTGTGTATCCTATACTACCTGAAGGTATGTTTATGTTAAAGGTTAAAGAAAAAAAAAAAATATATATATATATATAAGTTGAATAGCACACACGGTATATCTTTCCATTCAACGACTAATAATGGACGGAACTAAAATTATACTAGACATAAAAAGAGACTACGAAATATGGTAGGTACAATTTGTAGTGTTGAAAACAATTAGAAATGTTCCAATGATATTACAAAAATACGAGATAAAATTATTAATATTTAAACAAGATATTAATCTAATATCTAGCAGATTAGTTGATTATGATTTAGAACTTTATACAGAAGATATAAGATCATTATTGGAATTTGTACAGGAACTATTTATTTAATGATAAATCAAATCATAGTGACATAATGTTTTTCTTTCAATTTAAAACAACAACTTAAGTTTGGTAATGTAATAAACGTTAGAAATTAATCAATTTGGAAAGAAAAGGATTAACAGCTTAAAGGATTTGTTTGGTTCTATTATCCTTCCATAAGCAAACAAGACTGAGACTACACTTATTGATTTTCCATCTATGAAGGATAACACTTTTTGTTATTAAAGATTGTATCGATTTTATTATAATTGTACTGGTTTCGGACTAAAGAAAGAAGTCAATTATGAATTATTTTGAAAGTATCAGTAGATTTTGAAAATGGATAACCAGAAGATCATTATTGAAATCATTAAATATTGTTTGTTAGACCTGGCTTCTAAATCTATTATTAAAATTCACGATCTTGGTAATGTAAATAAAAGATTGGAAGAAGATACAGATTAACAATTTGAGGACCTTATTCTTGATAAGGAACTAGAATTATTGTCTCGTTATGTTTAGATATATACTGCTGCTATATAGTATGTGTTTCTTCGAATATTTAATTACATAGATTACTGATTTTTATTGCTAGAAGGTCTGATATAAACTTTCTTCCCTTTTGGGAAAAAAGTAAATAGAATTTTATAAAATGGAATTTAGAAAAATTAAAAGTAAAATGAAATAAAAAATTTGTAGAAATATGAAACATATCAAGATCATCCAACTGTTGTAAGAACAATTGAAAATAAGATTCAAGACTATTAAACATAGATATTTTTATACCAAAAACAGTTTTATTTCTGATTTTGTTATGAACTGTTGAAAGTGAAGATAGATTAGTGAATAATAATAACAAAAAAAAAAAAAAAACATAAAAAAAATTGCAGTAACTTTACAATTCAAATAGATACCCTACTTGTAACTATTTATACATACATCCTGTACATCATACAATGACTGAATTAGGAGCTACTCCTAAAGCTAAGAATAAAAATAATCCCTTTATCGATCGATACATTGGTAGTTTGAATACCTCATCAGAAATAACTACACGTTTAAAGAATACATCTCCAAATAAATTAAATTTTCAAAAAGATATTTCAACTCCTATAAAACCTACCAAATCTTCTAATAATTTATCTAATAATAAATACTATCATAGTGATAAGTCAAAATCATTGGTTTATAATTCTGAAAGTCCTGTAAAAACGTCATCTAATGAATCTTTAATTAAATATAAACTTAGTTCCACTGATAAATCAGTAGATTTGTCAAAATATTCTAAGGAAGACCTTAAGTATTATGAGTTTTTATGTCGTGTAGCAGAAGTGAAGAGGTGGATTGAAGAACTGATTAAAGAAGACTTGCCATCAGAAATAGAATTATGTACAGGAGATGCTTTAAGAAATGGTGTGTATTTAGCACAAATGACACAAGCAATTAATCCTGATTTAGTCCCTACTATTGTACCTCCAGGTAACAAGTTGCAGTTTAAGCATACTCAAAATATTAACGCTTTCTTCTCTCTTGTAGAAAATGTCGGTGTTCCTGACTCGTTCAGATTTGAAGTTCAGGATTTGTATAATAAAAAAGATTTACCACAAGTATTTGAGACATTACATATTTTAATTACCATTATTGCTAAAAAATGGCCTGGTAAGACCCCTACTTTGACCAATTTATCGGGACAAATAGATTTTAACCTTGAAGATATTAAAAAATGTAAAAGAATGTGGCCTAGAATTCGTGATTTTAAGTCTTTGGGAGCATCAGCATCCTCTAATTCAGTGGTTCGTTCTCCTTTTAAAGAGAGACCGTCTGGATTAATTGATGATTTTCAAAAATATGCAAAACCATCTATACATATTAAAGAGTCAAACAATGAATTGTTTATTACACCAACAAAAAAGAATCGTCACAATGATATTAGTGATGAAGAAGTGGACAAGAAAAGTACAGATGAATCAACCCTTCTCAGTATGCCACAATTGAATTCTCCAGTATTTATCAGTAAGAATATTTCATCCCCATTAGTTGATGCTGATTCATACAGACCTTCATCACTTTATTTGCCAACTCCTACTTTTAAAGACAAGAGTACTTTTGAAAATACACCACAACTAAATTATAGTCCTATTAGAAACAAAAGTCTTTCCTATTATTCACCATCAATATCAAAACATTTGTCTTATGACACCGACTTTTTTAAAAGAAGAAGTCAAGCAAGGAAAGAAGATGTTGAATATTATAGAAGTTTTAATTATAGTCCCTCTAGATATTCGCCTGTTCGTAGGCAAAAAATGACAGAAGATGACTTTTTGAATAGTATCATTCGATTACAGAGTCAATGTAGAGGGTCAAACATTAGGTTTAATATTTATATGCAAGGGAGACTCGTTGACTTATTTTATAGTGAAATATGTTTGTTTCAGTCTGTGTGCAAGGGTCGTATGGTAAGAAAATCATTAAATATTCGTAAAGTTTTGACTTTAGCACAGGAAGAATATATGGCACAAGAAAAACTGAAATCTTTCATATTAGGGAATCATGTTAGGAAAGATTTAGATAAGGTAAGATTGAAATGTTTGAGGAATGAAGTGATAGTCACCAGATTACAAACTCTCACCAGATCAGCGGTAATGAGGAGAAAGTGTAATAGAGATTTAAATGTGATGGAATCAATAAGACAACCAACAATCCATTGTCAGGCATGTATAAGAGGTTTCTTAGTAAGAAAATTCTTGATTGATGAATCATTACAAGAAGATATTGTTTGCTTACAAAATAGGATAAAAGCATCAATTATAAGAACGCGTATATCAATCCTTAGAAAGAGTTTGATTCAAAATTATATTAATGAACTGATTTTGTTCCAGGCAAGAATTAGAGCAACATTCATAAGGAAGTATTTTGTTCAACAAGTGGATAATGCAACGGAATGCAATAAACAGATAACGAATCTATCCGCAAAAATGAGGGGGGTGTACGTCCGTAGAATATTTAACCAAATAAAAATTGAAGGTGTCAATTCTTTTGGTCAGTTAGATAAATTTCAAGGTATTATCAGAGGTTTGTTGGTGAGATATGCACTTGATTTGGTGGATAATATAATTGAGAATAATAATCTGATAAATTTCCAGGCAAAGACAAAAGGCGTTTTAATCAGATCATCACTGAAAAAGAGAGATAATTTTTTTAGAAGAAATGAAAGATCTGTTATTATAATACAATGTAGAATAAAAATGTTCCTACAAAGAAGGGCATATATCGAATTAATTGAATCTCCAAATCCTTCTTTGAACACAGTAAGGAAATTTACACACGTTTTGAACGATATTGGGACTATTGAAAGTGTTCAAAATGTATTAGAGAGTTGTCAAGCGTCTTTAGATGCTGAGAATATAAAGAAGGAGAAGTTACAAAAATTAATTAGAAAACAATTAGATATTTTAAAGGTATTGGAAAAATATGAGATAACTATTGGTTCAAATTATTCATTTGCACATATACGTCCTATTCCAAATTCAAAATATCCTACCGTAAGAAAATTGTTTTATTTATTGCAGGTGAATCCAATGTATTGGAAACAAATGTATGTCGATCATCCCCAATTTGTTAGAGATAATATATATCTTTCGTTTACTACATTTAATCAAAGAATGGGACGTAGGGAAAGGATGTATTTTATTAGACAAGTTTGTGAATTATTACAGTATTCAATAAACCATTGTCGTACGATTGATAACTTTTTAACTAAATCAGGAGAAATTTGGGATTTCTTGTTGAAAAAATTTTTTAGCGAAGAATACTCATCTTTATTTTCTATGTTCATTCCTACATTAGAATACATTTCAAATAATGCAATTAGTTTTGAAAGTAACCCCAGTACTATATATCAAAATATTTATGGTCAAGTGCCTTCTAGTACGATTGTTCCAATTGATGATGCTCAAGTTAAAGAGTCATTTATTACAAATTTACGGAATTTATGGCACGGAATTGAAATGGTAGCTGAAGTATTTACTAGAAAGTATCAGGTTCTCCCAATCGAGCTAAAATATATTTGTACTAAGATATTTGGTTTCGCAGCGGATAACAATTCAAATGAAATTGATTCATTAAGATGTGTTTCTAAAGTCTTGATAGGTACTTTTGTTAATTTATATCTTTCAAAAAGTGAGCAGTTTGGATTTGAAAATTCTCAACACACTACTGTAAGAAATAAAATTGAGGTTTTGTTCTCCGCGTTATCCACATTATTTGGATTTATACCTTTTGATGGATATTTTGAACCATTGAACCAATATAGTAATGAAATAAGGACATATATAAAAGACATCTTATACTCCTTGATGATTGGTCCAGAATATGAGCAAGATGGTGATAAAATGATATACTATGATATGTCTTCAGAAATGCCTAAACTTGAAATATTATCTGAGAAAGCTAAGGATATTTTTAAAATGTTTAAAGATAATTTGTATCAATACCCACAAGAAGATGTTATCCATGATTTGTTGTTAAACAGTAAAGAGGATTTAGTCATATCTAATGAGGGTCGTTTAATTTTAGAATTGGATCCATCTGTATATCGCTTTCTTGTGTCAGATGATAAAATGAGAAGACTTTATGATCAAACTAAACGGTCGTTGATCTATATGACTCAAATAGAAGATGTATCAACAAACTTATTTGATTTAGTTGTAAGTTGTGTTCTTCCGGAAGATGAAATTATCTTCAAGCAATTTTTAGCTGATAATAAACAGGTCCTTGAGGATTCTGTTATCAAATCATTAGATAAAGTTAGTTATTTCAATTTAAAGGAGTCAACTTTGCGCAAAATTCATGAATTAGAAAAAGCCAATATTATTTCTTCTACTGATAATAAGCTGCAAAATATTCTTAACGATATTGCTAATACAATTAAAAACCCACACTATGCTATTGATTATGTTGAGCAAGAATTAAAGGTAACACAAATTACTCTGGATAAAGTGACACGCTTAAACAAAGAATTGGAAATGTATTTGAAAGAAATCAAAGAATTAATCGACAAGACTATTAAAACTTTACAAAAATCAAGAGATTTTGTACCCCAAAGTAAGAGTACATTTGGTAATATTAAACATGCGGTTAAAAAGGTTGGTAACAAAGATGTATCAGAATTAAGTGGCTTAAAATTCAAATGGACAGTAAGACAATTATACGAGAAAGGTGTGGTTGAGAAGATTGCTGGCGAAAAACTTGGAGAACAGACAGTTAGGGTGTTTGGATCGAGTGGCCCCAGATACCCAGATATTATTTTTAAAATATCTTCATCCAATGGTTCAGTTTTTGGTATTCAGCTATTGGATAAACGTAAAGGTCCTGAAAAGAGACATTCTGATATTGTTGATTCATTTACTTTAGAAAATTTAGTTTCTAGTCAGGTTGGTGAAGAGACTAAGAAATGGCAATTATTGAACTCAAAAGTAACATTTAACACATCTAAATTACTCCAATTAATTATTCAAACTTTCTTTAAGTGATTTCTAATATCTATATAAATATAAATTCTTAAAAATGAACCTTAATAGGTTAGGATTTATCATTTTAATAAAAAAAAGTATTTTTTTTTCAGTTATTTTTTCTAGAAGAGAAATAGTTTGTAAGGAGTCATCTCAAATCGAACATTGCAAAAAAGGTTATTGATTATAGAAAAACACTTACAAAATATATATCTGTATGGATAGGTATTTTTAAGATTTATTAATAATATATTAAATTATTTAACTATAAAACAAAATATATATATATTATAAACTCAAAAATATATTAACGACCAAATAGCCCAAGGAAACCTCTCTTCTTGGCTGGTGCTCTTTGTTCTTTATCAGCGGAAGTGGATTCGGCTTCACTTGGAATTGTAGAAGGTTCAACTCCTGTAGCACTGTCTTGAGTTTCATTCATAACAGTCTTTGAATTGTTATCATATTGAATGTAATTAAATGCAATATCAAATAAAGATGGTTTGGCGCCAATAGGAATTAACTGAGGTCTTAATGGGAATAGGTTATCAAGTTTCACATCATTCAAAGTAATTTTTCCACCTAACGCTAACTTATCTATAGTACTGAAGTCATATTTTGATTTATTTACATTACGGAATTCGGTTTCAAATTCAGCTAATGCAATAATACTTGATAATTTTGTCTTTAAATCTACAATAAATTTTTCTAAAATTTCTTTGTTTAAGATATTGTTAGGAAGCAAAATGTCATCATTTGAAGTGATTCCGGATTGGTAATAAGTTTCAGTAATCTTTTGGTAAGCATCTGTATATAAGGCTAGGGCTTCGATATTGAGATGTTTTAATTGGTAAAGATGACCTAAGCAGACAGCATTGATATGTAATGTGAAATATATTTGAGTCAATTCTAATTGAGATAATAAATCTTCATCAGAATAAACACCTGGTAATTCCATTAAATCTTGTAAATACTTCTTTATATTTTTCACAATTCTATCTAATTCTTTATATTTTAAGATTTTATTTGTTAAAATACTACCAATTTGTAACCATTCATCCCATAATTGGTTAAATAAATTATGTTCACGAGAAAATGAGGCGAAAATTGTTTGATATTTAAGATATGCCAATAAAATTTGTTCATTTTCTTCATCTTCAATTTCCTCATTATTAATGTTGTTATTACTACTGTTGCTGTTGATATAGTTTTCTTGGTAGGATACACATTCTGCCCATTTAGCAATCTTGTTACTATAATCTGATATATTTTCAATTTGAATATTTCTAGCTTCTTCGACCATTTGAGCTAAATGGTTATCATTAATAGTACATTTAAATGCTCTCCAAGTGATGTGTTTAATGATGTCTTCTTTTTCTTCTTTGTCCATTTCAACATCTTGCAAATCAATAGTAAACCCATTATCAAATAAAATTTTGATTAATTCATCAGTGTATTGATCTTTTGGTGATTTATTGTTTTCTTTTATCTGAAATATAGTGTTGGTAATAAAATTATGTAAATCAATGGATGATAATAATCCACCAGCATATTGCATTAAAGTGTATTCGTATTTAGAACGAATAAAATCAAATAAATCTTGGTTTATGATATCTCTAGATACTAAAAATTGTAAAGCAGCAAAACAGATAGCTAACCCTTGAGAAATGTTATCATTTTCTTTCCTCTTCGCAGTCTTCCCATACAATAAATTTTCTACAACAACTAATTTACCAAATATCAAATATTGAATACGTATAACCCAATCAGTTTCATTTTGAGACAAATTTAATAAACGATAAACGTTTTTAACAGATTTTTTCAACCTTTCAGTAACTAATTTTCTTTCAGATTTTTTAAATTTACCACGATTCCTTGCTCTTAACTTATATAATTCACAAACAGATAAATCCCGTTCGATGTATAATAACAAAAGTGTGCCAAAGAGTTTGTTTCTATTGTCATAGTCTTCAGATGTCAATTTAGAGAACTTCTCCTTTGAAGAATAATGTTTGGTGTCTCTTGTAGTCAAGTTAAGTTTTTTTCTCAATTTCTGTAACTTTCTATTCAATTTAGAATGGTATTTAATGTAATCTTTGTCAGATTCGATGAATTGTTCCATACGAACACCAAAAGTGGCGTTAATTGGAGAATATTTAGGTCTCACCATGATTCAATTACAAAACGATGAGGAGGGGGAAAATAGCAATTATTAGATTTCCTTCAAAAAAAAAAAAAAAAAACAATTAACTTAGAGATTTTCACTATGTTTTTTTTTTCTTTAACTTCTTTAAAAAAAATAAGACATAGAAGCAGCAAGTAAACCTTTTACAGTTTATTTATTCAAACAATGAAAAGTGGACTTTATCTTTTTAGATAGTTGTTATAGTTGTTGATGCCTCTTTCAAGACAAAAATTAATGGAAGAAAAAAAAAAATATTTGACGATTTTCTTGTGTATATTTTTTGTTTTGTCTAATGCATTGCCTAATTTGGAAATACGGTAGTGGTTAGTGGAAATTTTGTACTGTCGAGGTAAAATTTGTTGCAATGATCTTGTATCAGTTGGAAGATAATGAGGTAGTTCTAGGAAAGGTTGGTTATACAGGGAGGTTATTTGAAGATGTGAAGCTGTCTGTCGACTGTTATAAGAGTAGAGGGCAGCTATATGTACTTTTTGAAGGGAAAGGATAATAACCATTACATTTGTAATACTCAGGAACACTAGTTTAATTGTTACCATTGTTTGTGCGTTTTTGCGTTTGTTTCTGTGCTTGTGACATAAAATATTACTGGGAAGAAAACAGAGCAAGGAACACAGATTGCGTTTGTGAAGTTTTATTGTTAACTGACAAAGATTATATTCAGCATAATAAAACTTTAGATACATATATATATATTTACTTATAGTTGTCCGTTTACTATTTTAATGGCTTTGTTACTATGACTGGATTGCTAAAAGAAAACAAAAAAAAATGGACTAAGGTTAATGAACCTGGAAACACAAATGTTTATATCCTGCCATTATGTGTAATTGGTATCTATACAAGTTTTTTAACCTGGGCTTTAGTACAAGAACCCTTGAATACTAAAGTTTGGATAAATTCAAATGAAAAATTTCAATGTCCTAATATAATCGCTGTATGTCAAGCTGCTGTGGCTATGACTGTAGGCTACATATATTTGAAGTGGCAGAAGAATAAATATGATCCATTAGATTTAATTAAAGATCATTTTAAACAGTTGATCTTAATTTCTTTCACTCAAAGCACATCTACTCCATTGGCTACCTATGCTTTAAATTATGTAGATTATTTGACTTATATGTTAGCCAAATCATGCAAGATGATACCTGTATTATTGATACATTTATTAATTTATAGATCTTATATTGATAAAGAGAAAAAAATTGTAGCGATGTTAGTTACACTGGGTGTAATAATTTTCACAATAGGTGGTAATAAAAGAACTAAAAAAATAAATTTTACAAACAGCGATCCTAATAACATTGATCAGTTCAATTTGGGGATTTCACCAGTTTGGTTCGGTTTTGTATTGTTATTAACAAGTTTATTTTTAGACGGATTGACAAATGCAACGCAAGATAAATTATTGAAGAATGGTAACAAGAAACCAAAAGATGATGTAGATAAGAATAACAGTAAAAATCATAGTAAGGTCAATAACAAAGGGGATAAAAAAATAACTGGTGCTCATTTAATGTTTGCTTTAAATATGTTTATTATACTTTGGAATTTACCATATCTTGGTATTTTCCATAGGACACAGTTTAATAAAGCAACTACATTAATTCAATTAGATCCTCAAATTGGTTTATATTTATTGGCATATTCTTTATGTGGTGCCGTTGGACAATGTTTTATCTTTTTCACATTGGAGAAATATGGATCTTTAGTTCTAATTATGATTACTGTCACTAGAAAGATGATCTCAATGTTATTGAGTATTATTGTGTTCAATAAAAAGGTTAATGTTATTCAATGGTTTGGAATATGTATTGTCTTTGGTGGGATCTTTTGGGAAGCACTTAATAAAAGAAGGTCTATTATATCTAATAAAAGTAGTAATAGCCGTACCAATATTGATAAAAAGCTAAGATAAACACATTTACTTATCGATTTGTATACAGATAGATATATTTTGATTTGTATAATTCTATTAAAGAAGATAGAAAAAAGAAGAATAAGAACTGTATTACTATTTATATTCTTGTATTTATTGCTTTTTCTCATTTGGATAGAGTTGATTGCATAAGCCTTTCTCTTAACTCATCATCGTATGCATAAACGTACAAACCCTTTGTTCCCCTAGTTAGTAAAACATTCAGACTGTTCATAATAATCTTTTTTTTAACATGTTCAGGATTTGATATATTCTTTTTTTTAGTAAAACCTGCATGATCATCATAATATTCAGGTTTTAGTTCCAAACAATCCTTTTCTTTATCATATCCAATGGATCTACCTAATATTACACCTGCATAATTTAAATCAAATCCTTGTATAGTATAAACACTACCGACTTCCTCTATACTGTCGGCCCTTTCACTCCATGGTAATATTGCTTTCGGTTGATATCTGTCCCATCTCAATTTAAAATTATTACCACAGGTAACAAAATAATCTTTACCATCCAATCTATATGGAAAATCATATGTTGATAACATTCTACATTGGCCATGTTTCTTGTTTAAAAGTTTTAAATTTGAATACATTTCACCACAATCATCCCATATTTTAAAGTCAAATCCTTTACAATTCTTTGGATGTTTTGGGATTTTTCCATCAATACTGATTGTGTTGATCCAATTGAGAACGTCAGAGGGAGCAGCGACTCTAAATTGTTGTTTTAGCGTGTACCACTCTCTCATATCATCAGGGATTAAACTGTAGAAATGATTTAAATTGGCACCATTAGCAGTCGTTACAGGTGTAGTATGGGCATTACCGGTATCCAGTTTTTCTTCCCAGTATGATCCCATTCTTAAAGATTGTTTATCATCGTAAACGATAACTATTACTTTAGCTAAGGACATTAATTCTTTTAATTGATTTTCACCATAGAATCTTTTAAACGCATCTTTTGAAGTAGCCAATAGATGACCTTCATCAATGACAATTACATCAGCTAATTTGGAATTGCCTTGGATTTTATTCAATTTATTAATTAAGGATGTCGGTCTTTCCAATGATGATTTTTTGATATATTTAAATTTGACGCTGATTCTATGGTATAATTTTAACATCTCTGGATGATTAACCACTAAATAATTGGTTGTGCCATATAAAATGGAATGAGGGTCATTATCTTTATCGTTTTGTACCATTGACAATTTTTGGATTTCATTAAACAAAGAATTTAAAACAACAGATTTTCCTGTACCTGCATCCCCTTGAATAACAAACATTGCAGGTAAATGGTTACCATTAGCATTATTATTAATATTATATTTGGTTAAATTTTTTTCGATGAATTTTATGATATTATCTCTCAATTGTGATTGTTCCTCAGATAAAGTGACATTACTCAATTTATCTATAGAATTGGATTCATGTAATTGTTCATTCCTAGTTGTTCTGGCTCTTTTGAAACGGGTATTTTGTTTTGGATTTGACCAAGTCATTTTGTTAGAAGTAATAGGAAGATAGGTAAAGAAAGATTAAACCATTGGTATCCGTAGTTATGAAAAATACTTGGAATTAAATTAGTCAAATTTAACTATTAGCAATCAATCCATCATTCAGTGGCAAAAGTATCTTTAATTTTAGTAAAAGTAACAGCAAGAAATGACAGCAATGAATAGACTCTCTTGAAGGTTTATTATTATTATTATTAATATTTTTTCCATTATATCTTTTCTCGACTTTCCTCGATGTATTTAAAGAAAGATACAATTTTTCAATTTTTCAATTTTTTTTTTGTTTTCCTATTTGATTAAAGAAATGAACAAAACGGAAACTTAGGGTTTACTCGGTTTTTCCTGGTTGAAAATAAAACTTTTCTCATATTTATTTAGGGTTTTGGAAATATTTGAAAAAAAGCTTCAACAACAGCGGAATTTTTTAATTCGCTATTCGGGTTTCTGTTTATTCCGTCAAGAACCCGCCTTCGTAAAGTGAATGGGAGGAGGGGAAAGGAAAGAAAGAAAAAAAAAACACGAAGGAAGGAAGATACAATTTGAAGAATCTTTCCATGTTTCATCTGTAAAAGTCATTCAAACTTTATGACGTTGTGTGTCTACCTCTGTTCCTATTTTTTAAACCAATTCATATCTAGAATAATTGAATTTTTTTTCTTTTTTTGATTGATTGATTAACAAGAATAGAAGCGAGTAAGAAGGGTCTGTATCATTATATGAAAGAGGCCAAATACATGGATAATAAGAATGGCAAATTTTGTTAAATTTCTTAAATTGTATAAGAAATCATTTGGTGCATTTTCAAGTTCTTATTTAGTTGCCATTGCACTAGTATTTGTTTGGTCTTATTTAACAGATTCATGGTCTATTGATACTTCCTTTTCACCAAATGAATTTTATGAGGATTTGTTGTCTATTAATATCCGTTCAGTTTTCACAAAGGTTACTAATTATCCTTTAGATACAAAGAAACACTACAGTAATGATAATTATAATAATTCTGGTAGATATTTATTGTGGGATTTATTTAATATAATAATTTTATTACCTGGGTTATCACAATTTGAAAAAATATATGGTACTATCCATACTTTCTGTTTCTTAGGATTGATTACACCAATTATCGGTGTTGTTTATTTCATTGTTGGATTACTTTTCTGTCCCAATAAATCCATCTACGGTATCTATCTTTGGAATTGTGTTATATGGGGATATTTCATTGCACAAGAGAGTAAACACGGTGCTACTTTGAAACTCTTCAAAAAAAGAAATTTGAGAATTCCGGTAACTTGGATCCCAGTTTTCATTTGTATGTTATTGGCGATCTTATTTGATAACATTAATGTCGTGCCAGCAATGATTAGTTTATTGATGGGATATTTATTATTATTGATAAAGATCTCAATACTAGATTTACTACTCCCACCATCCTTTATGTTAAATTATTTGGAAGATAAAATATTTGGAAACGACAGTAAGGGTAGCAGTATCTTTTTTTATCATCATATTAAATATTACCGTGAGTCTTCTGTTAAAAAGGGGAAGAAATATAAATCTTTGTTTCATGAATCTTCAAGTTTGCCAAAATCTAAAACAAAATTAAAGTCAAAGAATAGTAAAAAGGGCAAACTTAAATCCTTGAAGAAATAATTTGATTATTGAGATACCCACATAGACAATATATACATATTTATTAAATATCCACATATTATTGTAATATATCTATATTAACATTACATAGTATATTATTTTATGAATTTGTTTGAAACTTGCTCTTTTTTTTTTTTTTTTTTGGTTTTGGTTTTATTTTCTTGACGTCGTGCCTTTCTGTTTTTTCCCCCTGCCTCTCTTTTAATAAATGTGTCAATAAACGTTTCCAGATTCTTAGTGAAAAACTTTGTCAAAAAGGATAAGTAGCTAAACTATCTTTTATGTATGAAGTATAAATATTTACTCTGGTTTTCATTAACAAGCACTAAAGGGTATTAGATTTGTCCATTTTATTGGTCTTAAAAGGGTAGTAGATATTTATCTTATCCCTAAGAATGAAGGGGAAAGAAAAATATGTTCACTAATAATAATAATAATAATAATATGTCTAGGCGTTCTAGTTATACTAACTTATCTAGTGTAGATGGAACCATTGAGAGTAATATCATTGGTAGTAACAGTAGCATATATGCGAACGGTTCGCCTATTTATTCCCCCTTAGATTATACACATTCATTAAATAATAATGTCACTGGTAATATTTCGAATAATAATAATAATAGCAGTACTAGTCTAAGTGGATTTTCACAGCAAATTGGTACTAAAAATATTAATTATATTGAAACTGATCCAAGGTTATTTTCTCCATCTAATCTTAATTATGCTATTAATATTCCTACTAATAGCAACAATGGATCCCTTTGTAATTATAAATTTCATTTCCCCTTATTTGGTTTGGATTGGAGTATGGATGATTTCGTATGTGTGGGTTCATATAAAGAAGATAGTAAGAATAAATTGGAGATCATTCAAACAAATAATTTGTTTTCATGGAAACCAATGGCACAAGCCGATGTCATCTATCCTATCAGTAACATCCAGTGGTTACCTACACATATGCATCCAAGACAATTGGCTACTAGTTCCGATTCATTAAGAATATGGTCATTAAATGATGATATTGGTATTTTACAAGAGCAAATTAATTTATCTTTATATAAATATAAAAAGCAACATAATGGCTCTACTGGCAATAAACAAAGTTTTAGTACTATTACTAAAAATACTACTATTAATTCTTCTTCCACCTCGGTTTCTTCTTCTTTGTCTGATTTTAACAGTGATAATAAATTATTGGGTGAGCTTCCGCCAGTTACTTCGTTCCACTGGAATCCTATTGACACAAATATATTGGTTTCAAGTTCTATTGATACTACCTGTATTGTTTGGGATTTGCAAAGTTCAAATTATGTAAAGACTCAGTTGATAGCACATGATAGTGAAGTCTATGATGTTAGATTTTTGGCTAAATCAACTCATCTTTTTGCTAGTTGTGGCGGGGATGGTTCCGTTAGAGTCTTTGATCTAAGATCTTTGGCCCATAGCACTATTATTTATGAACCTTCTTCTTCAACTTCAAACCCAATGGACATATCGGATGTGGATCAACAGAAAAATGCATTATTAAGACTGGAGCCATCTCCATTCGATCCAAACATTTTGGCCACTTTTGTTGGTGATACAAATAGGATTCTAATTTTGGATATGAGAAATCCAGAATCACCAGTGTTAACTTTGGAAGGGCATTTGTCCGCTGTTAATCAAATTAAATGGCATCCTACAAAAAGAAATGTTTTATTATCATGTGGTGATGATTGTCAAGTTCTATGTTGGGATTTGAATTTATATTTGGGTTCTCCAAGTTTGATACATAAACCTATTCCTGAATCGAATATTATGAGAACCGATGACAGAACTATGGGAGGTCAAAGTAATGAAGTCTTAGATACGCCGAATCTGTTTTATTCTAATGATTCTCAAGAGATTAATAATATCGTTTGGAGACCACATAGGGGTGAGTGGTTTGGATATGTAAGTGGGAAAAATTTTCAGAATGTAAAAATATAATTTATTTCTTGGTAAAAGAATAACTTTTTTTCACTTTCATATAAATTTTTTTAGATGTATAAATGTATATGAATGTATATATAAAAATTTAGGCTTTTTAATTGTTAACAGCTAACTTTCCAATTAGAAATATGATGTAAAGTGCAAAACCGATGAAAGACTCTTTCTTTTTTTAGTATAAACACAAATATATATATATATTTGTAAAGAGCTCTTATTGAAAACCAGCGTATACGTTGTCCACGAATAACGTTTAATGATGAAGCAAAGAATTTGGAACATTCGAAACTTTAAGTAAAGGATATGTATCCTTTCAAAAAATCGTCAGATTAACGTTAGTGGTAAATTACTGAAAATCATATTTAAGGGACATTAGGTTATTGAGACAGTTCCAGCGGTAAGTATCAGCAATAACATTCTTAGTGGATCTACGTGGTTATACCTAAGAAGCGACATTGATAAGAATATTGAGAATATTGATAAAAAGAAAAATGGCAAGAAGAAATATATAATTGCTTTACTAGTTTTAATCAACAACTCTATTATTTGTAAGTGTTTGTACATAAGTGATAACCATATTCTGCATACAACTTGAGAAAACCCAATAAAAAATTATCCATGATAAGGATGGTACGTAAGTAATTTTGGGCAATATATCTTCTTAACTTAAAAATAAATTAAAGTTATATAATACTGGAAATGTTTTTCGAGGTTCTTGTAAAAACGTAAAAAAACATTATAAACCAATATAACATGAACATTGAAATAAAGTTGAAAAATAAACCCCAAAATATAATAATTCTAGTTTCATAGTTTATTTGATCATTATAAAAAAGGGGAAAATTTTAAAAAATAATTGTTTAATAATAAGAAAATAAAAAGCATGATATCAAAAGGCCCATTAGTCTAATATTGGTTTATTATGTATGGATAAGAAATTTCCTCTTACTGTGTCTTCTTTTCAGTACTTATTTCAATATGATTATACATCCACAATTTTTAACAGTTTAATATGTTGAAAATAATTTTTGTCAGGTATTTGTGAAATTAATGAACTACCTTGTAAGAGTACAACCTTTATTGCATTGTTTTGTATGGTTGTGAATTTTTTTTTTTTATATTTTGTTTAGTTTTAAGATCCTTCAAATTTTTTTTTCTGATATGAAAGAACACAGTTGGACATAAATCCATCGGAAGAAACAAACAAAATAATAAAATCCGTTCCACTCTCCTATTACCATAAAAAATATGTTTATTTAAATTATAAGAAATTATTAGAAATAATCAAACTATGTAAAGAAAATACTCTTAATAGAATATTTATATATTTGTAACAATGATCAAGTAATTCTCTTAGAACGAGTCTTGGATCGATACCCCCCGTTTCCTTTTATCATTCTTCCCCCCACTTTTCTACCGACTGCGGTTGTCTTTTTTTTACCTGTAGTTCTTTGTCGTGCAAAATATGTTAAATGATCTATTCTTTTTTCTTTAACTATTTTTTTATTTTCCAATTGTTCATTGATATCAAGAGAATAGGAAAACTTATAGATTAATTGGTTGTTTTGGAAAAATAAGTCATTGTCAGTAGCAGGATCCATGATGTTCTTAGACTTCCTTTATTCGAATACAGCTATAGAACCAAATCCATTTATTTCTGAAAATATTGTATCAAATAAGGAAAAACTTGTTGATGATGTCTTCTTCCCTTCCTCCATAAAGAATGTCAAATGAATAAGATATACTGGATTTTTCAACTTCTTTATACCCGGTTTTACTTTAATATAATTTGATGCAAAACACATACTATTTGTTAAAGAATATTCTCGAAGAATTCTAAATGTAATCAAATAGAAAGAATCATTCTTTCCATATCTGGTTCATTGAATTCTTTCCCCTTACCAGGTTGACGTAAATCTTCGTGTCCAGCCTCAACGATCTTAGATATCTTCAATTCCCTCATTATATCCTGACAATAACTCACGGTAACCCTTTCATTTTGAATTGATGAATCTAGATCAATAATATCTTTAGCAATAAATACGATATCCTTGTTCTCTTACCCAATACCAAGACTCATTTTGTCTTCAGTTGAAGTTAATTTAGAAATATTTTTTTTTCTCGAACAATTATCACAATTATATAGACAATTATTGGGATCAAATGTTTCATCAACATAATATAACACTGATTTTTCTCCTACAATTAATCTTATAATCACAATATTGCATAACCTCTCTCACTATATCCAAATGTTTTAACTTGTCTTCCTTACCAAGGCTTCTATGACGTTGAACCATTCTTTGTAAAGTTATAGTACCGCATAAAGAATAAAAAAATGATATAATAAGGAAAATAAAAACAACCCATCTCTATCTGCACGACCTGTACCTTGATAATAAATTTCCAAAGTTGTCGGAACTGTATAATGGAAAACAAATCTAACATCAGATTTACCTATACGCATGCCAAATGCAATAATTGCGATTACGGCTTGTACTTGGTTATTTTGCCACTCTTTTTTGAACATTAATTATATCACCTTGATTCATACCAGCATGATAAAATCGATAACGAATATTTTTCCTCTGTAAATTAGCACACAATTTTTCAAAAGAGGTTTTTAGAATGACAAAAGATAATGACTGCTTGATCTGTGAGTATTCTTTTAATGAACATTGTTATTAATGGAACAATATTTTTATCCTTCAATATTATCTGATGACATAATTTATCTCTATTAAAAGTTTGTTTATAAATGTCATGGTTATTTAACTGCAAATTCTTAATTATATCATTTTGAACATATTCATTGGCTGTAGCCGTCAATGTAATCATAGGTATATCAGGAGAGTTTCATTTAAAAACGGATAATTTTTTATAGTCAGGTGCAAAATCATGACTCCAATTAGAGATACAATGTGTTTCATCAATAATGACGATTCTGAATAAACTGCCTCTTTGATATAATAATTTCGATAGCTATTTGACATTATTTAGAACTATTAATCCTCTCTGGAGAAATATATATAGATCAAATCTAA
Organism: Arxiozyma slooffiae; assembly: GCA_017347545.2. Lineage (NCBI taxonomy): Eukaryota > Fungi > Ascomycota > Saccharomycetes > Saccharomycetales > Saccharomycetaceae > Arxiozyma > Arxiozyma slooffiae. Next base: position 150,164 of record JAFHAQ020000006.1, on the reverse strand, counting down.
ATTTTCAACTTGATCTTGCATTAAAGAGATTAAGGAAGATATGACTATTGTGGTACCATGTGTCTTGCCTGATTTTACAATAGCGGGCAATTGGTAACAGAGTGATTTGCCCCCCACCGGTAGGCATTAAAACAAACACTTCCTTTCCTTGTAATGTAGAGTTTGTTGCATCCAATTGATTTTGTCCAAATTTATGTGATCGAAATATTTCATTTTCAAAAAAAAAAAATCATCTGTCCAAGGATATCTCTTTTAAGAGAAATTGATTGATTAAAAATATTTGATTGAGTATTTCCAAAATGTAATCATCTAATAATGACTCAATCTCTATTATATCATCGAATACAGGTTCCATATAAATTGGTTTCATAGAGTGGTCATTGACTTCGTTTGAGCGCGTTGTATCTGCGGTTATTATTACCCATTATCACCTAATATTTCAATATGATTAGATTCAGAGTCTGAATATTTTTCCGAAAGATCAATTGTCTCAAAAGATGTATCTTCAACAATTTCAAAATCATCATCAGTTTCATTCCTTAATATTATACTCTTGTTTATAGTTCCCCGACTATTATCGTTGCTATTTTCAGATAAGAAACTGTTATCAATATTGTCTTCCAAGTTATATTGAAACATATCCAACCAGGAATCACAAAATATCGTGATTCATCCATTTCACATTCAAAATTTTCATCCGCATAATCGTATGTCAATAATCCCTCACTATCTGAAATAATATCATCAGTATTGCCATAAAAAAGAGGAAAATTAACCAAATGATTTGTTTCTAAAGGCAATTTCCCAAAAATCAAAGGAAGGGCAATTGTTTCAGATTCATCAATGTATCAGATATCATTTTCTGGAAATTACAAAATTTTCTTGTAAAGTACAAGTAATCGCGGATCAACTCTTGGATGATGGATCCATCGTTTGAAAAGCCCTGAATCTTGATTGGCCCCACTTGACAGTATTACTTTGAGAAAACTGTGTCCATTGAGTATTTCAACACTTATAACTGAGGGGAGAAAGTTCCACTTTCTTTGACATCAGAATAGAGTTATCTTAGAGAGCTTTAACCTTTTTTTGTTTTTTTTGGAATTCACCCTTACGTATAAAATATACATTTCCTCTGGTCTCAACACCAAGAAATAAGAAAGGAAAAAAACAATTAAGAGACTCTAATGATGTGAATTAGGATTAACGTATCCGTACACAAAATAAACCATGTGAAATCATAGAAAATAAGAGAACTGGTTAAACAAAGTGGAAAAAAAAATGTTGTAGTATTTTAATAGAATTGGACTAACGTCAAAGAAAAAAGTTGTATAGAAACGATCACCACTTTTGTATTTGCTGTTTAGTTTCTTTATCTTGATAAAATGTACCTCAACTACCTTATTTGATTGGATTTGATTCACTGAAGAACTATTTATTTATTTATTTATTTATTTATTTTTTTTTTTGGATTAATGGAAGAGATGGTGTCTTCCCTGTACAACACAGAGAATAAACGAGAAGAGGTGTAAGTTTGTTAACAAAACTGGAAGAATATACATGTTAAAGTTCAATCTCTTCCAACCAAATCTTTGAACATCCATTACCTACATAGCTAATCAACACGTAGCTTGAATAGTTTACAAACGAGTAATATTTCCCTTGTGAGGGCATCAAACAAACGATCAACCTTGTTTTGAATGACTAAGAGTCCCTGACTAGTAATAAAGCTGGTATAATGTTGGATAAACACTATTGGAATCATCCACCCCCCCCCCCAGTCTCTTCTCTTCTCTTCTCTTCTCTACTACAAGATTAAACAAACGGAGAAAGAAAATTTAAATCAAATTAATCTGAAAATAAGGAAATGGACAGCGAGCCAAAGGAAGGGGGAGGAAAACAGAGAGAGGAGATAGGTAAGTATATATAAAGAAAGAAAGATATACAAGTGCAGTTTAAATACACACATACATACAAACATACATACATATACATGTATGTATATACAACCACAGAAAGACATACACCTATGTACCCTTTGAACATATATCAACTAGTAATATAATTTAAAATATGGCTAGAAGCAAAAATAGAAAGAGTAAAAATAATCAAAAAAAACAAAATCCTAATTTATCAAAAGAAATGGAAGAAGATACAAATGATGAGGTTCATATTAATGAAAATAATATAGATTTAACGGATACAAGAAATATGAGTAATAATAATAATAATAATAATAATAATAATAATAATAATAATAATAATAATAATAATAATAATAATAATAATAATAATAATAATAATAATGAGAAAATTGATAATTTCAATACTAATGAACATATCCCACAAGAAGAAAACAATAACCCCATAGAAACTGGGTCAAATCTAAACCATGATATCATTGAATATCCAAAGAGTGATTCGATTGGGAACTCAGAATTAGTTGAAAATGACCAATTGAATAATCAAACTCAATCATCGGAACTGCTCATGCAGACCATTGATGATAACACCAGTGACATGGTGGACGAAAATTCTAATAGTAACAATACTCATACTGAAGATAATAAACTTTTGAGAGATGTTGATTCGAAAGAAACTGATTATCTAGCTTTTAATGAGACTAATACGGTGAAACATACTGAAACTTTAGAAGAAACAGGTATCTTAAATGAGATATCTCAAACAAATAAAAATCAAGATGATGCTGAACTTAATGAAATAAATTCCGCATCCTTTAACACAGATAATGAACCTAAAGATCAACCATATTTCACTGCCAATAATACACTAGTCCAAACACCACCTGAATCATCATCACCACCACAACTACCAAAGAGAAATGTATCGCATGAGATTTTCAATACTACTGAAATGGAAGATGTTCCACTAACAAGCAGTGCAGATGTCTCAAAGGTGGAGTTATCTCCAAGGTTACCTCCAAGGAAACCTTCTTTAAAGGAGGACATATCTCCTAAGAATCCTGTCCCACCACCTTTATCAGAAGAATTGAAATCACCTATATTTAGAAAAAATATGGAAATGTTCAACCAAGAGACTGTCCATCATCATAAATATAAACAGTTGAAACAACGTCTTGTCTCAAACATTTCTTCTATGCCTTTGCCTTCCAAACAACCAAGTGCAGCTGATGTTAATTTGATCATTAACAGATATAAAGTCTCTAATGGCCAAATCGATGAGGTAAATCCTTCTGTTAGAGAAAGTATTGAAATTGGTCAAAATATCCTAAAATCCTCGTTTGATGCACTTATGACACATGGTGAGGATTTGAAGGAAAACTTATTGAACAACACTATCCCCTCAGAAAAATTGAGTGAGGAGGAGGCTATGGAATTGAAAGAGATCACTGAGACTAACTGGACTTTTTGGACTCAGGTTGTTAATGATTTCGCTACTGTAGCAAACAAAGAATCCGAACAATTAGAATATGAGATTACCAAAGGAGTTCCAAGACAGATTCGTGGTATCATATGGCAATTAATAGCTAATTCAAAATCAAGAGAAATGGAAGATATCTATGAGACTCTGTTAGAGACAGAAAGTCCGCATGAACCAGTTATCAGAAGGGATTTAAATAGAACTAATTTCATTCCTAAGGAAAGATGTGAGGAATTGTTTCGTGTCCTAAAAGTTTACTCCATATATGATCCAGATGTTGGATACACTCAAGGTATGGCATTCATTACAACACCATTGTTATTGAATTGCAACTCAGAAGCTGAAGCATTTGGTTTATTAGTTTCTTTAATGAAATATTACAACCTTAGAGAGTTATATTTGCCTGGTATGCCGGGATTAATGTTAATGTTATACCAGTTCGATAGATTGCTAGAAGAGAATACCCCTAAATTAGCCAACCATTTGGTTAGGGAAGGTATTCGTTCTTCTATGTATGCTACACAGTGGTTTTTAACTGTATTTGCATATAAGTTCCCATTAGAATTTGTATTAAAGATATTCGACATTCTATTTTTTGAGGGTATTGAATCGTTATTAAAATTTGCGGTCAATTTAATGATTAAGAATGAAGAATCTTTGATTACTTTAAAATTTGATCAGTTATTGAGTTTTCTAAAGAATGAACTTTTTAATGTATATTTGAAAGAACAAAATAATGATAAAAGGGGATCTAAAATTGATTCTGAAAATAAATCATTCGAAGTACAAAAAATATCAAGCATGTCAAATTCACAGGTCCGTTTGGATGCTACTATCGACACAAACTATAATGCACATTTGTTTGTTAAAGATGCCATGCAAAATATTGTTATCACACCAATATCTCTACATAGATACGCTGCTGAATATGATAGTATTAATCAAATGGAGAAGAGAAGAGAGACAGAATATGATTCAATGAAAATTAAGAATTTCCAATTACAGAGAGAAAGAGACAAATTGGAACATGACTATAAAATATTGAATAAAGAACACGTTGCTATAGCCAAAGAATTGATTCAATATAGATTAAACATTGAAACCTTATTGGATGAGAATAATGATTTAGAAGAGAGCTTAAAGTCAATAAATGAGCAAATAGAGGAAGAGATAACCAAATCACAAGTACCAAATCCAGACTCTGATTTACCTGTTGATTTAAAACAAGATTTAGAAAGGACAATCAAGCGTAACAGTGAAGTCACTACTTTAAATACATTGTTACAGACTAAAATAACAGAATTAGAAAATACTATCAAAGAATTAAAAACCATTAATAAAGGTTTTGCTTCAACAACATCTAAAAATGGATTAAATACAGAAAATATAACTCTTCCAAAGTCTGATCAAACCAATACTCTATCATCACCAACATCAAACCCCCCACCCACCCATTCCAATGATACAAATTCAAATAATATGCCAAATGTTAACAGTACGTTTACTCATGGCTGGTCTGGTTTCAAGAAAGTGTTTAAGAAATAGAACCAGTTATTTCAACTTAATAATATATATAATAAATAAATTCCAAATGATAATTATTATTATTATTATTGTTAAATAAAGAATGTTACCTTGTTTTTTTTTTTTTTAGTTTTTGCAGTTTATTTAAAAATTGTGATGTTATTAATATTTTGTTTCTAAGCAATTTTCAAGACTGCTAATGTTTTTTATAACACCCGTACACCTATCATATTCTTTTATTACAAAAAACTATTTTTCTTTTAATTTTTGGAATAAAAACGGAGAAGAAAATATCATAAATTTTTTCCAACCTGTTTTTATTACCAAGAAGGGAAGAGAGTCCACTTTCTAACAATGGGAAAGAAAAAAAAAACAAAAACAAGGACATTACGGCTAGGATGAGATATGATCCTTATAGGAAACACGCAATTTCTTGGAAGGAGCGATCGTTGGGGGAAGTTTGGACTGTGGTCTCCTTCACTTGGGAGAAGTGGGAAAGTTAATACCCTCCCCCCCCAAAAAAGAAAAAAAAAAAAAACAGCAACAGTGGAGCAAAACACTTGCCTCCTTCCATACCTACCTGTACTATACTCCTATTCAATTAGTGTAGAAGGACAATATTCTGTTCCATTCTTTGTACAGGAAGGGGAAGAGAAGGAAACACACACACACACATAGAGGGAGAGGGAGAGGGAGAGAGGTTAGTGTTCTTGCTCCCACGGTGAGGAAAGGGAGCCAAACTGCAAAGACCCAACGTATCCATCCCAGTAGAGTGCCAATAGGTGAGATACTACCATTTTACTATGGACTTCCCGCATGATCACTATTCCTTTTCTTTCGAATAACATCCAATTTTAAACACATACAAGAACAAAGCTTTTTATTATTAGAGGGGGTATATTTGGTTATGCTTACTGTACGTTATGTTTTGGTTCAGTTACACTATATTTCAATTCAGGTAAACCGTACAACGAGAAACAAAAACACGAAAAAATGGCTGCTAAGACTGGTATGTTGATAGACTTATAATTACTGGAGAGAAACGAAGATATGTAAAACTATGATGTTAAAATTGTAAATATATATGTGTGTGGGATGGGGAGTTATTATCAGAGAGAATATATATATATGTATATGTAATGTGGTAGAAGAAGAAAGGAGTCATATGAGAAATAATTTTAATTTAATATTATATCTGTATTAGATATGTAGTACCATGATATTAAAATAATATTTAAAAGACAGATAGAGGAGATTGACTGTGATATATGAGTATATAAATATATGGATGGTCAAACGATAGTATCTAATTAATTTACTGATTTTTTCTAATTATATATTTAGAGATGAAATAAGGTAAAGAATGTACGATACTGTGGTATAATGGGCATGACACAACATTGATATAAATAACGAACCATGCGAATAAGCAACACTTAAGAAGAAATAGAAGATAGACACCCTCGTATTTGGCAAAAAAAAAGGTACATCGATATAATTTGATATACATATCCTAACATTTCATTATTTTCTATTACGATTACTTGAATTTTTATTTTACTAACAAACAAATAAAAAATATACATTGTACTGTTAAAAACAAAAAAAAATAAATTTTTTAAAAATAGGTATTGCTGTTGGTTTAAACAAAGGTAAGCAAGTTACTGCTATTGCCCCAGTTGCTAAGATTTCTTACAAGAAGGGTACTTCTTCTAAGAGAACTGTCTTTGTTCGTTCTTTAGTCAGAGAAATTGCTGGTTTAGCTCCATACGAAAGAAGAATAATTGATATAATCAGAAACTCTGGTGAAAAGAGAGCCAAGAAGGTTGCCAAGAAGAGATTAGGTTCTTTGAAGAGAGCTAAGGCCAAGGTTGAAGAAATGAACGAAATCATTGCTGCTTCTCGTCGTCACTAAATTAAATAATATATACATATTTGGAAAGGAGTATCATATAGTATAACATGAAAAAGTATACATCTATATATAATACAAGATTCAATAGTAATATATTATTATAATAATTGTCAATTTATAAAATTATTTTCAAATCTATTTCTTATGTAGTTGTACTATGAAGTGAAAAATCCAGAAGATGATAGAGATACACATAGTAATATTGAGGGTTATTGTTTACAAAATTTTTTTTTACTGAATTTAAAACAACGAACAACACATTGAATTATTTTAAAGTAAATTTAGAAAATAAAAAGACAATTTCTTGCTCAATCCAAGTTTGAAAAAAAAAATTTTCCCCATTCTGCATATATAGCTTTACTAAATAATCGTTATCATTATCATATTTTGTTGGGTAATTAAAGATCGCGAACTTATAAACATAAAATTGACTTGTTATCAAGTGTTGAATAATAGTGGGATTTTCCACGTATCGGAATCAAATTGCGGAATACAAAGGTAATGAATTAAAGAGGAAATTCAAGAGATAACCTTTTCATATACATATACAAAAGACGGTTTACCTATATAACAACAATTCTAAAATTTGTTTGAGAGAAAGAGAGGGGATAATTAGAGGTGAATTTGACCTGCATTAATTAAATGAACAATTGAGGGTCAAAGGAATGAGTCAAAGAACAAGAATATTCATTCATCCTTCCATTCATTCATTAACTCGTTGACTCACCCATTCTTTTTTTTTGTTGTTGTGTAGTGGACCTTGGTTTGCATTGTAAAGAAGAGTCAAAGACCGGCATAGATTCCACGGGAATTCCGTGTGTGTGTATTTGTGTGAACGGAACCAACCGACAACGGAAAGATTATAGAAACTGGAGGGGTTCTATGACTTTCTTTCAGATTCCGGAAGGTTCTTGCCCGCGGTTTTCTTCGCTGTTGTTGTTGTTGTTCTTTTCTATTGTTCACAGTGGGTTTTTTTGAACAAACAAGACGGTGCAATTTACTAAAAAAAAATATATATCTATATGTGAAAGTCATGTTTTTTCTTTGTTGGGTTGACTGAATCAGCAAAGAGAAACAAAATAAGAAAGGTGATTTAACAAGTTTTCTAACAACAGTGGTTATAGATTTATTCTTATTAATAATATTATTGTTGTTGTAATTGTGGTGGAGTTAAAAAAATATAGCCGGTTAATTAAAACAACCTATTATTACTCTTTCTTCCTTTCTTTTTTTTATTTTACTGACAAATTTATTTGTAAATGTGTCATATGGATGCTTGGTAATATGACTCTTTTATTAATAATTTACAGCTTTGGATTCTATTTCTCTCCTTTTTTTTATTTTAAACAAACTAAATAATAATATATAAATATAAATAAAAATAAGAACATTTTTGTTCGAGTTTTAAAATAAAGTATATAATATATATACTCTTGAATAATACTCTTGTTTATTATTATGTAGATAAGATAAGTAAAGAAAAAAAAAAATCCATAGAAACAAAACCCCCAATTCAACGGACGTGTATTCTACTATATACTAATGTCATACAACACTAATACTGCTAATAATAATAATAATAATAATAATTACTGCTTTTACACTAATCGACAAGAGGAGTATTTATTTCCTTTAACATTTACACAACAAACACCAATCTTATCATATGGTTCTTCTCCAAGTATAGATAATTCTCCAATTTCTTCATATCAAGATAATTTATTATTAAATCATTATAATATTGATACTTATTTAAATTCGCAGAATAATTCAAAGTATGATTTTATAAATAATAACAATAATAATAACAACAACAATAGTAACCAAGCTTTGGTCTTTGAATTGGATAATGATTTTATCTCTTCTATTAAGCAACAAACATCTTCAAATACAACCACTCCAAATAAATTGTTTACAGATGCTTCTAAGAATATGCCAGATTCCTTTGCTGATGCAGCACAACAAAATTACAGATTATGGTTATCTACATTTTAAAAATTCAACCAAATTAAAAGGAAACAACAACAACAATAACAAATAAAAAAAAATTGTTTTCTTAATACATATATTTTCTCTAGTGTCACCACATTTGCATACTCTTATTTTCTTTGCATATTCTTAAAATAATCATCTAAAATCATTAGCCTTTTTTTTGTTAAATAGTTCTGTCCATATTTCTACATCTACTGGTATATAGCGTATATTTTTATAATTTTTTAAAATAATGTTCATAATAATAATAGTAGTAAAATAAATCATCTTTTCTTTTCCTCTATGTCTATTTTAGACATTAACCATAAACTAATAAATACTCAAATATCATCCATACATACATCATACAGCATCCACATTCTACAGAAAAGACTTCTAATCACTTTTCTCAATTCCTCCTCTATAACACACACACACACACACTCACTCATTCTCTCCCTCTTCTCTTCACAGAACTCTCGAATCATCGAAATTAACCATAATTTTTTTTTAAAGGAGAAATTTTAAAAATGAAAAAAAAAAAAAATAACAGAAAGAAAAAAAAGTATCTTCAATTTTTCATCAAATTTCCATTTGTTATAACTAATACTAGTATTACCACGATTACTATCTCAATTAATAAATAAACAGAATGGTATAATATTATTCTACATCTATGTATATGTTAAATACGGTTTAAGTTGTATTGAATGAGACCTAAAATATCCATATAGACGTTTTTCCTTTTCTTTATTTAAAGAGTTATCCATAAAAAGATACCACCACCACTATCACTCAAAAAATGTTTAAGCTACAATGGAATTCCTATCTTAAAAAGGATATAATAATATCTTTACTCAAAGGCAGCCATACTAAAATTTTAAATAAAAGATTATATTCAATAAATTGTTTCAAACTAAACCCACTGTATCCAGCAATCTCACCAACAATAAATTCCACCACAGGCACAACTACCACCGCTTCTACTTATACTAACACGACTTCTTTTAAACGTGGATTTTCTAATTTCAATAGACTACAGCATAGTCATTTAACTAAACCAAAAGCTGGTGAAGAATTGAAGATAACTTTCATCTTAAAAGATGGTCAACAAAGAACTTATGAAGTAGCGGAAGGCGACACTATTTTAGATATTGCACAAAGCCACAATTTAGACATGGAAGGTGCATGCGGCGGTTCTTGTGCCTGTTCTACTTGTCATGTCATAGTGGACCCTGAATACTACGATGCTTTGCCTGAAGCAACTGATGAGGAAAATGATATGTTGGATTTAGCTTATGGTTTGACTGAGACAAGTAGACTCGGGTGTCAGATTAAGATGTCGAAGGATATTGATGGTATAAGAGTTGCTTTACCACAAATGACAAGAAATGTCAGTAACAGCGACTTTGATAAATAAATATATACCTAACCTAAATTTCAATTTAGTGTTTGAAATTAAATAAACCCCTGTCCATACTTTTATAAATGTTTAGATAATTATTATAATATATCCATATAAAATAAACAATATAAAAAGTTATCATATTTACAAATTTATATTTTAAATATTGTACGGACCTACAAATGTACTACATAGTGGTGATATACTCCTAAACATCATCGTCTATCCATCTCCTTATATATAATTATATACATGCAAGATCGAACATTTTAGATCAAATTCATATCGAATTATTTGTCATTTGTTTTTCTTTCCTTCGAGGATCTTAAAGTTTAAAACATGAAAATAAATAAATAAATAGATAAACAAATAACTGTAAACATTGGTTTGGTACACCTTTAACTCGACCAATCGGTGTTTTCAACCATTGCTGGATTCAAATATATAAATCTATATGTATCTTTGTAGCTGTATAATATATTAACTAACAATGTCAGAAACATTTAAAGAACATGAAGTATTTATTGACATTACAAATAATGACAACAACAATAATCACTACATTAAATCTAACACAAACATGAAAGTTAGGAAACGTAATAATGTAAATGACCCCAGTACCACTCCTATCCCTAGGCGGAGTCGTAATTCTAGTGGTAAGAAGAAAGATGTTACATATCTAAGTAAAGAAGTGGTAAACCAAATAGCCTATGATATTAGAATGAAAAAGGAAATATCGAAAGAAATGGATAATTTGAAAAAGGAAATCTCTAAGATAGATTCTGAGATCGTCAGATATCAAACCAGACACGTGCCTGATATAAAGTATGAAATATCTAAAAGACAAGTAATGTGTAAAAAATTACAAAATCAATACAGTTCATTTCAAAAAGAGATCGACTTTATTGATCAACAGATTGATAATGTAGAGACTAGTAAAAAAGATGTTGAAAAAGAGTTAATATTGAAATATGATGCTTTAGAGACTACCAAAACAACTGAACATGAAAATAAGGTAAACCAGTTGAAGTTATCTTTTGAAAATGATATTAAAAATTTAGACAATTTACCTCCAGATGAATCATTAGAGAAAGAGATTAATGATCTTAGAGATAAATTACTAGATTATTTAGAGCAATCTGATAACGTCAAATTATTAAATGAACAAAGACTGAAAGATGAAGAAAGTGTATTTAAACAAAAGTTCGAAGATTTTAAAATTTTAAAACAAAATGAATTAGACCGTTTTATAAGTAAAAGTAAAACTATGTTAAATGATATATCTCATCAAAGTAACCAAAGAGATAAATTAAACAATGAGATATCAGTTTTAAATCAAAAGCTTCAAAAGCTTGAATCTAAATTAAATGATATTGAAAATGAATTACTTGAAATAAATAATCAGTATGATAATTTACATGAAACTGAAAAATCTATAAAAGATACATTTGATTTAACGTATAACGATCTACAAGCGATCCAGGAGAGGGCTCGTTTACAAGATGAAAAGTATAATGACTATTATAATAAAATGGAATTAGAATTGACTAGAAGGAAAAAAATGGAAAATTCAATAGATGAAATGAAAGGTTTAATTAGATGTTTTTTATATACGGAAGATTCAAATTTACCTGGTTTCACCATCGATTATTTGGATAATGTTATACTATTGGAACATTCTAAGAATATTGGAAACATCAATAGCAATAGTCATCATGAAGAATCTGTTGATGAAATTAAAGATGACGAAATCTATCTGTTTAGCAGGATTATTCCATCCAATGCATTATCTGTTCCACAGTTGATATTTAGAGAGTATAAACCTTACCATGATATGTGCATTAATGAAAAGTATAATTTTTCTTTATTTTCAATCTCCACTGAGCCATGGTTAGAATTCCAAACTCAATTTATTGAATTTTTAATTCATGAATATGGTGGAAATTATTACATTAATTTCCAAAATGTCTTTTTATCTGATGATAACATATCCAAGAACCTACTAGCTGTTAAAGATGATGACAATCTTTCAACAACCGGTTCATCATGTATTAATATCAAGTTTGATAATGATAATAACCTTTTATTAAATACTACAACTTCCGCATTAACTGAATATGTATCCAATAGAAAGAACAAACAGATATTACCAAATTATGATTCTGCTAATGGTATCAATATGCACAAATTTCAATTTAAGAGAAAAGAATTATATTCTAACCACTCTAATAAATCTGATGTTATTAATTTTTATTTGATTCAATTCGAGGATATAAATTTTATAAACAAGTTATCGAATTATATGTTATCAATAAAATCTGACCAACCAAGTCATGTAGGTTATATGATCAACAGATTAATAAGGAACGGTAAAACATGTTTCTTATTTAACTTAAGTTCAAAACGAAATGACCCCACTACTGGGAATAAAATTTCACACAACGATATTCAAACATTACTTAAACTTGGTTCAAATATTGGTAAAATACCAAATTCACAAAGAAAAAGATAAAATTAAACATTTATTATCCTTTCTTTATAAACAGATACAGGCTTATATAATAATATAACTACTCTCCATTGAGAATATCCTTGATTAACCAGTTCAATTCTTTTCTTGTACCGATATTTCTATCATCTAAAGGTTTTGACGAGGGTCGTTCATTATTAAATTGTGGTAAATCATCTATGCTACTGCTTTTTTCTACTAATTCATTGTCATTATGCAGGCTTACTGATGTCAGAGTTTGAAAAATACCTGTACTTGGTTCCACCAAATTAGGAAATATAGTTAATGCTGTTTGAATATCCTCATTTGTTAACGACATTTTAGGTCCATTAGTCTGCAAAATCTCTTGATTATCATTATTTTCGTTATTACTATGCTTATAACTAGGATCTAATACACTATCAGTTGAAATAAAATCCATACCGAGACCTGCTACGGGGACATATACACCTTCATCATTTAAATCATAGTATTCTGAATATTTTTTCCTTCTATACCTAACTGAATCAATGGCAATTTCAATAATTTTTTTCAAATAATGATCTAATGCAATTGATACCATATCGACACATTTTGAATCCACTGTACCAACAAGTCCATTTTCACGGGCGATCCCTGTCATTCTTAATGTCAGAGTATTGTCATCCGGCAGGGAGTAACTATCAATAGATAAAGGAGCATTGAATCCATCGACTATATCTTGGGACCATTCCAATGGAGTCTTTAAATTATTTTTTTTCACTCTTTTTAAAGTCTCTTGATTAGTGACAATTGGAATATTTGGTACATTATGAAGTCTAGTCTGTAAGACCGAACAATATATAAATCCTCTTTTCCCTGCTTCTCTGGTTATCATTTTCAATCTATTCCTATCATTTTTAGGTAACGACATAACAATTTTTTTATACATTTCGATCTGTGAATTGTGTTTATTGACTCTTTTCATATTATTACCTGTTGAATTATCACCATTTTGAAACCCCCAAGCTTTTTCGGATTTATTTCTTGGAGTGTCTCTTAACGAATTAGCAAATATACCTAATAATAATTGATTATGTAATCTTGTTAACGTGTGACGTTGTTCATGAGATAGTTGTGAATCCTTATTATTATTAGTGGTAGTACTATCATTATTATCAATTGTCACATTTTCTTCAAATAATTGATCCAGTTGTTTAACCAACTCTATGCGAGACAAGTTACCTAAAATAAAATGACTTATAACTTGTGCATATTTATTCCAATTTTCTTTCCCCAATATGGATATTATTTCTTCTATCCAAATACCTAAATCTATTCTTTGATTAGTTAAATTCAATTCTTTTTTAATCAGTGGAGACAATGCTATATTGACATTAGAATTACTATGCAAATTAACATTACTCAAGTAAGAAAAGGAACCTGTTGAAGATATATTATTATTATTATTATGTAGATGATATCTTGATGCTATACTATTAGAACTTAATGTTCTCTTTAACATAGAGGAAGCACCGAAGGAAGTTTGTGATTTTCCTTTATGAAGTGACGACATATACTTGGGTTGTTTAATGTTCTTTCCCTGGTTTGGCTTCTCTTCATCAATACTAATTAATTACTCAAATACTTACTTATTTATTTTATTTAAGGATAATATCATTTCGCTTTTATTTAGTAATATATCTAATATATCTTTTAAACTTGTTTAATTATTTCAATTAGTTATTTTTGGTTTTTCACTTTATAAAAGTTGCTCTTTAAGAAAGAGAGAAATAGAGAGGCACAGAGAAAAAACTAAGATAAACTTTATTATCTATACATCTTTTATGTATATATAAACTATATACACTTTATACTGGTTATTTGCTAGTTGATTACAAAGTTTATGAATCCTAATGACAAAAAAAAAAGAGCAGAAGATTATCATTATCTTTTTATTTTATTTTATTGTCTATTTGAACCTAAAAAAAAAATTAAGAATATTCAAGTAAAATAAAATGAAATATGCAGAGTAGATATTGTTTAATGAATTAAAATAGGATGTCTTCCGATCAAATAAAGTTTCTTGAACCCATCATATTCAAAGAATTTTGCAATTTCGATATTTCTAAATGGTAATAATCTCTTTCATCATTTAATTGATCTTTTAATAATTTCACCTCGTTTTTCAGTTCGTCGATTTGGATAATGTTTTCATCTAATCTTATATTCATTTTATTAATTTGTATCTCCAATTGATTAATCCTTTGTTGTTTATCTCTGATTTGAATCTCTTGATCTTTATTTATATTGGATAGATCATTATTAATTTTAAAGATATTGTTTGACATTATTTTCAAATCTTTATATTTATCATTCAATAATAAATATCTATCCACTATCATTTTGCATTGTTTCATCTCATGAATTAATTCTAATTTTATCTGTTTATAATCTGTTTTAAATTTAGAATTTTCTTCGAGCAAACCATTTACATATTCATTGATTTGTAATAAAAGTTTTTTATTAATATCCAATTCATTAGATATTTCTTTTACAAAAGAATAAACTAACTCACATTTATCTTTATTATCAATGCTACTACTGTTAGTTTTTTTTTTATTATTATTATCAATTGAGTCGTTTATAATACTGTCTATCTTTGTTTGATTATTTCTAGGAAATTTTCCTGGAATAGATACTGTACTATTTTTAGTCAAATTATTATTTTCAATACTATTTAAACTTAATTTATTAAAATTTTTCACTTCTTTATTGAACAATTTATTCAATAACGATGTATCTGTATCGTCTAACTTATTATTATTAGAAGTAGTATCACTATTATGGATATTTGGTAAAGAATATTTTTTATTAAGAAAAGTATCTGTTGGTAAATTTTTATCATGTTGTAATTTAATAGGGGACATTAACCCACCATTATTAGATGGGAATATCGGAAGATTATTAATATTGATGTTGTTATTATTATTATTAGTTGTAGTTGTAGTAGTAGCAGTATCTTCATTATATAGAAGTTCATATTTTTTATAAAATGAAGGGTCCAATCCATCTAATGATATAGACCTACTTCTACCCGTTCTTTCAACATCTATTTTATTAGTCATTGTTGTTGAATCATTAACAATATTACTGTTATTATCATTATGATTTCTATTATTACTTTTATATTTTTGAGAAGGTGATATTAATCTAAAAAC
This sequence comes from Arxiozyma slooffiae, assembly GCA_017347545.2. Lineage (NCBI taxonomy): Eukaryota > Fungi > Ascomycota > Saccharomycetes > Saccharomycetales > Saccharomycetaceae > Arxiozyma > Arxiozyma slooffiae. Next base: position 134,262 of record JAFHAQ020000006.1, on the reverse strand, counting down.
TGAATCTGCTGTCCATTTCCACAGACCACTAGACATAGTCGTATTCTCTGAAGTAGTATCATTGCTTTTTTGTTTCCCTGTAAACATCGTCACTAGTTGATTTATTAGACTGGAGGATATATATACAGTCTTGTTTCAATACGGGATGAAGGATCACTTTCCTTTCTTTTATCCACTTAAGTTTGGTTTATACCTTTGTGTTGTCTCTTTGTTTTGTTTTGTTTTTTTGTTACTTCCTCTAATCGATTTCTTATTTTTATTATTTATTATTATTATTTTTTTTCCATATTTTCGTTTCTTGAACTCTTCTTATAACTGTTATTATATATGTTCCTCAAAAAAATTATCACATGTATATTATTATTAATAATATTAAACACATGTGTTCTACGTAAGATAGTTATCGACATGAAAGATAGTTTATTAACAACGGCAATAGTTGGTGAATATCAAAGAGAGATGAGTGTATCACTTCTAAAATCCTTCTCTCATATACTACTACTACGTACAAGTACTACTCGAGTTATAATAACCAAAGATGTTCATTGATAATTTTTAGTTTGTTTCTCTCCACAACCCACCCTAAGACTTATATTGTGCAATGTCGATAATACTTTGTTGATTTTCACATCATTAGGTTCGATTTTAACTTCTATAAATCAAACATCTATACGTTATAGAAGATGATTAACTAGAAATATATTACTATGTAAGTGGCACACAACATGCCGATCCCAACTGGTTGTAGGTTAACCAATTAGCAGAATATGTTTCAGCTACCAAGAGAGAGAGGAAAAAAGAAAAAACGAATTGCTCAGAAAGAGGTATGTGTTTTCTTCAGATGTACCAAGCAAGAAGGACTGATACACGCATATACATCTCAAATCGATCGTTTACGTCCCCTTTTTATTCAGAAGAATGAATGGATGCTGTTACAACGAGTTGCCTAACTGAAATAGTTCAGTCAAGAGAGAAGGAGTTATTATTAAACTACAAAAGAAAATAAAATATCCCAAGATTTATTCAATTAAGTCGCAGCTTAACGTCTACACGTGCTATATATACATATATTCACTTAAAAAAAAAGAGTTTACCAATTGGTGTTTATATCCCTCGTTGTCTTGATTTATCCCCTCCCCCTCTTTCTACATAAATAATGATCCAAATGTCTCTAATGTCTTGATTGAAGAAGATAAGAGTTTCTTTGTATTATATCATTTTATCATTCTAGAACCAAGAGTTTTCTCAATAAGAAACGGGGGAAAACAATAATAATAATAATAATAATAATAATAATAATAATAATAATAATAATAATAATAATAATAATAATAATAATAATAATAATAATAATAATAATAATAATAATAATAATAATAATAATAATAATAATAATAATAATAATAATAATAATAATAATAATAATAATAATAATAATAATAATAATAATAATAATAATAATAATAATAATAATAATAAAGAGAGACGTATATCTATATCTTTATAGCTATATATAATATAGTATAGTCAGTTTATTTTATGTTTTTGAGATAATCCAGATAGATTTCCAATGAAGAATAAGAGAAAAGAAGGTTTGGACCAATGTGTCTTCTTTGGTCCCCCCGCCCTCCTCATTGTCTTTAACCTTTGCAGTCTCTAATAAATATATGGGTACATAGATGGATGACATTAAAAATATTAATAAAAATAATAATAAACAAGATATACATATAATACACCCGCACATACATACCTTTATGGAAAAGGTGTGGAAAAGGTGCGGAGGGGGGGTGAAAGAGAAGAGGAGGTAATATTCGAAAGAGGAGATATTTACCAATGTGGATAATAATAATAATAATAATAATCTTTGATAAAAAAGTTATTATCCTTCTATTATTAACTATACAATAAAAAACGATTAAAGGTTATAATGACATGTATGGACACTTGTGTAAAAATACTAATATATAGTAGACATAGAAATTTTGGTATTGTGTGAGAGATAATATATGCATTAGAAGGTTTATATCACCACTTTTTATTTATTTATTTATTTATATGTTATTATTTGATATTGTTGGTGGTGTAAAGATAGTCATTCTCACCAAGAGAAAGGAAATTGAACAAAATAAACATTTCATTGCCTTGTTACAATCAATTCTGCAGTATTTTGTTTTTGTTATTGTTATTGTTCTTATTTCCAGATCATAATTTCGAAAACCGAAAAAAATTTCAAAAACCGAAAAAAAAAAAAATATTATAGAAATAACCTTTAAATATATCTATTTTATATTTATATATATTTGGTGTGTGTGTATATTTACTTTGTAATTTCGTTACATTCTCTATGTCATCATCATGTAAAGAAAATGGTTAAAAGAAGACCGAAAACAAAAAAAAGAAGAATAAAGTAACGCTTGTTCATGCATTTCGTGGACTCGACTTTGGACTTCGTAGTTTGAATTAATTTTAAATAATAATAAATATATTATGCTTATCATAATACATTTTGGCCTTTAACCATGGCTGAAACATTTTTTTTTTGCTTTCTTTCTTTAACTGAATAGATAATAAAAAGGATCCCAGGTATACTATCTATTCCTTTCTATTGGAAAATATATATGTACATATATATATATACTAGAGAGAGAAACTCTGTACAAACAATGTTTTCTTTAATAAACTCCCTCTTGTAAATATTTCTTAAAGATATGTATTAACCGAAAATAATAATAAACAATAATAATAATAGTAGTAATATTCCATATTGCAGTATTACCAATCTAACCAACACAATCATTAAAACTTCCTTCATTCTTTGTTCTTACCTACCTATTTTTTTTATTTATTTTATTTACTTTGTTGTATTAGTACCAATTTAATTAAATATAAATCTTCATTCGCTTTCATATTTGACCTTTTTTTTTTATCAATATATATTCTTCATTCTTTCCCCAATTCACTCTTAAGTAATTTATCTAGTTACTATGGATTTTTCTTTCGCTTCCTCCTCTCATCCTATTGCTTCGGTGCAAACTTTAAACAATAATACTAATAAATCTGATATTCTCTCAAATAAAACTATTTTATTTCATAATACTAATCCTTTTGGTAAAAAAATCTTCACCAATAACGAATTATCGAATAGGAATAAAATTAGAAATTTTAGTCATGTCATCACCACTTCCTCAACGACAACAAGAAATAATAATAATAATAATAATAATAATAATAATAATAATAATAATAATCAATACCCTATTGGACTTAGAGTGACCGCTAAACAAATATCCTATCCGATCGAACTGTCCAACAGTGAGTTACTATCACACTTCGAGACTATCCAAGAATACCAGTATGACATTGAATCAAATATTATTCAAAGTAATTCCAGTTGTAATCCATCCTTAAGGTTAATCAATCAACAGCCAGAGATCAATCCTTATTCAATTAGACCTTTGGTCACTGAATTCACTTACAAACTGGCTAAATTGACCCGTGTCACAACAGGGATCTATTTCCAAGCAATCAGGTTGTTCGACAGGTACTGTTCCAAAAGAATCGTCCTAAGAGAACAAATCCATTTGATCCTGGGTACTTGTCTTTGGTTGACTGCAAAGACTTATGGCGGCTGTAGCCATGTCATCAATAATGTGGTCATCCCACCAGGAGGTAGGTTCTATGGCCCGAATCCAAGAGCTAGAGTCCCTAGATTGAACGAGTTGGTCTATTATTGTCAACAGGCTTCTTCAAGTTTGCCACTGGAGAATCCAATCTCATTGGACGAATCAATGTTCTTACAAATGGAGAAACATATATTAGATACACTTGATTGGAATGTATTAGAACCCACACTTAACGATTACGTCTTTAATGTGGATGAATGTTGTCTTATTCAATATGAGTCGTATCAAAAAAGGTCTAGTGTACCCAATGAGGATGAATTGAATGAAAAGATACAATTGATTTATTTGAAGAAGTTTCTAATGGATTTAGTCACTTGGAATTTAGATTTTTTAGACTTTGAATTGTTTGAGATAACAGATTCACTCTTCCATATAATTAATAGATTTGCAAACGGTACTGCTCAGTCCTCCCTATTGGATTTCCCGCTCCTATCACAGAATAAGCAAGTCACGTTATTTAATATATTTATTAACTCAATAAACAACGTCCCTGATCTATTATACAATACGTACAAGGACCGTCCAGGTATATTGCAATTCATTAATAACGTCAAATTATTTTACATACAGTCAAGACAACCTTCATTGTCAACAACAAAGGCTTCTCTGAACACATCCTCCATCGCTTCCACTTCCTCGCCACAATACATCCCATCTCCTGTGTACTCTACTCATAGTTCTACTCCATTGAAGAATGTGGTCCGCATGTCTGAGAATTCTATATTTAGTTCATTACACAACACTACTAAACAAAGCATGCATGGAACCAATTCTCCATTGACTCCATTAATATATCATAAAGCAATAGATTTGTCTTCCGGAAACAATTCATCGTTGTCACTAGGACAGAGACCCTACCAGGAGGGACACCTTGATGAAACTGAAGATATGGTTGTGCCTCCAAAATCTAATTTTTTAAATACTGAGATATCTGCAGAAGAATCTGATAAGAGCAGTCGAACGTCTTTGATTTCACTGACTGTGGGTCAATAATAATAGTACGTGTGCATGTACAGATTCACGTTAAGGAAAACAATGATATATATATATGTTTTTGAATGTAGATGTGTATGTAAAATATCGTAAAAGGAAGATCAATAATCGTAATAATAATAATAATAATAAGTGTATATTTTATTTATGGATCTTTGTATTTTTGATATAAAAGAAAAATTAGCAAAATAATCTTTTTATTTTTATTTTTCCAATTTAGAGGATCAACTGAAATTTTTTGAGATAAAGAAAAAAAGAGAGACAGAGAGAGATTAAATAAATATTATAACAAAAGGAACGTTTCAAAAAATGTGATCAGCCAAATTGATTTTTCTTATAGAACAGTAGAGATAAATTCGTTACACTGACATATATTTTACAAACTAGCACCATTGAATACTGCATTAGTTCACCGGGTTTTCATGTCCCACTCGCCATACAGAATCAATAGGATCCCCGACTTCCCTTGTGTAATAAAAAGACGCACTAAAGATATGTAATTTTATTTGTGTGTTACTACCAGAAGAGTAGAATTAAAAGTCGACTATTCAATTATTCACATGAATACATGTTAATCTTGAATCATCAAATATTTTTATTAACAAATCGTTAAGACACACACTACTCAATAAATTTTCTAACCTATCAATTCAAATATATCTAAGGTATGAAGTAATACCACAAAACAAAAAAAAGAGAAAAAGAGAGGAAATAATGTCATGAAAAAGATAAGTGACATGTCCATCAACGTCTGCTACTACAATACCTGAATTAGAATAATTAATAAAAAAAGCTACTAGTGAAACTGTACCATATGGTGAAATAAATTCACCTATCTCCTTGAAAGTATCCGGTATCAATAGATCTAAAAAAAAAGGAAAAATGCTCCAAGAAGATGTGTGATGCTGTTAAAAAAAAAAAGCATAATATCTAGCAATAACAATCCTAATAGAGATTTATCAAGTTAGAGATTAGTAGAGATTTGTATTAAAAATGGAGGGATTCCATCTATTGTAGAGATTTGTTCTAAGGAATTCATGGATTTCTTAGAGAATATAATAAATAAATACGATAATGAGAATAGTCAGCTAGAAAATATTACTAAAAAAAATCTTTTATGAAATATCTATTACTTTCAAGAATGGTTCACAATTAAATTATGTTGGTACTGTATACGAGGAATGATTAAATAAAAGAGTTGTATTTTCAAAGTATTTAACAAGTAATATCACTGACGCAAAAAATTCCTGCTGAACGGATAGATTCTGACTCATGCATGATTTGTTCCAATAAATTCTCATTTTTAAATAAAAGACATCATTGTAGATCATGTGGTGGGATCATTTGTCAAGAACGCAGTACTAATTTCATTCATTTACACGATTCAGATATATATTAAAACATTAGAGTATGTAATAATTACCTTAATTAATACGATTCAAAGAAACATTCTAATAATAACAGTAAGAAACATTAAAAGAAGAAGAAACTACGTCACACCGACTATAATATCGATGATGAAGAAGAGCAAATAAGAAAAGCTGTTGAGTTTTCTTTAAAGGAGTCTAGGGGTCAGCCTATTGAACCCATTGTTCCTGTCGTAAATACACAGTCTAAAAATAAATCTCCCAATGAACAAAACTTAAATAAAGGTCAAGAGTATGAAGAAGAAAATGATACAAATTTAAAAGTTGCTATTGATGCAAGTTTAAGAGAAGCTGAAAGAGGAGAAACTTACATGTGAAAGAGAACAACAAATCTGCCAAGAAAGTTCGACGGGAAATTTTTAGTCCCATCATTTGAATTTTCTCCTGAAGATGAAGATGCCATATACCTGTTTGCTGCAATGGTTGAAAAGATGAAGACTTAGACAGTTGCGGAAGTTTTACAAAATGATGCTGCTTCAAGGTTGTATGAACAAATTTTGTCTTCTAGACCCAAACTAAACCATGCTTTAGCGAATACAAATCAACAATACAGCTTATTACTTGAAATGAATGGTAGGACATCTAGTATAATGGATATCTATCACAGTTTATTAGAAAATCAATTACAAAATATTAGTTTATCTTCTCAATACAGTGTTCCATCTCCCTCTTCAATTATACAACCACCACTACAAACATCACTTCAACCACAAAATTTCAATTTAGTATCTGGCAAACCAGTTTATTACTAACAACAATCTATTAATTAAATCCCAGCGTTGCAACCAATACAACAAACTTCAATAGTGGTACCTCAATAAAAAGACTCAATCGTCAACATTAGATTAGTTATGTGATATTAATATAGGACCACAAAATTTTATTCCAATCACTACATATAATCAATTACCATATTCAACCGAATCTCAAGATTCATTAAATGAAAAATTAGAGCCATCGTAGCCAGTTTATCCAGAAGAAGAAGAAGAAACACAAGTACTAGAGAGAAATGAAAAGTCCACTGAAACGGAAAACCCCACAAAGAATGATCAAAACGAGACCAATCTAGTTACCAAAACTAAGATAGCCCATTATGATTTCCCTACAGTATCAATACAAAAGTTTTCTGTACAACACGATAATGTTGAGATCAATAAACAAGAAGAACGACAATCACAAAAGGAGGAACCCGTATTATTGGAACTTTAACAATCGAGGAGGTGAATACTTATTTTTACTTGATCTATTTTAGATCATTTATCTTTTTAAGAGAATCAAAGAATATTGTTAATTTAAAGTATATACTTAAAGAAGATATATATATATATATACGTTTACTTAGAATACAAGTTCAATGAAAAGAACCATTAGAAATGACGACATTATATATGTGTATTTAACGAACATGTGAAGCAATGAAACTTTTATCTACTTTAATAGTCTTTGTACTAGGCATTATAAATATTGATATTCTCATTAAAGAAACATCCATTTCATTCTACCAACCCTCTATTGTATAATCATGTTCTATAGAAGGTGTTATACTTGTTATAAATTTCAAAAAAAAAAAAAAAAAAAACCACCAAGTATTGATCAACCTTTAGAGTGTCTGCAATTTCGTCATGCGAATCTTCCCAGTCATTAATATCATTATTATTTGTTTTTAGAAGAGTCCACTCTTGCTTTTTAATCTCTTCACGTTTACGTTTTTTCACTAAACGTACCTTTTCTAATAATACTCTCATTACATTCGCATGTTTGCATGGGTGTATTGAAACTGAAGTTACATAATTTTTGAAAAAATGGCAAATTATTCAATAGTGAGAGTCGTATCTCTATATTCATTAGTAATATCTTCAAACATTTCTTTTAATGTCTCATGAGTTACCCTCAACATTAAAACCAACAGTATACATCTTTGGTGCTCAATAAGAAGTAGAATATGTAATATAAAGATCATACTATCGTTTATTTGGCTCAACCTTGATAAATATTTCATCTTCATCTTCATCCTGTATAAGAAATTCATCATCAATATTCTCTGTGTCTTCTTTAATCTCCATATTCTCGACTAACTCATTGATGTCATCCACATCTATATGTTGTTCCTTCTCAAGCAAATATGAATTCAATATTTGATCTTTATGTTTGCTAAGGTTAGGCGTGTCATCATTTCTAAGTAATTGAAAATCATCTTCATCGAACGTATCATCAAAATCAACTTGTAAATCAAAAAAGCCATTAACTCTTGAAGAACATGGGACTTTTCTACTAACTATATATATATATATATATAATATTTTTTCAGAAGATAGAAAAATAATAACGATTGACAGTATTTAAACTTTCCATTCCAATCCACTTTCAACTAGGAAACATACAAACTATGTGATCAGCAGACTGTATGAATTCCTCTGGTTTAATTTATTCTGTTGTTAGAAAACCGGCTTTGTATGATATGGGTGTGAGGTATCCCCTCTAATTACTGATTGAAGACCCCCGACATTTATCCCTTTTAAAGCGTTATGATATTCAATGGTCAGTTCTTGAACAGTAGAATCTTACAAATAAATCATTTTATCCGGATAATATCCAACTGTTTCTCTCCAAAAACAACGTGTAAAACTGTTCATATTTCCAATTCATACTCTTCTGTTTTGACACTTTCTCATCTCGCTTTGAGTAAATTTAGAATTCGGAGATTATTCAAAATGCCGAAAACCCGTCAACTACCGTAAATCCGCCAAAACCTTCCGCTTTTTTATTATTATTATTATTATTTTTTGTTTTCTCGAGAAAGTCACAGAAGAAGAATTTTTGATCTTGTTGAATTTTGCTTCTTGTTCACTCGATAAAGGAAGAAAAATTGGCTTTTGAAACCAACAACTGTACTAAAGTTATTAGGCAATCCAACATTAGTCGTTTAGTTTGAACATCATTTTTATGAAATCTTCATATTATTAAAAGTTTGTATTTGGGGCGTTTTATATTCCAATTATTTTATATCCCCTCCTTTTTATTTTATTTTTTTTTTTTTTTTTGCGAAGACACAGTACAGAAGAGTGAGCATCATTCTTAAAATATTCTAGATCATATATTCTATCTCTCTATATATATACCCACATACAATAAAATAAAAATGACAAGTGGTAACTCTGTACAGGAGATGAGACGAAGGAGAAGAGAAAGTCTAAGAAGGTCAGAGGATGCTGAAGAAATTCCGAAACATTCATTCATGCGTCACTCTGAAGAACCTTTTAAGGACTTTACTTTAGCTGACAACGTCAGTATGAATAGTGGCTTCAGCCAAAAAGATGAATCAGATATCAGATTCATCCCCAGCCACAGACCAAATATGAGTAGAAGGAGTTCTAGAAGGCACAGTATCAGTAGTGATCTAAGTTCTTCTAATTCTCCTCTATTGGATCAATCAGATAATCAATATATTTACCCAAGAAAAAGATGGAGAGATTCTAAACGCTTTATTTTTTTTCTAGGTATTTTATTCGGGTTGTTTATACCGGGATATTTTGGTGTTTCTCACTTACATAATAATAACAGGGATCTTTTAGATAAGTATTTGACTTTGGGCAACGTTAGAGGATACTTCGATGAATGGACCGATTCTATCCCACCTGGATTTCAAACATTTCTCTCTGATATACAAAGAAGATTGATACCTGAACAGACGATGGAAAAAAATTTGAAACATAGTTTTGCTGTAGGGAAACAATTACTTAAAGAAATCGATGGGATAGGACCTAAACATCCTGTGCTAATGGTTCCTGGTGTGATATCTACAGGTATCGAGTGTTGGAGTGTCAATGGTGATGATGAATGTGACAGCACGCCTCATTTCAGGAAGAGGTTATGGGGGTCGTTCTATATGTTAAGGACAATGTTTTTAGATAAAGTTTGTTGGTTAAAGCATATTAAATTGGATCCGATTACAGGTTTAGACCCAGCAAATTTTACACTAAGAGCAGCACAAGGGTTTGAATCATCTGATTTCTTTGTGGCCGGGTATTGGATTTGGAACAAAGTGATAGAAAACTTAGGTGCAATTGGATATAATCCAAATAAAATGGCTACGGCAGCTTATGATTGGAGACTAGCATATTTAGATTTAGAGAGGAGAGATAAATATTTTTCTAAATTAAAATCACAGATTGAAACATTTTATGACTTGACTGGTGAGAAGAGTGTATTAATTGGTCATTCGATGGGTGCTCAAATAGTGTTTTATTTCTTACAGTGGGTGGAAGCTGAGGGTCCGTATTATGGCAATGGTGGTCCTGGATGGGTTGATAAGTATATTGGTGCATTTATTAACGTTGCGGGGACATTATTAGGTGCCCCCAAAGCTGTTCCTGCATTAATTAGTGGTGAAATGAAGGATACCATCAATTTAAACACATTTGCAATGTACGGATTGGAGAAGTTTTTCAGTCGTAAAGAAAGATTGGAGATGTTACAGACATGGGGTGGTATTCCATCAATATTACCAAAAGGAGGTGATTTAATTTGGGGTAATTTAACATATTCGCCAGAAGATCAATTTATAGATAATAACAATACATATGGGACTTTCATTAGATTCTCTGATAGATATAACAACAACAACAATGATAGTAATGATTATGGAAATGGAAATGCGACTACACCAATAAAAAGGAATAAGAAAAAATTGTCAATGAAGGATTCACTTGACCTTGTCATGAGTTTATCTCCAGAATGGTTACAGGAAAGAATTAAAGATCAATATACATACGGATATTCAACGGTAAAGGAAGAATTAGAATCGAACAAAAAACATCACTCGCATTGGACTAATCCATTAGAAGTTCCACTGCCAGAGGCACCGAATATGAAAATATATTGTATCTATGGTATTAATAACCCAACTGAGAGGGCCTACGTATATCAAGAAAATGCTAAGAAAAGTAATCATTCCTTGAACCTAATTATTGATTATGAAGCAGAAACTCCAGTGTTATTAACTGATGGTGATGGTACTGTACCATTATTGAGTCATTCAATGTGTTATAAATGGGCAGAAGGAAAATCACCATATAATCCCTCAGGCAGTAACGTTACTATTGTAGAGATCAAACATAGACCAGATGCTTGGGATTTACGTGGAGGCGGAATTAGTGCAGACCATGTTGATATCCTTGGAAGTTCTGAATTGAATGAATATATACTTAAAATTGTTAGTGGAAATGGTGATATGATAAAGGATAAAAGAATTAGCAATATGACTCAGTGGGTTCAAAATATGAAGTGGCCTTTCAAATAAGTGAAGCAAGAGTCTATACGGAAGAAGAAGAACAGTAAAGGGGAAAAATAATTTTTTTTGTTTTTTTGTTCTAAAGATTATTTACAGCTATATACAGACTTACATATTTGTGTAAGTTCACAGTATTCTTTCTGTGAAATGCAATATTTTGAAATATCTAAGACAATATAACCTCATCTGTAGTATATATCATGCATACCAGGATAATACCTAAGTATTGTGTGGCATCGATGCGTCTGACGCTAGTAATATAAACATTATTTTTATTCCTTTTGATCAGTGAGTTTTCAGTATTACTTATTGTTTGTTTTTGTTATTTAATGTCGTTCCAGTGACGCGTCAACTTTCTTTTCCTCAGTTTCCTTTACGTGTCAGTGCCAGAACAATAAGAGGAAAACAAAAAAAAAACAAAAAAACAAAAAACTAAAAACTAAAAAGGCAAAGACAGTAGTTTTTTGTTTGTTGACACTATATCCTCTTTGGGACAAATACGACAACAAAGTAAACCAAAACAAGGAACGACAACAAAAGCAAATCTCGACGTAACGAAAAACTTTCATCTTCGAGAACCATTCAATGAATATCTTCGAAGAAAATATATTAGTAGTTGTAGGAGTAAGAAGTAGTGAGTGTCGTAGTGGTGACTTGTTAAGTACGGTTTGATTTGAACCTTGTTGTTATTAAAAACCTGTTTTAATAATCTTTCCTTGCTATTTTGTTGTTGATTTTACTTCAGATAGAAATTAGAGACAAAATAAACTGAAGCTCCTTGTAGACATAGTTAAGTGTGGAAACCAACAATAGAGGGTAGATACATTATCTATCATCTCATTTTTTTTTTTCAACTTTTCCAGCGGGCATAAACACTTCTATATTCATGACCATTATTGTCATCTACTAAGTTTTGAAATAACAAAGCAAAAAAAGAAAGAAAGACAAAATAAGAATAAAAATTAGAAACATTTAGCATGCACCTACAGGATCAAAGAATTCCATTAGGTGAGTATTCAAATACAAAATTGAATAGAAAGTCATTGCTATCTAGTGGAAACAATACAGTTAGAAGATTGAATAGTGGTGGTGGTCGCCAAGTACTTAATAATGTAAATGAAAATTTTCAAATAATTGATTCAAACAAGAAACTTAAAACAAATTTAGGCTCTTCATCTGTCAATTCTCCTTCATTTAATAATATTAATAAAAATATCTTTTTAAATGAGTCGCCTACTAATAGAATTTTGAAAACAATTATCCCAAGGAGATCTTTGGTTAATTCTAACACAACCAATGTCATCTCTACATCTCCTAGCAAACACAATACGGATACAATGACAAATAACACCACGAGTAATAGTAATAATCCAAGTATTTCTGATAATAAGAAAACTGATTACAGTGAACTTTCTAAAAAGTTACAAATTAGGTTACAATTCGCCTATTATAAATTACAAACAAGGCAAATTCACAAGTCATTCTCAGAGTTAAAAAATAATGTGGTTGATAGTAGCTCTGAAACAATAAATAAATCTTCAAAACATACAAATAAAATATCGAAAAGAATCAACAAAGGTAAAACTAAAAGAAGAAAGTTAGTTGTCTCACATGGTAATTATAAAACACCTGCCAAGAATCATCCTAAAATTATTATCGATGAAGTTACTTCTAGCGATACAATAATCTCAACTCCTCCCACTATGATTGATAACACAACGACACATGCTATTTCTATCGATTCTAAAAGAACTGAAATTATGGTCCCTCGTAGAATCAACACCACTACTACTATTGAACCTATCATAGAAAATCATTCTAATCCTATAAATGGTTACATTGACAATAATAAAAATAAAACTTTTGATACTAATATATCATCCCCAAATAATAACACAACTTTAATAGAGTATAATACAACACCGATCAGAAATTCGTTGAAACATCTATCAAGAACACACCTTGAACAAATCTTACCTAATGCTAACTCTATTGCCATTCAAGAAACACCGATGAGAGTTAAAGCTGCAAAGTCATTGATACAATTATTCTCAAGTGCTAAAATATGAGATTGCTTCAATCTATGTCTCAAGCGGAATACTCATATCTACAAAATATATTGTGTATTAATATAATAACCCACCATTTTTGATACCTTATGAAGATGTGAAAACAGAAAAAAAAAATGTATATATTATATTTATTATCAAGTTAGCACGACTTCATAAACACTAATATCATGATTTATAGACGTCTAAGTATATAGATGCATTAATGTAATATATATATATTAGTGAAAAAGGAAAAAAAATTTTAAACCCCAACATCAGCACTTTGATAACAGCACCTTTACAGCTATACATTTAATATTACTTGCAGTTAAACTTGAACCTGTTTATTTCTCTTAACTTCTCATTTTGTTAGTCATCGCTTTACATTTTCTTTTCATTTGACCGAATTTCATTTAGAGTTGATTTTTCCAACTATTTATTTCAAAAAAAAGAGTAAAATAAAAAATAAAATAAGAACAGGCATCAAGTTTAAAAGATACTAATATGTAATTCAAACATGTACACTTAAACATAGACACATATCCTCAAATATCAGTCTAATTTCCTTTTGATATCACCTTTAATAATTTAAACTATATTCCAAATAATAACTGTATAACAATATTTAAAGACTTCTCATTGAAAAAAAATAAAAAAGAAAGCAATGACATATAACAATCAAGGTTTAAAAGTCATTCAAGAGATTCTATGTCCCAATAATATTACCAATGATACTGACATTAAACATGAAAATAAGACGAGTCTGAAAACGGAGGATACTAATAATAATCAACCTTATGAGAATAATATTCAAAAGAGTATTGAAACCATAAATTCATCATCTTATTCAACGACTAATACTGAATTTATCCCACAAATCTTTTACAGTCTGTATAATATAATGAAGGATCCTAATATTTCCAATCAATTAGAGACTTCTACTGGGGTCATAAGGCATAAATTAAGATCATCTAAACAAATATTACTTGAACATAATGATACAAGAATTTTATTAAATAAATCAATACCTAACTGGGAGGAATTTATTCAATTAAAGGAACATGAATTGGCAACTAAAAGAAACGTTTTGAGACAACTAAGTGAAAAGATCAAAAGTATTGATGAACATACTGGATTATGAGGGAGAAAGCTCTGTGTTGGTTTATTTTGCGCGTATACTAAAGAGGCATAGTAAAAACATAATATTACTAAATCTGATACACCTATTATTATTATATATCTTATATACCAAAAAACTAAATAAATATATAAATATAAACCTACAGGATTTAAACAAAAACAAACAAATAATCAATATATATATATAACAATCGTTATTGCTATTCAACAATACGTTTTCTACCTGATAAGTGATCTACAACAGAACGTAAAGAATGTCAATGAAGAACTTTCGGCATTCTTTTGCAAACATTAGTTTCACTATCATACACTTTCCTAACAGATTGGAAAATAATTCTAGACCCTTTAATACCAAGAATAGCATTGTTGAACACATTTTTTTTATCAAAAGTGTCATCATACACATGATCTGTATTACGTTTCTCGAGAGTTACTGCTTGGTTACTCTAAATAAATGTAACGGCTTTAATGGCCAATCTAGTAGCTTTTGTCTTATCAATTGACAAAGGTTTACCTCCTTGTTGAATATGACCTGGAATAGCAGCTCTAGCATCAAATGTAGCACAGGCTTCCAACGTCATTACTTGACTCAACTTTTCCACAGTCAATGCTTTAGATGCATTCGCTGTCATTAATACTAATTTACCAGTCTCTTTGTTAGCAGAATCTTGTGCATCCATTTTTTTTGTAAGCTTCTGGAATATTATTAATATCCTGTATTAATTGATTTATTGAGATTCCTTCTTCTGGAACATAAGATGCATGTGCTCCTACAGCGATATCTGCAACCGTAGTTAGATAACCAAAATTCCCACCTTGACAGTCTACAACAAAAACATGTCCATTAGTTGATGATGCTGTCCTTTTTAATATATCACAGTAGCTAGTCAAATAATTTAATGCTGTATCACTCCCTAATGAGTAGTCTACTCCTGGAACGTTATTTGATAGAGTAGCTGGAATCAATATCATGGGGATTCTAAAACCAGGGTACATATCTCTTGCCCTTTCTAGTTCATGCAATGAAACTAAACCTTCAAGCTGTCAAGTCGATACTTTTGAAAATAACATGCAATCATACCTATTTCAGTCGAACATTGTGTGTCACGATTAGTGCCCAGTTCTGAACCCCCACGTGTTTACCAGTCTAAAATCATATTCCAAGTTAAGGTACGAATACTTTCATGGCGGCTTAGTCCACTCCAACCATTATATATGGCATAGGGTTTATGTCCTTCTGAAAGATAAAATGTTGCCATAGAATACACAGCAGAATTGATTCCTCCAGCTGATGCACCAACATTTATGATAGCAATCTTCAACCGTTCATTTGGAATCGATTTTGGTTCATAATGATCCGCTGCATTAACAGCCAAATAATTTTAATAATTCTCAATAAACTCAGAATCTCTCAATGAAAAAACCTTCTTAAAATCTCTTTTACAAATAGCATCTGCGATAGATTTCGTCAATTTCACAGACTCAACTAACGATTTTCTTAAAATTTTATTTTCACTAATCGTTACAATAGGAGAATCAGATCCTGGTTTGCTATCTAATATAGCATTCACTGCTTCCATACCTTGTAAAGTAGCAAGAACTCTATCATGTGCAACCGGAGCGCCGCCTCTTTGAACATGCCATAACGTAGTAATTCTTGTATCTAAATGTAGTATATCAACTAAAGTCTTATAAATATCCTTTGCCGATATCGGATTGAAGTCTTTATCAATAGCCCCTTCAGCAACAATAATAATGGTTGTTCTTTTATTATGTTTTCTGTAATGTGAAATTGTCTCACACATCTCGTCTCTCCAAGTTTGTGAGTCAACAGGCCTCCTCAGGAATAAAAATATAATTAGCTGGAATAGAAATTCCTGACATCAATGCTAACCATCCACAGTTACGTCCCATAACTTCCACAACAAAGGCTCTCGAATGTGATGCTGCTGTAGGTTCCACGTAGTCAACTGCTTCGCAAATCTTACTTAATGCATTTGTAAGAACCAATAGTAGCATCTGTTGTCGACATATCATTATTAGTAGAACCAACTATACCACAAATATTTAAGGTTGCATGACTTTCTGCTTGTTTCTTCTTGATCTTATTTGCTGTCAATAATTCAAATATCAAAGAAGGCCATTCAGCTCTAAAAAGGTGTGCACCTGTTAAGGAACCATCACCTCCACAAACAATAAGTGAGTCAATTCCAGCTTCCAGTAAATGTAAGCAACCTAATAACCTACCTTCTCTTTCTTTGAATTTCATACATCGTGCAGTACCGATATTTGTACCACCGATGGCATTCCACCCGCTAACGTCCTCCCATTGTAAAGGATGAATATGGTCTAAACCACCCTTCACAAGTCCTTCTTAACCCTCCGTAATGGCAAATGGTTGACAATTCTTAAATATCGATGTTCTTACAACAGTACGAACAACGGAATTCATTCCTGGAGCATCACCTCCGAATGTCATGACTGCAATACATTTCCTTTTATTTGAGTTACTTAAATTTTTAATTGGTAATGATGGATAACTCACCCCCGTTTCCACAGTATATTCAAGACTAGTTGAGGAATGAAGCCTTGATATAGTCTTTAATGACATAGCAGTAGAATATGTGATAGTTTTTGGAACCATGGTACTAACACTATTTTTCTTTGAAACAAATCCAACTAAATTTTCTTGTAGATCCAAAGAGAAGATTTTTGTTGGTGAAATATCATTAGGTTGACATTGATAGGGAGCACCAAGTTCAATCAGAGTATCTTGCACTACTAAAAAATCTGATGTTGTATAAGATACATATTCATTCATCATGTTTCTCCAATCTGAATGCTTTGATTTGATAAAAAAAACTTGTCTTTGATCTTCAAACTCTTTATCTTTTATAGAGTCAACAATTAAGTTAATCTTTATAGATAACTATCCATTAGACAGAAGAATACCCTGAGATGAAGTTTCCTCAATAGCCACCTCTTCCAAACCTAAAATTTTACCATAAAATAAAACCATTAAATCATATTTAGATTCCATGAAAACTGTAATTGTACAGTAAGATGTACCATTTACAATAGGTAGCATGGGATCGCATATACAAAACATATATACAATAAACTCACTGATGGCAATTATCTGAATTTCTTGCTTCTAATGTATATACTTAGATTTCTTCTTCTTCTTCTTCCTTCTGTTTTTTCTTTACTTAACCTATTTTAAATTAAACCAGCGTTTATTTATGATTTAATTGCTTGATTTTTTATTTAAACATCTTCCGAATCACCCAGTTTGAAACATGCTTCTCATACCATTAATACCAACCTTTAATCATAAGTCTCCTCCCAGAAATATATATATATATATATATTCTTTCTACTTGGAACCTTCTAATCTTCTTGTTAACTTATTACAGTTAGTAGGAAAAACAATAGAAAAATGCATGAAATAGGAGGTCTGATGTGTAACAATACAAAACTTTATAGGGTTTGCATAAACATAATAGAATAGGAGTTTATTCTATTTATTTGTAATGTCATTGCTACTATTATATCTGTTTTTTGAAGCGTTATAATTTTTTTTAGTTGATCAATCTGAGGGTAATCATAGATTCTTTATGCACTGTGTTAGTAGGCAATTATAGTATCCACAAGTCGGTGTCATATTACTAATATAAGTATAAGTTACTGCTTTGTTTATTGTAACCTTCTGTCATTTGATTGTAACAATTTTTGAAATAGTTGAGGTACCATTTCTATTAACCATTTCTCATTTGGGACAGGGATACAATCCCTTACATATTCCTTGGATGTCAACATCAATTGCTGATACAAAACGTATTTGTCAGGTTTCATACCAAGTTCCTTATAATTTCTAAATACAACACTTGAGGGATGTATTAGAACGCTTAAACCACTATTTTTTTGACCTATGGTAAAATATCCAGAATTGCCTAATTGTATAATGTTACTCGAGAACCCAGTAATGAAGCTTCTAATGATTCTTTCTATTTTATTAATATTTTGTAATTCACTTGTATTGGATATTTTTGTTAACTTAAACCTTTGACAATATTGATATAATTGATTTCTAATATTTCTTACACGACACATTGTCTTAAATTGAACTTTGTGATCTTGACACCAAATTCTTGAAAAGTTGGAATCCCTCCATTGATTATATATTTCTAAGTATAATAAATGATCACTCTCAATATTACTCACAATTCTTGCAATGGCTTCCCTCTTGTTTCCAATGAATAAAGATGTGGTTTCATGTAACATAGAAACTATTGTTAAACATTCATTTAACACTCCCTGGCATAATGGATGTGTAGCAGATGTATGAAGAACCTTGGCAAATTCCGGCTCACATGGAAACTCACACATTATTTTACCTAATTCTGTGATTTGTCCCTTACTATTTAATGCACCTAACAAATACAAATTTTCTAATGATTTAATTAAAGTTGGAACACTAGGTTTATCCAAAAAGGCAAAATTCAAAAGGTCTTTGATGCCTAAAGATAATAACAGTAGAATTGTATTAGACAAATTTGTTCTTAATATTTCTGGTCTTGGAAGTAATTCCAATTCATTTTCATAAGACCATTTTGTAAAAATTCTGAAACATTTACCAGGTCCAACACGACCAGCTCTACCAGCCCTTTGATCTACTGACGCCTTAGAACATGGAACTGTTAATAATTGAGTCATCCCTGTGGAAGGTACATAAGAATTTTCTTTGACAAACCCTGGATCAATAACATATTTAATACCATCGATAGTCAAAGAAGTTTCAGCAATGTTTGTAGCTAATACTAATTTTCTACAATTTTTTGGTGTTGGTTGGAAAATTAATGATTGTTGATCTTGTGGTAAATTTGCATAGATTGGTGTAATTAATAATTGTGGTATTCTCGACCCCAGCTTACTACAAATTTCTTCAATTTTGTCTCTTGTATTTTCAATTTCTTCTTGACCAGTCAAAAATAGCAAAATATCACCTTTCAAAGGTTGAGTAGTGTGTATTTGAAAGACGGTTGTAATAGAAGCATTTATGTAATTACCCTCTGGTTGTAAAGTATAATGTATATCTACTGGATATCTTCTTCCTGGAACCTTTAAAATAGGACAATTATCAAAAAACTTTGAAAATTTCTCAGCATTCATAGTGGCTGATGAAATCAATATTTTCAAATCTGTTCTTTTGTTAATAATCCCTTTTAATAACCCTAACAAAATATCTGTCGCTAAGGTGCGTTCGTGTGCTTCATCGATCATAATACAAGAATATTTCGAAAGCATAGGATCTGTTAAACATTCACGTAATAACATCCCATCTGTAGCATACTTTAATATGGTCTTGTGTGCAGTTGTTTTATCATCAAAACGAATAGAATAGCCAACCTCTTGTCCTAACTTAACATTCATCTCTTCAGCAACACGCGCTGCAACAGATGTCGCGGCAACTCGTCTTGGTTGTGTTACAACTATTTGATATTTCCCATTTTGAGTATACCCATCTTCAATTAAATATTGTGGCAACTGAGTAGTTTTACCTGAACCAGTCTCACCCACAATAATCAATACCTGGTTTTCTTTGATGGAATCCATTATTCTAGATCTGTGGCGATACACTGGCAAACTTTTTCTAGCTTGTTCAAAAACCTTTAAATGTTCCAAGTTTTCTTCCTCTTTATATTTTAAGTTATGGTTGCTAGACACTAGATTAATTTGTTCCTCATGAACAACTTCGTGCTCTGTATTTAATTCATCGTCATCATCAGCACTATCTTCTTCTCCAGAAATAACATTCTCATTATCTTCTGTAAAAGCTACTAAAGCACTATCATCAAATACGTACTCGTATTTTTCAGCATTAGGGACATAAATCTCATCAACATCTTTATTTGACATTGCTGATTTAAGTACACGTTCTTCCCATAACTGTTGTCTGGATTTTTTATCATCTTCAAATGTGTACTTCCGTACATCTTGGGATTTATTGTTAGTATTATTCCCATATCTATGTTGTTGAGAGGCTCCAAAGAGTGTGTAACCGTTGACTTGATCCATTATCTCCTTTTTTGATTCGATTAGTTTTACTAATTCTCTTTTTATATTATATTCTTTTCTATCTCTTTCACTAATTTGATTCCAACCTTTTTGAGAAATTTTTCTTTTTAAATAGCTTAAATCCCTTTTCAGTCTCTTATATTTTTGAACTTCTACTGGCTCATTATTAAATCGACTTTTCCTCGCTACATTTTTTGAATCATATGTTGATTGATTTGTGACAGTTAAGTTATTTTGACCGCCATTCCGTGATTCTAGTTTTTCTTTATCATCTATATGATTAGAGGATGGCATAATTTTATTATCTTCTTTTTTATCATATGGCGGTAACAAAGAGTGTGATTGGTATGTTAAATTCCCATAATTATTTTCTGTTTCTTCTGTTTGTTCATACCTTTTTCTAATTCTTCTTTTACCTTCCCCACTAATACCATCACTATTCATATTTTGTTTTAATTTTACTAATATTTTTAAAATCTTCTTTATTTTATGTTTTTTCTTTAATA
The DNA here is from genome assembly GCA_017347545.2 of Arxiozyma slooffiae. Lineage (NCBI taxonomy): Eukaryota > Fungi > Ascomycota > Saccharomycetes > Saccharomycetales > Saccharomycetaceae > Arxiozyma > Arxiozyma slooffiae. Next base: position 113,091 of record JAFHAQ020000006.1, on the reverse strand, counting down.
AATCCCCAATGTACTCTACACACCTTTGTATTGATGATGTTTTGGAAAAACCAACTCCATAAATAAATAGATTTCACTCAGATGCCCTCCTCCAAGAAGAGATCAATTAATATATGGTTGGATAGTTAGAGTTATAAAAGTAGTTTTCAAACCATTAAGTTGACACCGCAAAAAAATAAAGGTCATCCGAACTTGCTTTACCTTTCATTTTTTTTTCCAGAAAAGAGATGTTAAAATCCCTCGAGGCCAAGAGAACAAGCATACTATTAATATATATATTTACATGTATACCTCCTTTCTTGATAATTTAACTGGCCTTACTTATGGGACAAATGTTGAATATATATCTAAGCATATTCACGAGAAATAATAAAACTACATTTTACGTGCATACATCAATTTAAGGTGATTCATACATTTTAACGATAATAAACAACCAATTATAAATGAATGGTAAATAGAAAAATATACTGGCAGAACAACAAGTAGATAATGAACATTTGGAGGTGAGAAATCAGGAAAATCTAATGAATGAATTAACGGAAAATTTAAAATTGAAATATACTCCACCTTGGATCACTCCTTATATTATTGGGATTGGTGGACCTTCAGGTTCTAGTAAGATCAGTTTGACTTTGAGAATTGTCTCATTAATAAATGTCCCATGGACAGTCTTAATATTTATGCATACCTTTTATAAACGGTTAAATGGTGAGGAAAGGAAAAGAGCCTTTGATAACAATTTTGATTTTGATGAACCAAACGCTATTGATTTAGATTTATTATACAAATGTCTCCGCGATTTAAAAACCAGTAAAAAATGTGAAATTCCGGTTAATAGTTTTGTTAATCATAACAGAGTTCCAAAGAAAAAAGTCACTGTCTATGGTGCTAGTGTCATTATTATCGAAGGGTTATATACTCTATATGATCCTAGATTGTTTTAGTTAATGGATTTGAAAATATATGTGGATGCTGATTTAGATATATGTCCTGCTAGAAGATTGTCAAGGGATATTGTGTCTCGTGGTAGAGATTTAAATGGCTGTATAAATCAATGGGAAAAGTTTGTTAAACCCAATTCAGTTAAATACGTGCTTCCCACAAAGCAAAATGGGAATACTGTCATTTCATCATTTAATGATAATACTGCTGCTATAAAAATTTTAGTTGGTTATATTGTTTCTAAATTAAAAAAAAATCTATGGAACATGTCCAAGAATTGATTCGATTAGGTAAAACACAAAAGATTAGAATGTTATCGAACCATCCCATGGTATATATTTTACCAAATACAAATCAAGTCAAATCCATAATAACAATACTGTTGGATAAAGAGACAAAAACAGATGATTTCATTTTCTATTTTAACAGAATGGCATTAATTCTATTATCTCATGTCTTAGATAATCTTCCGATTGTCAATTATAAACCAATTATAACTGGTCCACCTATGAAATTCTTAATTGTGCAAATATAGATTTTGATATGATCTGTAGAGTCACTTTGATTCGTTCCGGTGATTGTGTCATAAAGTCATTGAAAATAACTTTACCAAATATCTTATTAGGTAAATTATTAAATCAGTCAGATTCAGAGACGGGAGAGCTTCAATTACATTGTGAATTGTTGCCGTCGAATCTAAATAAATACAGGAAAATATTGTTAATGGAAGCCCAAGTAATTAACGGAGCGTCATTAATCATGGCTATTCAAGTGCTGTTAGAAAATGATGCTATTCTATCCAGTGTTGATGTGGTTGTATTTGCTGCCACAGAGGCGGGATTACGTAGAATATTGGATGCCTTTAATGAAGAGATTCATATATATGTTGCGGTAATGGTTACTGAAACGGACTTACGGATGAACCACAATTCATGGTATTTAACAAGATTTATCGATTCTAAATATTTTGGATCTGAATAGTATTGGAATCAACAAGAGATATACGTACACATATACATACATATATAGATAGACGTACACAGGTATACCTATATGTAAATAAACAATTTTGAGATCTTGTATTAAAATGATATTAACCGTAGTAGTAGATATCCTAAAGTTACCACAATTGTATAACAAAACAAGCTTGAAGGGACCCCACGACTAATGAAATTACCAACGTTCAAATACCTGACTCCTACTTCATCAGTCATTGATATAGCAGTGACGTTGGGAAACCCACTTGTAGGTAACCCCATTGCCGCAGAGCTTAACAAAGCAGTAATCATAATTAAAAGACGAGAATGATCTCCTGGCAATTGCTGACCAATTTCCCCCATTAAGGGAACCAAAATCATTGCTGCGACAGTATGAGATACGAATGTAGCTATAGTGATGATACCAGCGCCAAAGATCAACACGATTAAAAATAGTGTTTTCCCCTCAATTAGTAATTTAATATGTTCTGCAATTGTGAATAATAGACCACAGTTGCTAACTGCTTTACCTAATGTGGAACCTCCCATAGCTAAGATTACGATAGTCCACATAAAATTATTAAAATCTTCTGTGGATAATACACCAGTACCAAAGAACAACAACATTGGAATAATTGAAATAATACCCATTTCACCAAATATACCTGACAATTGGTTCGATAGACACCAAAGTAAAATAGTAAACAATGAAGTAATTGTCACGAACCATTGAGTGGCGGTAAATGAATCCTTTGATGGATGCAGTTGTAATATTTTGACTTTTTTATCTGGTGGGAATGTAACAATAAGTAAGATCCAGATGGCTAAAATGCAAATGACACTAACTGGGATTGATACAACAAACCATTCTCCCCAAGATGGAGTTGGCTGCATACTGCCAAATGCAAAAATATTTTGTGGGGATGCAATTGGAGATGCCATACCACCTACATTAGAAGCTAATGCGATCCCTAAAATCAAAGCCTTTGAATATCCGCAGGATGAAGGTAGTGTCCTTAAGATAGGTTGAATCATTGAATAGCATAAAACTGGTGATGCTACATTGGATACCCACATTGAGACAAATAAAGCAACAAACATATTAATCAATAGAACAATCGCCGGATTGGTGCCTGCAGATGCAAGAATATAACTGGATAACATTTTGGCAATATTATATTTAGAAAGAGCAGCTGCTAAAGTAAACCCACCTAATAACAACATAATTACACTGGACCACATTGTTGAGAGGATCAATTTTGATGATTCAGATGGATTTAATGGAGTAACACCATCTATTGGATCCTTTAATACTGGGATAACTACAATTAAGAATGGAACAAACAACGAAGTAACAAAAAGTGGTAAAGTTTCAGTGGCCCACAACAATGACGCATAAACCAATATAGCAAAACAATTCTGTTCCAAGGGATCTTCGAAAAGGGAAAATGGGCTAAAAAGAAGTAACAATCCAAATATTGTTGAGATAGCGATGAATTTGATAATAGATGGTGTCTTCAACAATAACCATAAACCTTGTGGTAAAGTATCCCAATGACGCACCTGTTGTAGAGGTTTCTCTAAAGAAGAAGTTTGATTCTCGATCAAATCTTGCCTCTTTGCATTGTTAGACAATCTTTCAATATTCATCATATCTTTCCATACAGTATTTCTTTCCCATGCAATATGATCTCTTAAATGAGATGACAATTCATTTAAAGCTTCATCATAATTGATCAAATCATCATTTGAATCGACCATGTTGACGTTCTGGGACAATCTAGCATATTCCACCACAGTTTCATTAATAATCTGATTCAATTTATTTAATGTAGATGGATCAAAGACATGTGAATGTGATTCAATATATTTCAAATATAAGGGTTTTAATTTTGAATCTAAAGATTTATCAAATTTTTTACAAATCTTTGAAAACCCAGTATGGTTCAAGTCGATGTAATCTTTCAGTTCAGATAACTGTGTAAACATAGCAATTAATCTTTTACGTAAGGACAATTTGTATTGAGCTAATGGAGATAGTGCGTTGACATCTTCATCTTTATTATTGATATTATTATTATTATTATTATCTTGTACCCATGGATGAAACAAATTGGCCCAAGAGATACGAGACAACTGTTCTTGGATAGGGATTGATTCCAAAGACATTGACGCCGGAGAATTAATACTTTCCAAATCATCACCTTCAATATTGTCATTATTATCAAGGTTCCCATCTTGTGAGATAGAGGATACAGCAGGTAAGACGTCTGCAAAGGAAGGAGTTCTATTTTTGTGCAAATTATTATTAAACTCAGTAATATCGTCCTTTAATTCATTATAGTTGGCCAGTAGGCCGGTCTCTTGAGATTGATAAAATTTCTCAATTTTAAATAATTCATGATTCAAAGCCTGAATGAATTGGTTGACATAAGGATCCTCTGCTTTTAGAATGTTAATGTCAGTATAATCTCTTGTATTGGATAAATCATTAGATAGCAATGGAGTAGATTCGGTATCTATAAGGTTAACGTTCTGGTTTTGTGATCTGGAAGTATGTTTACTATTATATAATTTATCTCTTTGTAAACTGTAAATTAGTTTTTTCAGATGTGAATAAGCAATATATTTAGATGACCATTCGGGGACAGAATTAAACTGTAAAGAATGTGAGAACTTCATGACTTAACTGTATAATATCAAAGAGACAAACAAAAGAAAAAAAAACGATAAGCAAAATGATCTTTTTTCTGTCTCCTTCTTTCTATTTATCCATATATATATATATATATATATATATATATTATATTGATATATCCAAAAATAATGAATCCTTTTTCTTTCTATTTTATATAGAGAGTCAGTGAAAAAGAAGGTTATGTACCTTTGTCAAATGGATTAAAAAAGTGTGTACAGTAAAATCTTTGATTATTTTAATCAATTTATATTCTCTTCGAACATCTTTTCCCCTCTAAGTTTATTTTTCCTTCTTTCTCTATTTCTTTCATCCTACATTTGACACGATTAATTTCCCATTCAATGTCTCTCGTATACAAAGTTCAAAAATATTCGATGACTCCCAAATTTCGAAAATAGAAGAGAAAAAGCTAAAAGGAACTTCAAGAAGAATCGAACACAAACTGAAAACTGAAAACTGAAAAAGTCGGAATAAGTCGGAGGTAGAAACCCGACGTGTCATAATATAAAACTCTCGAGAATCTATAGTTTTTCTTTATAGTTTTGAACAGAACATATAATTTCAAAAGGTTTGATTTTGTTGTTATTGTTACCTTAATTAAGAGTTCTGAATAAAATATTTACAGGACAGATTTGCTGAAAAGGAAAGTTTTAAATTAAAAAAAATATAATGAACTGTTAAGTTTTTTTAATATTTTACAATCATTTTTTGGAAAAAAAAAAATTCTTACGAAAAAAATATTCCAATGATAAATTTTACCATTAATAAGATTTTTTTTTTTACCTTCCAAACCATAAATAAGATATTTAAGTTTTCTAATATATTAATGATAAAAAGTAACATACTTACTAATTTTATGGTTATCAAACAGTAAATAAAAGTATCGTTCTTCGGTTTTTTTACAAGTTATATAAATATATTGACACAAAGTAATATAAAATATAAGTTGTATAAAAAATAGTGGAAAAAAAAAATAATAATAATAATAATAATGATTTGGATTATCCATTACTTTAGGTTCCTTATATACGTTTGGAAAGAAGTATGGATTTTTAATAATTCACTGCAATTTGCCACTGTATTCAATTTAAGAGTAATTGAGAGATCACCATGTTAATCTATTAGGAAACCTGGAATATTTTATTTTTATTTTTTTTTGCAATAGGGGGATGGGGTTTAAAAACACACTATTGGTAACTTAGTAGTTGGATATTTTTGCTAAGATATATTAACATGAGAATATAATTATTAAAATTTTATTGGTTTCTTACATTTTATTCTGGAATCTTTCACTCCAACAAAATGAATTTTTGTTTTTTTCAAAAAACTCATTTTCAAACATGTATAAAGAATAAGAAGTAGTGGGTAGTTCAAATTATTTTCCATAATTTATTTTTACACCTTATATATTTTTACCAAAATTTGTTATATCATTACATTTTTGTATGTTATATAGAACCAAAGAACAAACATGTAAAAGTGTTGAAACTAGAGAAGAACTTCTTAGGAAATAAATTAAAAGTTTAATCATCAAATATATATATATATATATAAAACACATATTAAGTTAAGAGTATCTGTCGTAAATAATAACAGAGGGGTTCAATCATATCCTTTGACTTTTTATTAACCAGGTACTTGTTTTTGAATTGTCTGTAAAAAAATTTATATTTTTTGGCAATTTTCCTGAAATCTAAAAAAAAAAAATAAATAAATTAAACAAAATTTATTTTCCTTTAAATAAGATACAAGATATAAACAAACAATTTACACCCGTTAGTATTTGTCATTTAGTTTTTATTTTTGTTCTTATATTATTTCTTTTATATTCCAGTTCTGTCTCTGTTGTTTACATCTTTTATATCTAAACAAGTACTATAAATATTCCTTTTAATGAAGTTGTAACAACAAAAATTCGTGTTCACTAAAAGTTATCAATTCTGCTGACGTGAAAAACAAAAACTAAAACAATAAAAAAAAATAAAAAACAGGTTCATCTAATAGTCTGATTATTAAAAATATCACTTGTTGAATTTAAATAAAATTATTTAATGCTTCTGACAATATGAAAATTAATCCAAAGAATTTTATCATTTTAGTCCAGAAACAGTATATATGAAATTGATATAAACAAATAGATCAATTAATGAAACTTTGAATTCAATAGAGTGTCTTTTACCCAACGGAAATTTGGTGTTTCGTTTTATACAGAAACTTGAATCAAGTAAATTGATCTTACAAATAGGTCCTTCTGATCAAGATTTAGCTGTCCAAGCAGCTACTAAAGTGATAAATGACGTAGATGGAATCGATCTGAATGCTGATTGTCCTAAACATTTCTCTATCCATTCAGAAAATGGATCAACTGCCCTACAATCTACCCCAGATTTACTTTGTGTTCAATACTTAAAAATTTGGTAGAGAAAGTTGGTGTCTCTAATAAGAAACCGATATCTGTTAAGATTAGATTGTTGTCTGAAACAAAAAGATACAATTAATTTGGTTGAAAAGTTGTGTAATATTGGGATAACGAATTTGACTGTTCATTGTCGTATCCGTGAAATGAGGAATAAAGAATCTCCAAATAAGGTACTATTTGATTTTTATTTATCAAGTTTGTAAAAAAAAAAAGACGTTTCTTTGATTATTAATGGTAATCTACGGTCCCGTTCACATTTCATTGAAGTTAGAGATTAATGTGGACTGCCTGAACAAGTTGGTAGGATGATAGCAGAGGCTGCAGAAAGTCAACCAAACAGTTTTTAACAAAAATGGACCTCAAGAAAAAAAGGTGGATTGTAATGATTGAATATCTAAAATTGGCTATTCAATAGGAGAACAATTTCAGTAATACAAAATATATGTTAAGTAGAATTATACCAGGTAAGAGTCCAGTTTTCCAAGTTATGGCATGCCGTTCATGATTACGAACAAATTAAAGACGTACAAATGAAATTAATCAACTTGGAAGACGAAACTCTATTGGAAGATCCAAATGAATCTATCAAATCCTTAAAAAAATAAAGAGAAGCAAAAAGAAGATAAATAGTAATGATGACAATCCTAACATAACTAAAGGGGTCAAAAACATAAAGATAAATTAAATTATATAAATAAAAGAAATTTATAAAGTTTTACGTAACGTTATTCTTTTTATTGTACATGAGAAGAGGGTTCGTTCTAATAATGATAGAAAGAAAGAAGTATATAATAGTGTTTGAAACTTTAAAGTTGACTAGAGCAAAATAAACCACAGACAAACAAGATAAACAAGAGTCTACAACTTGACTCCTTATTAAATAGATGGTAAATCTTCCAATCTAGAAAACTACTCATCGTACATTATGATATACCCATCTTTTGTCAATTTCCAAAAATGTTAATCCTTTTTATTTTGGAAAAACATCAAGAATATCTTCTTTTTTTACCAAGTTCGAACAAACTGATTAATGGTGGATTAAAGTATATGTACAAAAGAAAGATCTTCACTAGATATACCACCTTGTACTTTAAGAAGGTACCAATCCTGTATCTACAAATTACTTAATATTTGCTTATATAGAGTTTTATTAATTAAAATCAACAAAAAAAAAGAAAAATAAAAATAAAATAAAAATAAAAATAAAAATAGAGTAGTAATAACTTTATTTGGTTAGTTCAATTCCTATCTACGATATCACTAGAACAAAGACAATTCTATACACGCTTACACAACATTTTTCAGTATGTCCTTAATAAATACAAATAACGAAAATAAAAGTAGTATCAACCATGGTACAGACACTTCAAAGTTGACTAGTGTTACTACGTTATTGACTAATCCAATGGCATTTGATACAAGAAGATTACATCCTCTAGCGGGTCTTGAGAAAGGTATTGAATATATGGATTTAGAAGATGAACAACTGTCTACTATGGAGGGCTCGCAAGGTTTAATTCCTTCCCGTGGTTGGTCAGACGATCTTTGTTATGGAACAGGTGCTGTTTATTTATTAGGTTTAGGTATCGGTGGGCTTTCTGGTTTAATTCAAGGTATCAAGGCTATCCCACCTAATGCATCTGGAAAATTACAATTGAACACAATCCTAAATAATGTTACGAAGAGAGGTCCATTCTTAGGTAACACTGCTGGTGTTCTTGCATTAGGTTATAATATTGTCAATTCGAGTATCGATGCGCTACGTGGGAAACATGATTCTGCTGGTTCTATTGTAGCTGGTGCCTTAACTGGTGCTATCTTCAAGTCAAGTAAAGGCTTGAAACCAATGGGATATGCATCAGGGTTAATGGCTGGTGCATGTGCAGTTTGGTGTGGTCTCAAGAATTTGTTACTAGAATAATTGAACTGTACATATTGTACTTATCTCAATCGATTGAATATAGATATGAATTTTCCTCATTTATTATTATTATTATTAATCTTATTTTAGTTTTCCCTCCTTTCTTTATTTCTTGAATAAGAAGACATCATAGTAAGAAGTTATCATAGATGATGTGGATATGATTACAATTTATTTATTTATTTTTATTCACCACCCGCTTTTCCGTACTTCCATGTATATACACATGTATATTATATATATATATAGATATATAGAAATAAATATATAATAATGATAAACTATACATATTTGTATATTTTTATTGGTAAGAAATTGATAGTAAGCAAGTTTTTATTCTCAGTTGTACACCAAGAAGTTATATTAGAGAAAAATCAAAAAGGGAGAATTAACTAACTTATTGGAACAAAAAAAGTTAAATGTTATGGCTGTTAATAGTATCAGATTTATTATATCAAATGAGGAAAAAATAAAGGTAGCTGGAATCTTTAGAGACTGAGAGGGAATAGTATACAAAAGGAGAATCTTCAGGATTCAAATATTTTAAAGTTTAATATATATTGTTGATTGTAACTTTGCTCGAGTACCTTAATTAGTCTGTTTATCGTATGATTTTATTTAGATAACCGTTTTTTTTTTTTTTTTTTTTTTACTTAGCATTCTTCTCTCTTAATAATTATTGTAAGTTTTATTTTATTTTATTTTATTTTATTTTTTAGTTTCGTCGAATCATTTTCTTTCTATTTAATTATTTCCATTTCCCCAAGAATAATAATAAAAATAACAATAATTAGCTCTGCAAATTTATAGATAATAGTAGTAAGATCAAAACAAAACAGAATATATATATATACATATATAAAGTGCAAATTCTAATTACTTAGAGAGTGAATTTTAAATGGATATATATATATATATACTTTATGATAACAACAACTACAAAATGGGGAATGTTAAAGTGCATTTATCTGCAGATTACTGTCTTTAGTTTCTTGTTTTAAGTTCAATACCCATCATTGTATCTACTAATTTTATTCACCCATTCAATCCAATAAAATATTTTCCTTTATAATATATTTTATAAACAAAACAACAAGAATATTTGAAAAACTCTTTATTATATTTTTTGTTCTTTTGACACCAATTGACATCATTCCATTTAGTATTATTGTCAATTTTACTTATTAAGCATAACTAAACTAAGGCTTAAAATAATAATAATAATAATAATAATAATAATAAGAGTATCACGGCCTTTCATTTAAGAAATTAGTTAATAGCAAAATGAAGATTTTGACCTCTGAAGAAATCAGTGAACATAGAGCATATACCCTAAAAGGTGGGTTTCTAGGCTGTGTCGCTGGTCTAGCCCTCTCTTTCTCAGGCATGAAGTATTTGCCACGTAGGTTCCCTAACTTCAAACCACAAAGGTTACCATGGTCCCTCCGTACTGCAATGTTCATCACTCCTCCAACGTTAATCACTGCGATTGCAGCTGAAGAAGCCTCCAATAGGTTCGATCAACTAAGATACAGTGGTGAGTTCAAAGAAGAAAGAGAAAGACAAGCGGAATTGGAGTGGGAAAAGCTGTCCACTACTGGAAAATTGGTGACTACTTTATCCAACCACAAATACAAAGTTATCGTTGGTGCTTGGGCTGGTTCTCTTTATGGTTCATGGCATATTATTAATAGAGACCCTATTATGACTAAACCACAGAAGGTTGTTCAGGCAAGAATGTATGCCCAATTCATCACTGTGATTCTGTTGTTGGGTACTATTGCATTGTCTACATGGGAATCTTCAATGACATCTGGAGGGAGTGCTGATAAGAGACAAAGACAAGAAGAACAAAGATGGAAACATGCTTTGGAGGTTGCTGAGAGAGAGGAAGCTAAGTTAGCTGAGAGTAAGTTGGAGAGAACTGGTTTCCAATCTAATGAAGAAAGAGTTAGTGCTAAGATCTTCAAGAACTGAAAGGCGGAAATGAGAAGCAGTGTGTGTGGGGGAGAGGTCTTTATATATATTTGTCAATATCATACTATATAATATGTCTACTTATTTCATTTAATTTAACAAATATACTTTATTAGTCGGCATGATGGTTTATTGAGCGAAAAACTCAGAGGCCCTTATCTTATTTCCTTTTGATGTTTATTGGAATAGTTTCCACTGAATTCTAAATGAAACAATTCTCTAATTATGTTTTATTTATTTAAAGAAATGAAAATAAAATATAAATAAGGGGTGTACAGAGGAAGAAGAAAAGGAAGAAAGTGGTTTTTACGTTTTTACGTTTTTGTTGTGAAGAATAATAACATCATCATTACAAGCAACACTTAAAACAACAAACAATAAATAGTAAATGTCTTTTTAAAATGGTCTGAATTTCCAAGGAACAAGAGAAGTACAGTAAGGTTTCCATTACAATCGTATAAGAGTAAGAAAATATATATTCCACAAATCGTTATTCAAACACATATAAAAAAGAAACACAAGAAGAAGACGAAGAAGAAGATATAAAATATACTGATAACACTTATCTAAATATTAACAAATTATAAGGTTTTATCGTTTATATTTAATATGTCTTTGGATCAAGATAAACAATTTCAAGAAATTAAAAAATTGAATACAAACAATGAAAATGATATTGCACAGAGAAGAAAATCACTCGCAGAACAAGACCTTGCTATGGATGATGAGAGAATAGATGTGATTGTTACTTCTATTTCTACAACAACATCAACAACTACGACTACTACCACCAAAACAACAACATCAAAAGATAATGCTACTGCTGTGACTGATGATAATAATGATGATGATGATAATAATTTTACCACTACATCTACCACCACTACTGCTAGTAATAATAATAATGAAATTTTTAAAATAGATGATGGTCTTATTCAATCTATGGAGGGTACACAAACAACTATTCTTTCTGATAAAATTTTAAATAATTCTTTGCCACGTTATGTTAAAGTATTGCAAAAAAAATTGAAATTTAGGTATCATCATAAGAACGATGATTTTATTTCATATTTTGATGATGTCTATTTTGATAAAAGACCTTCAATCTTAGATGGATCAGTTAATGAACCTTTCCAATTAGAGTTTAATGGTCCCACTTTGGAAAAAGAAATTAAAAATAAAGAAAAGATAAGAAGGAAAAAATTAAGAGCTATTAATAAAAAGAATAGTAGTAATACACCTGCTTTAACTGAAAGCGAGACTTTTGAAATAAATGATTTCACTCATTTCCATACCAGTTTTGTTGGATTATATGTTGCATTATGGATGTCAGTCGCTTGCGGTATCGTTAAAGTGCTATTTAATTTTTACTGGACTAATAAAAACTCTCTTATGGATCTACCAATCGTCAAGTTTATGACTAGTGATTTATTCTTAGTGGCATTCATTGACTTTTCCTTTTATGCGGCCACTTATTTCAGTTTTTGTATTCAATGGCTTTGTAAGAAAGGTATTATAACTTGGCGTCCAGTTGGAAGAACCCTCATGATTATTTTTGAGTTCTTGTTTTTCCTGTCTGGGATTTTGATCCCTGAAAATATCTTTGGTTTACATTGGATTGCCAAAATTTTTCTTTTCCTACATTCTCTAGTGTTATTAATGAAGATTCATTCATATACCTTTTATCATGGTTATCTATGGGATCTATGGAAAGAATTGCACTATTCGAAGGGTAAATTAAAATTGTTATCTGAAAATAGTGACAAAGGATTAGATTCTAACACTATCCAAATCCTTGAAAAATCGGTCAATTTTTGTGAATTTGAGTTCAATTTACAAGCACAACAAAATAATGGGGTTAAAGTTAAGTTTCCTGATACAATCACATTTCGTAATTATTTTTTGTTTACTATGTTCCCTGTTCTGGTTTATGAAACTAGATATCCAAGGACTGATAAGATTAGATGGGGTTATGTGCTAGAGAAAATTTTGGCAATATTTGGCACCATTTTTATTATGATGGTAAATGCACAAGTATTTATGTATCCAATTGCAATTAAAGCTATTGAAATTAGAGAGTCTCCATGGACTTCTCTATTGGATCGTTTAGTTAAATGGGCTCAAATCATGGTTGATATTGTTCCAAGTTTTATCCTTATGTATCTTTTAACGTTTTATTTGATTTGGGATGCAATATTAAACTGTATCGCAGAATTGACAAGATTCGGTGATCGTTATTTCTATGGGGATTGGTGGAATTGCGTTAATTGGGGGGAATTTTCACGTATTTGGAATATCCCTGTACATAAATTTTTACTGAGACACGTCTATCACAGTTCAATCTCTGCGTTCCAATTGACAAGGGGTCAAGCTACGTTTATGACATTTTTCTTAAGTGCCATTTTCCATGAATTGGCGATGTATGTGATTTTTAAAAGGTTAAGATTTTATTTATTTATCTTTCAAATGTTACAATTGCCATTGGTTGCATTAAGTAACTCTAAACTATTAAGAGATAAACCAATTGTTGGGAATGTATTGTTTTGGATTGGTATCTGTTTGGGACCAAGTATTATGTGTAGTTTATACCTAACTATTTGATAGAGTGATTTCCCTTTAGAAGTTTTCAATTTCTCTATTGATAATATCCTTATGCTAACTTAGTCGTTTTTTTTAGCTCCTCCCACCTGTCCCTGTATACACATATACAGATTCATACCGTTATTTTTACATACACATATATATATATACATATATATGAATGTAATAATGAATATACATATATGATTACAAATATTCTCTTTTTTCCTTTGACTTATTTTATATTATTTACATGATACATAATGACAAATTGTCAAAAATTCCATATATGATTTAAATAACTACGTTTACATGAAAGAGTTACCTATAAATTTCATCAAATGGCCTTGTATCATTGAAACATGATTCCCAGACTTCGTTCACCACTTTTGTTGCTTCTTCCTTCGATTTACAATTAGGGTTACCCATTACACTTAAAATAGCACGTCTTTTAACACAGTCCTGATGACCTCTATTTAATTTAAACCCATTACCAAACCCACGTCTTCTATATTCCTGCCAAAACCTACATTCTCCACTTAAAGAAGATGCTCTAATCTCAGAACATGCATGGTGTCTCAAATTAAGCCAGTCAACATCCCATTTCAAATTATCATACCAATGGATCAATTCGTGTGCTAGAGTGTCTTCTAGATGCCATTTGTCCCTTAACCTATTCTGACATAATAGGATCCCCATCTCTGTATTGAAACCACCACTTTTCATTTGATCACAGAAATCACAGATAATTTTGCTTTCATCAAATTTTAATGGCATTCCATCATCACTGCCATTGTTAAAGTTATTAGTGAAAATCGTTTCAGGTAACCTATTCTGTAATTTATTTATCTGTTGAACCAAAAACGTTACTGTGGGACTATATTTTAACATCCAGTCTCTATATTTATAACAATCTGCACACTGTTTTCTTGCTAAGATATCTTTATAATCTTCTTCATATTTCAACTTCTCTTCTGGAGTTAAACCCAACCCTGTCTTATATTGTAACGACCTTCTCCACCATTCAAAACTCTTTCGATCCTTAGACATTGATATGATGTAAAACTTAGTATAATGTCTTCTGTTACTTGTTGGATGTTTACTCAAATATCATACAATACCACACACCACTGAAGAGCTATCTTATCTACTTATTCCCCAAAGTTTCCTCGAGCATTTGTTCTTCACTCCAGGATTCTCTATATACATCATTTGTTACGTTGAAATTTTTCACTTGTTCATTCAAAAACAAACCGTTGGATTTATATATATCGAATGGCAGTAAAACAGGAGAAACATAACAACATCCCCAGTTAAAAAGAAAGCTACTGGATATGGTGACAGTCATACGCGACTGACGTGTAAGTGATACTGCTATTTCGAATTAGCTTGTCCCAGAAGAACTTTTAAAGTCATTTATTCATTCCGGTAAACAATCGCCGATGTTTAAAACTACAAGAATCAATTATAGTGCATTATCGAAACGTACTAAACGTGTCCAGGTTCAGTTATTAAGAGACTTCCCTAGATTCAACCTATTGAAAGGTCAAGTGGCTCATGTGAAGCCTTCTTTGATGACGAATTATTTGTATCCCTTCAATGGAGCTAAGTATATTATGAAGCCAAGTGATATATGTCCTGGTTTATTGAAACAATACGAGGTGCGGAAATCTGAACTAAAGAAACAAGCTGACTTAGACTCGAGTAAGACTGTCACTCATACTAATAATACTAATAATAAGAGTAATCCTGACGTAGCTATTAATGGGGAGAACGAATCTGTACAAAGAGATAAAGTAACATTCTTAGGAACAGATATTACTACAAAGGATGTTAAGATCCCTGGTTTGAATAGTTGATTCATCTATTTTAGATATTTTTATTCTCTTTATATATATATATCACCTGTAAATAAGAACGAATGTATATATATATATATGTTTGTGTTTGATTGTATTCACGTGGATGTTTTCAGAAGGGAATTTTTTTTTTCCTTTTATTTTTTTTTTTATTTATTTCAAATCTAAAGTTCTTTTCGAAGTAGAAGAGATATAAAGAAGTTAATGTTAAGTTGCTAATCAAAAGGAAACAGAAAAATGTTTCAGTTGTATTAGTAAAAAATATATATCTAATAGATATACAAACAATAAGAGTTTACTTATTTAGTGAAGAATTTATATTTATTAAAAAAAAAAAAAATAAAAATAAAAATAAAAAGAAGCAAAAGGAGAAAAAAGCAAGAATGAGTGGGAAACCTGTAGTTGGTTCAGTCTCTAGTAGGGTCATGAATATGAAATTCATGAGGTTTGCTAGTAATAGAGAAAATTCAGAAAATAGTCAAAGCAACATTTCCTCCATTTCAGGAACTTTGCGCGGGAGTAGCAGTGGCAACGATAGTAATGTTGAAAATGTTAAAAGTTTTCATGACAATTCTGAATGGAGTCTGACTGATAACAGACAAGACAAAGAAGATACCGCTAATAATAATGGTGTCAAAACTATAAAATTAAACATTAGAAGAAAGAATATGTTAAAAGTTAGAAGCGGGAACCAGTCTATAGTTGGTGTTACGATGTTACAAAGAGGTAATCTTTCAGTTAAAGGTAAAACGTCATTTGGTGGAGAAGCTATCGCATCTGTTAAAAATGATGACATAAATATAAAGAAAAGAAAATTTGACAGTGATGCAACATTAGAGAATGAGAATAAAGAAGATGAAGGTGAGAAGGGAACGAATGAAGATGACGGATATGATTTAGATAAAATATTTAAAGACACAATGAAAAAATCAAAAAAACCCAAGAAGGATAAGAAAAATAAGAGACACAGAAAGAATTGAATAATTAAAATAATTTATGATAATAAAATAAAAGGAAAAATACGATCTGTATAAATATCATTTGATACATGCTATATAATGGATTGTTCTATTATTTGTTTAAAATAAAAAAAATCAATATGACACATAGATATAGTAAAAGGAGGTCATTCATAATATTTATTGGAGTGTATTACTAAAAAAAAATGAAAAGAAGAAAAAGATCACCAATAATTAAGGTATATGTTTGAATATTCCTCCTTTATAAATCATTACTAAGAAAAGATCTAGAGTAGTTGTTGTACCATATGGAGAGGTAACTCTTAATGGTTTCTTCTTGTATATACTGCAATATGTGTAAAGTTTATAAAATATTTTCTTTCATGATATTTTTTTTGTAGTGATATATAGAATTGTATTAATATGCGTAGTAATGTAAAAACAATTTTTTTTTCTTTGTTTTCTGGGTTTACAGTGAACAATCAATAGGATCCTTTAAAAATTGAAACGCATGCAAACAAAATGTGCCATTGAAATATGAAGGAAGAACACAAAAGCTCCTCAAAATAATAAACCTATTTTATTTTAACCATTTGCTGTCCAACACTTTTTAAGATCTTTTAAAAAACATCATCTGAAAAAAACCCAAAATTGGCAAAGAAAGTATTGATATGTACAATACAATTTCTACTTTAGCTATCTTTGAAAGAAAATAAAGAGTTCAAATGATCATATAAAAGGAATGATTTTTTGACCATTACAAAAACCAGACTTCAGATCATTCTAAATCAATAACAGTAGCTTTATAAAGTTTTTTTTTAAAATAATATAAATGAAAAAATTTGAATTTATCTTACAATTTAAACACCACACATAGTAAAAAAAAGCTCACTTTAGATATGACAAAAACGAAAACAAAGAACTAGTTTTAATAAAAATAGCAATAAGAGCAATACATCTTGCTATATATAATACAAACAATCAAAGGAACATTGCTTACTTCCAACATTTGTTGACGGATATCAGATAACTTCTCATATTAAAAATTGAAAGATAAAAATTTTCAAAAATTAAAAAAAATCCTAGTGTTTGGTGAGGGGAAGTTTTTACTTTGTGAGATATCTTTATTATGCATTTCTTTTTAGGATGCTTCAGATCTTTTTATAGTTACACTTAAACCAAAAGTAATTTTCTATGATTTGACATCTACGTAGTGAATAAATTACTTAATATGTTTATTAATATTTCAAGTTCCATAACTCGTAGGGTCGTATCGTTTAACACATTTGCCTCATTTTTTTCAAAGTGTCCATTATAATTTCATACTTTTATTCAAAGCTTCCAACAACACTGGATTAGCCGTATTAGTTTTTAATAGTAGTTCTTCGAACTTTATTTTTTTTGTTCTAGTTAACGTCACTTGTAAATAGTCCGCCAATGAAAACAATGAAAAAGAGAGAACATCAACAACAGCGTAAATTAGAAATGATATTGGGCTACCAGTTTCCACAAATTTTTTGAATAAATTCTCACCAAAACCACTGTAATATAAGTTAACTTTAAACTTTCCTTGGGAATACTTTCTTTTCAAGTTAAAAATATAACTCATTACAGAGAAACATTTAATTTATACCGAAATTGCTTAAATAAAATACATATTTACATACACATAAATATATATGCTAATACCATTAGAAAGCAAAAAAAAAAAAAAGAAAAAGAAAAAATCAAGATTACATACATAGATATATATAAAGCATTAAACTAGACTCATTATATTCTTCTATTTGAAAAATTACCGATCAAAGTAGTATGATTAAATAAATCTTGTACTCTAATTTCTTCATTTTGATGATTTGAATTTTCTATCTTTACTGCTGAACCATAATTCTTGATAATATCTTTAATTAGATCACAGAACTGTAATAAATAATCTTCAATATGTGATTTAATGTATTGTCTATTTTCTACTGGAAGGTTATAAAAGACAATAACTGATAAAAGCAAGATAACACTAAACCACAATTGTAATGATTCAAAACTATTTGAAGATAGATCTTTAAATGAATCAGGAATTTCAATAATATGGATTGTATTTGCAGCAGAAACACTAACCACATATTTACCATCAGCTGATATAGTTATTTTAGTAACTGCAAATGAATGAATTTGGTTAAATGTTTCTTTAATTTTAAAATTAGACAATTGAATTATCAAAACAGAATTTTCATTTGTAGCCAATGTTAAAAGGTCATTCGACTCATTTAAATCCATTGATGTAATCCCCTTAAATTTGTTAGTCAATAATTTTGATTGAATGATAGTTGCATCACCATTTTTCAAAGACACCTTAATTAACACTGTCCCAGATTTTCTTTTATCACCGTTTTTATATATCTGTGTAGCTACAATTAACAATGAATCATCATTAATAAATTTCATCTTAGATAAGTTCCAACCATTGGAAATAAAATCTTGATTCAATCTAGTAATTGATTTACCTGTCACTGTGGATATGATCTCTAAAGAATCTGAGGTGATATATGCGATATATTTACCATTTGGCGCAAACCCAATATCTTTAACCTCTTTCCCAGTGTCATTAATCTCGAATTTTTCCTCCAATGTCACTGCATTAATTATTTTGATCAAGACTCTTGAATCCATACATGGAACAACAGCAGCCAATTGACCATCTAGTGAAAATTGAATAAATTTAGTATACTCATCTGGATTACAAGATTGAAATAGATCAATTGACTTAATCGGTTTCAATTGGAACTTTGAGTCCAGTTGAAATTTACGTAAATGGTTATTACCCTTCCCCGACTTAATCTTCTCACTGTTTTCATTACAACCAATTAACACAATCCGATTTGTAAGGGAGGAATCGATCGCTGTTGGAGAATCATCATCTTCAGGTAATTCATAATCATACAGTTTTTCCAACTGGCCACTTTGAGTATCATACTTATAAGAAGTAATCATGTTTGGAATACCATTTTTACCTTCACCACCACCACCTGTCACTAAGAAAATGGCTTCTTTTGAATCACTTTGAACAAAAGTGGCACCGTATAAGGGGTACTCTGCGGTAAATTTATTATTAATGAACTTCATTTGCTGATTTACTTGTAGTTGTTATATTTTAGACATTCAGTTATAGTAAATACACACAATGTCGAGTTGAACTTTTAAATATGTATTTTTGTTTTTTTCTTTTATTCACCCAGGTTAAGTATTTATTAAAGTATAAAATTTTTCCAAAAGACAGAAAAATAAAATGAAAGGAAAAAAAAAAATTAAACAATACACCACCTTCAAAGAAGATAAACAACTCCAGCAAGGAATGGTGAAACAATAAATCAATAGTCCCTAATGACAACATTGTTCATGGATTCTCAAATCAAATTAATATATTGAATGATCTCTTTGTGTATGTGTATGTGTAAGAGTTAATATTATTGACAAAAGGTGGTGTTGCAATTGATTACATGCAAGAGATCACTTTTTAACTTTGTGATATACGAATACATATTTCACAGGTTATTAGTTCATAAACAAATATATATAATGTATATATCTAGTTGTTTACTTGATCTAATGACAATAAATTATTAATTTTATAGTAATAGAATATCTCTGGTAGATGTAATGCGCTGAACAAAATTTATTTGTGTAGATATTTTAGAAGCTTAAAGTATCAAAGAAGATTAGTATATTGATTAGACTATATCCATCTGTAGAAAGAACTGTAGTAACACGTGTAATATTGTCGAATTAAGAAAATGAATCTATAGCCGAATTTTGTAAAATTAAATATCACGCAGACAAAGAGACATTCTTCTTCCTCTTATTATTATTTTTATTATACTTTACCTCTCTTATCAATTGTTATGGTTAGTGTACTAATCCTACTATACTATATTATATCACACTATATTTTATGACACCAAATCCTCGAGACTGGAAACCTCGAGCAAAAACAACAACAAAAAAAAAAAATGTGGAGAAATTTTTGCCTGTGACATTCCCAAAAAGGAAAAAGCCAAATAAAAAAAAAAATAAAACAGAAGAAGCTCGAAGGACTCAAATAATATAATAAAGAACGGGTTATACGAAAATAGGTGAATATATATATTATATATATATATACGTTTATATATGTGTTTGTATAGAGGAAAGATCAAGAAAGTAGATATATATATATATACCTATTATTATTATTGCACTTCGCCAATTATCTCCCAGATAATTGTTACGTTTTAAATAAAACAGGATGTTTTCAGTTTATCAGATATTTGTAAATTTTTTATTTACCTTTGTCATATCACCATTATTAGTGAATGGTGCTGCAATCGAGGGAAATGATTTGTTTAAATTAGATACAAATAAAGTTTATCCACCAGATCCACCTTCTTCTGTCCACGTTTTAATGGGGTTCAAATATTATGATGAAGTCTTACAGAGAGAAAATGTAGTTGATTTCACACTGGCTCTATTCAATACATTGACCCCCAAAGCTACTAAAAATTTCCAAATGATGTCTTCCGGTTTTAAAGTAGTCACTGATCCAAACCATCCAGAGCAAATGATTTTTGTCACCTACAAAAATACTCCTGTTTATAAACTTATCCCTGGAGTTCAGTTGGAAGCAGGTATCATCTTCCCTGAATTCCCATTTTGCATCTATGGTCAAAAATTTGAAGATGAAAGTTTTGCATTGAAACATGATAGACCAGGTAGAGTAAGCTTAGTTTCCACAGGCCCAGATTCTAATGAATCCAAATTTATTATTGGATTGGATGCTAATGGTGCCCCAGAGAAAAATGGCAAAAATGTCGTCTTTGGTCAAGTAGTCTCCGGCTTGGAAGACCTAATTAATGCAATGAATCATGTTAAATCTGATCCAAACAATAATTATTATCCTTCTAAACCAATTATTATTTATTATTCTATTGTCGATGCGTTAAAGATCTCCAATATTGATGAGTTGGCTAGGCAATGGGAGAAGGATCTTAAATTATTTGAACAAGGTGATCTTTCCAAAGGTTTCAAATTTAAAACTAAAAAGACAGAAGCTCAAAGTTCAAATAATGTTGAATATAATCAAATTAATCATCCTGTTTCGAAAATTATCGTGTTGTTTGTTTTACTTGCCGTTTTCTATATTTTAATGAAATACAAACATCAGATTTTCTCTTATTTATCATTAAATAATCATGAAACATCCATTAGGGATGATTAAAATTCCATTTCCATTTATATAATATATATATATTTATACCCTTACATACATTATTATTAATGTATTATTGAATTTAGTAAATTTTTGATCAACTCTTCATCCAAATATTTACCAATTAACACCACTTTACACCCTTGACTGGTTGCCCTTTCATTATCAAAAATGTCAAATGTGTCTCTGACACCTTGAATAATTTTACTCTTAAATTGCTTATTTTCAGCACCATCATCATCACCATCATAATATGATATTATACCTTTTGTCCTTTGAATCTCCCAATTTTGGGTCTTAAAATCATCGACACCAAAATCTTTCCATAATAAAGCTTGTAAAAATTTTTCGATAAATGCTTGAAACTCATCCTTCGATTTCAAACTTCTAAATGTCAACACTACAGTAGACATTCTTGGATCATGTAAAGTCTTAAAATCATTGTTCAAATATCTATCTATCGAATCAAATGATTCATATGCTTTCAAATCTAACACTTTTTCAATAGAGACTTCACCATACTGCGTCTCATATATTGGTGCTAAAGAATTTATTTCTTGAATCCTTGATTCAATTAATTTTATCTCATCATGATTGTTTTTGACTCGATCCACTTTATTTAACAATATTCTATCTGCCATAGCAATTTGAAAATGTGCAATGGTTAAATTATTTTGACCCTCAAATATCTTATCAGTATCACCATCACTTTGTTTAGAAGGTACAGACACTCTTTCACCATGCCAATGTGCATCTGGAGACACATCATCTAAACATTTCAAAATATGTTCTGCATCTAACACAGTGACCACACCATCGATATAGACACTACTATTTAATCCCTCATCTTGCCAAAACATTCTAGCTATTGGTGCAGGATCTGCAATCCCTGAAGTCTCCAGCAATATATAATCAATCATCCCAGGTGATCTTTGTACCATGTCTTCAATTGCTTTAACACCAATGTTTTTCAAAGAACAACATAAACAACCGTTACCAAGATCTAACCATTCTTGATATGAGGATTCACCGTTCCGAATAGTCATTGCCTTTTCAATCTCACTTGAATCACCAAATTCATTCATTATAATAGCAATTTTCTTATCGCTACCCTTTAATGCAATCTTCTCCAATAAAGTCGATTTCCCTGACCCCAAATATCCTGTAATTATAGTCACAGGAATCCGTTTCTTATAATTATTAGTAGATGATGATAAAATTTGTTCATATTTCAAACCCTCCTTTATCATATCATTTTGTCTATTGACTCGTTCCACCTTCTCCAAAGTCACTAAATTTCCACCATCACTATGTGATTTGTTTAAGATATCCTTTAAGTTAGGCTCTTCACCTGTAACCAACATAGGCAGTTCGCCATCTTCATCTTCATTGAATTGATAATTCTTTAATGCAGACATTTCTGTGTGTTTGTATTATCTTATCACCCTACTCTCCTTTGAGCTCTTATTACGCTTTATATACCACTCTTTTTACTCCTTAAGTTTAACAACTCACTTCAAAAGATTACATAGTAGACTCAACTTTTAACAAATATAAGGAGTATGTGTTGTTGTTGTAGAATAAAAACTTTCTTCAACACTAAAGTGAGTCGGTTCATAACTGGTGGAAATTTTGAACTTGAAAGAAAGACAGAAAAAAAAAATTGCGCGAAACGGCTGTTAGGATATCTGGACCATTTCTGAACAGAGAATATGGAAACAAATATTTTTTTTTATGGAGTACTTCTAAATAGTATGTGTTTGTATTTGAAAGATGATAGAAGCTGGGTTTTAAGAAAGTACTAATTATTAATAACAATACAAGAATAATTATCTGTAACACAATAACTAATCCTAATCTAAATACTAACACTATTAATAATAATGAAATGGTCTTATTTAGATACCGCACTTTTAGTGGTGATATCCTATCATTTGATTAATTCTCCTTACACTAAAGTAGAAGAAAGTTTTAACATCCAAGCAATTCATGACATTTTGAAATATGGAATATGGGATATATCCAAATATGATCATCTTCAATTCCCAGGTGTTGTACCAAGAACTTTTATCGGTGCTCTAATTATCTCATTTTTCACTAACCCATTTATTGCTATATCTAAAATGTTTAGTAAATCTTCTAGTGATGTGTCTGCTGGGTTCGAAACGCAATTATTAGTTAGATCAGTTATTGGATTAACTAATGCTTTATCGTTGATCTACTTAAAGAATTCCTTACAGTCTATGTTCGATAGATATATGGAATCAGAATCAGAACAAAATGGTAAAGGCAGTAGCAATAGTTCAGACTTAATCCAACATTTCTCTGGTGTTGGGAATTGGTTTCTATTGTTCGTTATGTCTAGTTTCCATATCATGTATTATGCAACAAGACCTTTACCTAATTTTGTTATAACTTTACCTTTGGTCAATGTATCATTTGGCTTGATTTTAAATAACAAAATCAATTGGGCTTTAGCATTACTATCCTTCACTTCTGTTGTTTTCAGATTAGAAGTGTCTGCTTTAACACTTGGTGTATTAATCTTTTCATATTATTATAATATGCTTCATGGATTACAAAGTATTAGATTTGCCTTAATGGGAGCTTCTTTAGGTATCTTTTTAAGCATGGTTATTGATTCATATTTCTGGGGTGACTGGACGTTGCCTGAATTAGACGCCTTCATCTTTAATGTTGTAGCTGGGAAAGCCTCAAAGTGGGGTACTGAACCATTTTTGGCATACTTTACACATTACCTAAGAATGTTGTTTATCCCACCAACTATTCTTCTATTAAATTATCTTGGTTTTAAATTTGCTCCAAATAATTTGAAGGTTATTGCCTTGGCTAGTTATTTCCATATTTTTATTATGTCATTTCAACCACATAAAGAATGGAGATTTATTGTTTATTCAATCCCACCAATTATTATGTTAGGATCTACTGCTGCTTCATACCTATGGGAGAATATTAAAGTACAAAATTTGAAGAATGTCTTATTACTCTGCTTACTTCCTTTATCCGTTTTAATGTCCGGTATAATATCACTTTTATTCTCCAGAATCTCTTCTATGAATTATCCTGGCGGTGAAGCATTATCCAATTTCAATCAATATATAGTAGATAATAATGTGACTAACGCTAAAGTTCATATAACTGTACCACCATGTATGACTGGTGTCACTCTTTTCGGTCAATTGGAATCACCTTTATATAATATTACCTACGACAAAACAGAAGATTTGAATAAATTACAATCAGAATGGAACACTTTCGATTACATTATAACTCATCAAAATGATCCAGAACACTTCCAATTTCAATTTGATCAACCTGAAGGCTATAGGTGGGAATTAATTCAAACAACAAAGATGTTCACTCACATTGATCTTACTTTTATCCGTTCTCATATCGATGAATTCATTAAAAATAATGAAGGAAAGGAGCTTGGTAGAATATTTTTCGATAATGTTGAGAAATTTCCAATTGTTTTTAACAAAGCCGTTACCACACATTACATCATAGACATCTTTAACAGGGTATTTGATAAGACTTTTATTCAGAATGATGTTTTCTATACTTATAAGAAAGTAAAGCAGTAAGTAATGTGTATCTTTTTTTTTTTCCTTTTTTTCTAATACTGTATAGATCATATCAAATTTTTTTGGATCGCTATATGCAGAAGTATATTAGTATTACATAGATATTATATACATACAAGAAAGCGGTTTCATTTAACACACTATCTTTTCTTTTTGCTTTATATACGTTTATCAATGTTTTTTCCTGCAAAAATACTATTATTTTTTATCTTCTGTGGTAGGGGTGGAAGCATTCTCTGCATTACTCTCTGGTGTACCAAATGCGACTTCTCTAATATCAACAATCCATGGATCCATTAATAGTTCAACTGCAGTAGCCCTCTTACGTGGATCATGTACTAAACAACGTTTCAAAAAATTTCTACCAAGTTTTGATACTTCATGTTTATTAGGCAATTGTGGGGTCTGCCCAGCAGCTACGTGGTACATAATAGCCCATTCATTATCCAGATTAGCCCAAGGTCTTCTACCAGTAATCATCTCTAATACCACACAACCCAAGGACCAAACATCATCTGCACCAAAGGCACCTTTATATTTAGAACCAGTAATAGATTCTGGTGCCATATACATTGGTGTCCCAATCATACCTTGAATATTGGTTGTTCCAACATCTGTCACAACAGTGCTTGTCTTTGTATCAGACTCACTTGTGTGGATGGTAGATACAGTAGATCCAACTGTCGTTGTAGCAACAGGGGTATTAATAGTATCTTTGCTCTTGTGTCTAGACATTGTATTTCTTGGAATAACAGTACCATTCCTAGCTATCTTTCTTGCTGCACCAAAGTCTACATATTTTATGATACCGTTGAAATCTAAAAGAATATTTTCTGGCTTGATGTCTCTATGAACAATTCCAGATTCATGAAGGTATGCTAACCCTTCTAACAATTCTAAAGTATATATTTGTGTCACCATTTCATCTTCAATCCTACCATGTTCCAACAAATTAGCAAGCGAACCACCTTCACAATATTCCATAAATATATTTACTTTATCTCTATGGACTTCGACACCATAATATTGAATAATATTAGGATGATTCAGCATTTCCATGACAGACATTTCTTCTTTAATACACGGAAAAATTTTTTGCATTGCCTTACTGTCTTGAATTTTTATTTCTTTTACAGCTAATATATCACCATTATCTAAATTAATAGCAGCATATACTGACCCAAATGTACCACCACCAACAAACTTTCTCTTTTGCCATCTAATTGACACATTTGACATAGATGAAGCTAGTGAGGTGATATATTTATTATCTCCTACTCTATCGTCCAAGACTTTACCCACTTGACGTGGATTAACTTTAAATGTTTCCTCTAGTTTTTCAATGCTTTGAAGTCTCAACTGAGAGTTCACATACAACATTGAATCTACATCAAAATCGTCTATTAATTCAACATTTGATCTTATTGGTTGTTGGTTATTAGATTCTAATTCGGAAGCCCTTGCCCCCATAACATCAAAATGGGAAATGAGTAATGACATACAGGCAGATATTTTTTGTTTTAATAATTTGAATTGAATGTCATCTAAGACAAGGATATTCCAACCACTAATCATCTGCATTACAAACTCCATGGCAGTGACACACCACCTAAAGGTCTTCTGATCAGTTGGATCACATTCTTCAGTCAAAAATGTTAACCAAGAGACACCCATTTTCACCATTAAAATAATAATAATTGATCTTCTTTCACTGTCCGCAATATTATTCTTCAAAAAATTACGGCCGAAATCTCTGGTAAATAGATATATACCATTCAAAACTTCTGAAGAAGATGATACTGTTCGGAATTTATCAATTATCTTGCTATAATCGTTCAACATACTGTAACTGCATCCAAAGTAACCCTTGTTAATACGATGAAGCGTATTTTCAACATCATCGACCAAACATTTTCTTTCCAGGAAAAAGACTGATGGCCCGACTACTTGTTGAAATCTATCACATTGATATTCTAAAGCGTAGCTGGAACCTTGAGTTATTAAAGTTACAGTATCTAATTCATTTCTGACGGAAAAATTTTCAAATTTAATAACGGTATCTTCAGAAAGGTTGTACATACTGCCTTCCCACACAATGGGTTTACTTGGATGTAAAATCAATAAATACCCTAAGGATTGCAATTTTGCTTCCAGTTCTAACATCTCTTTTTCAGCCTCAGCATTGGCATCTAAAATTTTGCTCTCAGAGTTTACACTATTATTTACTCCTGAGGTTGTTTCTGCGGGCTCGGTATATTTATTCCTTCCTTTTTCATCATGCATGCACTGATAAACATGATTATAAAATATATCACTTCCACTATTATTTTTTGAATCCCAGTTTGAAGATGTAGAAGGTAATTTGTTATAAAAATTTAAACTATTTTTAATGTCCAACTTTGGTAGTAGATCAGAGCCTAAATTACGACTTTCTAATATGTTAATAATCTCATCATCAGTGGATTCCAAGAGTTCTCGACTACCGATCAAATATATGCCATTGTCTTCGAGATCACCACCAGTATATAGAAGAAAATGTCCCGAATCTCTTAGTCCTTTTAATAATGTATCATAATCTTCTACATGATACAACGCTGAATTTTGGAAAGCCTTGATCAAAACATTAGTAAATCTATTAAGTTTTCTTTTTGTAGAACCTATTTTTTCAAAAATTTGAGTAACCCATCTTTCTGCTTCGAGTGGGGATTTTAATACAGGAGGGTTATTTTGTTGCTGTGTTAAATAACTGTGTAATCTATGCACCAATCTTAAGGTTAACTTGCTAAACCCAATAGAAATCACACTACCAGCACCTTTAATATAATAGCCAATATTTTTTAAATCATCCCAATATTTCAATAATAAATCAGGTTCTTTTGATGCTCTAAATATTGCTGTAGTTCCATCAAGTATTTTCAATTGTAATAGAACAAATAAGTATTTGATCGCTTCAATTATTATCTTTTCAAAATCATCATCTGCATCTATTTGTAGAGTGAGATCATTCAAATATGACACAAGGGTATACTTCAATTGAACAGAAAGCCTAATATAAGAAAAAAAGTCATCTATCATTTGATCAATCATCATCATCGTAGGATTTCTAAGTTTTTTAGCATATGCTATTCTAACAGAGATTATATCTTTTAAGAGTTTCATCGGAAACAATAATAGGATGACCAATACATTATCGGAGAACTTCAAATTCATGCTTTCTATTGTTGATATATTTTGAGCATAAAATAATTTAGTTTTAAGTATCCAGGGAGCCAGTGGATAGAATATTCTTTTTTGGAAAATAGCTTCGATATCTTTTTCCTTCATTACCTGTTCAGCAAATTGTTTTCGCCTTTCACTAATACTCTTCTCAACTTCAGGGTCTCCATTGGAATTTAAATCATCTACTCCTATCCACATTGCTAACTTCTTTGATAGACTAATTAAGTTTTGTTTTGTATTAAGCCAGCTCAACATTACATCAATTTTCCTATTAAATTCAGCGGCCTTCGTTTTTGGTTTATCTATCTGCATTTTCCGTACAGTAGGCCACAAATTCATTACCTTATAATATTTGTTTATTAACGTAGATATAATGATTTCAGCTTCCTCAGATGATGTATTATCAGCAACTTTGAAATTTATTATCTCATCAATTATTAAGTCAACAGAGTCTCTTAAATCCTGAAGTGATTTTTTTTGAATTTCCACAGATCTACCATTAAACCATGCTCTTAACTCTAACCATAGATCATCACTACGATCGTTTCCTTCACCGCTGGTTTGCTTATTTGCAATTTTAGTCTTTTCACTTCTTACAATATCACCTTTTAACACGTTAAATAACATGGTTTGCCATTCTATTCTTTCCATAATATTTTGATCATAGAATAATCTTTCTAGTACATTTTCTAAATCTGGAGAACTTTGTAAAGTATCATTTGTTAATTTTGCGATTTGTAGTCTTTCAACTAGTTCTCTCTTTTCAGGGTCATCTAAATTTAACCATTCCATTTTATTTAGTAAAAAATTAGGGTTAACGCTTAACAAATTCTCATATGATGGACTTAAAAATCTATTTGGAAACCTTGATGAAGTAAAGAAACTATAACCAAAATTATCCTTATCATTAATCTTATTGGCTATGGAACCCTTTGAATCAGATAACTCATCATTCTCTGAATCATTATCATCATCACTATCCATTATGGACGAAGAAGGAGCGATTCCTCTCGTATAGTATTCATCGTCGTGAACTTTATTTTTCATTCTCTCTAAATATATTTTTTCATTTAAGATATATTGCTTCTTAAAAGATCTTAAACTAATACTACTACCTGTATTTGTTGATTTTGGTATATGATTACCAGTGTTAATGTTGTTATTGGCATTGTTATTAGAGCTAGTCGTGTTGATATTATTGCTGGTATTCATATTTTGCAATTTAATTGAAGAGTTTGCATGTACCATATTATCCAATTGGAATGGTTGGTTCATATTAGCTGGCGTATTATGTAGTTGTGGCGAGGACGAATCATTCGAAAAACTGGAATTATTGAGATTGGTAGAAATCGTAGCAGTCTTTGAAAGATCTTTATTTTCATTGATTTTCTTTTCTTTATTATACGATTTTAAAGTAGGTATACCACTACCGCTGCTTAAAGATGTACTTATAGGGGGTAATTGATGTGAATGATTATGTTGTGAAGAAGTGTTGAGGGTGAGTTTAGACATCTGAGAACCGATAGTAGAAGGTCTTCTACTTGATCTAGTGGACGAACATTCGGAACTTGAATTGTAAGTTGATTGAGTTTGTCGTAAATGAGGTGAAGTAAGAGTGTTAAAGTTGGTTTTTGATGATGTTGATGCTGGAGTAGTTGGTGTTAAACTAGTTAGTGGTTGTAATTGGAAATTATTAAACTGAGTTGATATCCCAGTAGGGGTACTTCCTATTCTATGTAGGGTAGCCTCGTTTTTATTTGGATGAGTATTGATGTTTGATAAACTGGCAAGAATATTAGTAGTATTCGATGCAGCATTATTAATAAGAGCCACTTGAGAAGGTGATCTTAAAAGACTGGTTGAGGGTGTTCTTTTCAAAGTATGTACACTTAGTGGAGTATCTATACTTATAGCGTCTTCATTTGGAGATTCGATTGGTATTATAGGAGACCTAGGCTGTGCAGAAGAACAACTATTTGATCTACTTTGCTGTGGTATAAAAGAGAATGTATCCTTTGAATTGATTTTACCACCAGCGGAGACTGGATTTGCTATTACATAATTATCTGTTACCTGTGGTTGTGAAATACTTGAAGTCCTTGATTTGGCATTTTTTGAATCTGATGGTAATTCTAATATGGTATGTTGAGAGAATCTACTATTATTTTTTTCATGATTTACACCAGTCATAAAACTAAAATAATCCGACATTATTTTTTGGAAGTCTCGTTAATCTCTATCTTCTTCTTTTTTCTTTCTATGTCAATATATATATATGTGTGTGTGTGTTTAAATGTGGACTTATAAAAAAAAGAAGGACTGTTTTGAATAAATTAGGAAGATAATATTATTGTTATTAATGTATTATACTTTCAAACAAAAGGGAACCTCTATCACTCAAAACGTAATAAGTAATGAACTTATTTTATTTGTCTAATAAAAAAAAAAATATATATATATATATATATATATATAACAGATTCGACTAATTATATCCTTTTACCTGTCTTATATCTATTCAGTTGTAGTGGTGACCCTCCTGATTCTCCATAAATGCATATAATTATATATAAGTATATCAGTAGCAGTTGTAGCTAATGTTTGTAGTTGATTTCTGCTCATTGCACTTTTGACTTGTTTTAATTTTTCGTTTTCTCTGTTTTTTTTTATTTTGATTTTTATTTTTTTTTTTTTTTTTGAGGCCAGTATAGTTGGAAAAAAAAAAACAGCAAAATAATACTGTGTGGAGTGACTGTGAATAATAATATAACAAGCAGATTATACAATATCTATAGGTGACTTTTGTCGAAGAAGCTCTAATATCTCCCAAAGTGGGTCTTTGGGCCTTTCTTCGACCATATTGAATCTGTGGATTGGATAGTATTGCATATATACTTAGAGAGAGTGTGTGTGTGAAAGAGAGAAAGAAGCAATAATAATAGGGATTTTGATATACCATTAGGTAGAAAATTGGCAATATATACACACACATATATATATACTAAATAATGGAATTAGACAAGTGTCTTGAATTGTTGTATCGTGGTCAATTATTACCAGAAGTTACTATTGAGGCGTTATGTTTCAAATTAAAGGAGTTGCTAATCAAGGAATCTAATGTGATCCATATAAATACACCAGTGACTGTTGTTGGTGATATGCATGGACAATTTCATGATATGTTAGAGATGTTTAGAATCGGTGGTAAAATTCCTGACACGAATTATCTTTTCCTTGGTGATTATGTGGATAGAGGACTTTACAGTGTGGAAACAATAATGTTACTGATCACACTGAAATTAAGGTATCCGAATAGAATCCATTTATTGAGAGGAAACCATGAGTCGAGGCAAATTACACAAAGTTATGGGTTTTATACAGAATGTTTAAATAAATATGGTGGCAGTTCAAGGGTATGGAGTTTGATAACCGACCTTTTCGATTATTTGGTTCTTGCTTGTATTATTGATAATGAATTATTTTGTGTCCATGGTGGATTGTCACCTAATGTACAGACTATTGATCAGATAAAGATAATTGATAGGTTTAGGGAGATTCCACATGATGGAGCTATGGCTGATTTAGTTTGGTCTGATCCAGAAGAGAATAATATAAACAGAAGAGATCCCAGTTTTAGTAATAATGGGAACACTGCGAATATTACAGATGATTTTTTGATTGAAACATCGGAACATTTCCAAGTATCGCCAAGAGGTGCAGGTTACACATTTGGACGTAGTGTGGTAGAGAAATTTTTACAATTAAATGGGATGGATAGAATTTATAGAGCTCATCAGTTGTGTAGTGAGGGGTATCAAATATATTTTGGAGGATTAGTGACCACTGTATGGTCTGCACCAAATTATTGTTATAGATGTGGTAACAAAGCTTCCATCTTGGAACTGTATAGTAAAGACAGTTATTACTTTAATGTTTTTGAAGAAGCACCAGAGATTAATAGGAGAAAGGATAGAAACTCTGGGAGTAAATATCAGAGTGGTAATACTGTTGATTGGGATCCATTAGCTGATACAGAGTATTATAATGAGGAAATGTTGACACCACAATCAAGTTCAGTTACTACACGTAAGATTATATCTGATTATTTTGAAGATGATGCATTGAGTAATATCAATGGAAGAAATGGGAATTTTAGTTTGTTTCAAGAATTCTCAGAGAATAATGGATTAAATGAAATAAATATGGGTGTTAATGTGTTTTCAGATTCATACCAATCTAAATCTGCATCAAAAAGAAGAGTAGAATATTTCTTATAAACGTTACATATTTATCTATATATACAGAGAGAGAGAGAGATTAAATTTGCATATATCTATATTCATATTGTATTGGTCACTATGTCAAATATATTTGACACATATGTACAACGAACTATAAATCATATAATTCTAGGTTACAGTTATTATGTATTTCATAATCATCCAATGTAATATATATATATATTTTTTTTTTTATATTGGACCACCCTTTTGTAATACAATCTAATTTGGGAAAACGCCTAATTGCAATGATAAAATTTTCTGGAAATCATCTACAGTATCTTCTTCAAGACCTGATAGTCTAATATTCTTTCCTAAACAATCATTACGTATCACTTCAATCATTTCTTATGTATTTTTATGTATTTGTTTAGTGCTCATATATATCTGATTAGTAGAGGTTCTATAACAAGCGTACAAGTACGTAAGGATATAAGTAACCAATGTCAGTACCAATGCATCTGTACATAGATCCAAATATATATTTTCTTACATCAATATGTATATAAATAGAAGCATATAGTTGGTTTCACACTCTAAAACTCATCATCAGTTCTGTTTCTCTTCTTTTCCCAGTTTCTATTTTTGTTTTTAATAGCAGAGAGGAGAAGACGATGGATCAAAGGATGATTGGATCTCCTAGGTACCCATGCAGAACGTATGCATATAGAATGTTATATATAATCTGTATGGTTATTGGTTATTCAGGAGTAATTAAAGGTTTACTAAGTTGATATTCGCGCAACGGGTCCAATTATTCTGGCGGAACAGTTATCGATAAGTCCAGAATCTGAACTTTAAGTTAAGTCAGAACAAATATACATACAAATACTCATTTCTGTAAATAGTTGCTAATTCATTGGAATTAGATAAGCTCTAGCATTCTTTTCTGTTGTATTCGATACTTTTGGCAAAAAGAAGAAAAGAAAAGAAACAATGCCATCATTTCACGTTTTATTTATTGATTCATATATTCCTTATGTTTTAACGTTCGAAGATTAATTGAACAACAAGCTGATAATTTGAATTGCCATATTGAAGTGACCACAATAAGAAATGATACGTTTAAATCTATCAAAGATCTTAAAATTTTTGCTACCATGTTTTGATGCCACAGTGACTGGCCTTGGTCCTGGTAATCCAAAGAATGGCAGTAAAGAAGTCGGTATTCTAAATGACATCTTTAAAGTTACTGACTTTCAAGTTGTCCCCATTTTAGGTATTTGTTTGGGTATGCAAGTAATGTGTTTATCTAAAGATTGTGGTATTGAGTAACTACACGCCATAAAACATGGTCAGGTCTACAACGTGGTTGTCACTAATAAAGGTTTTCTATCTTTATTCTTGGAAGGATATCTTTTAAAATTTAAATCGACAAGGTATCATTCACTACATGTAATTAGAAATGTGCATTCCAATAGTAATACTAATCTTGTCATACCTTTAGTGAGAATAATAGATGAAAATGGAGATTTTTTTAATGGGGGTTCAAAGCAAAGGACGGCCTTGGTTTACAGTTCGATATCATCCAGAATCTTGTTGTTCTAAATATGGTGATCTGTTGATAAAAAAATTTATGAAACTTTCGAATCATTGGACCAATGATATTACTAAAAGATCTTTAACGAAATATCAATAAAGGGCCGTTCACGTTGAAACATTGAAGTCTTTACGATGTACAGTGGATAGAATACCCTTAATTAAAGATATTCACAAAGTCACTCAAATCAATAATATTCCAAAATTTATTCAAAAGTATAATTTACTAGAAATAATTAATGATGCCAAATTCACCCTGAAATTAGTGGATCAAATTAAACAAGATAAACTCATATTCACATCTTCTTCATTATATGTCAATCGTGGTGAATGGTTCATTATTAAATTACCTGATTCTTCGTCTGAAGCTTTAACTCATTATGCTAATATCTCAAAGACTACCATACCTAAATGGCAAGATCCAACTTTAACTTTTGATAAGTTGGTTGATCGCTTAAGAGAAGTTGTTTCTGATACTTTATTAAAAGTGATTAATGAGAAAAAAGATACTCTTTGAAAAACTATATCTGATTTTATGAGCTTTAAATTAAATGTATGTAATGATATACTGGATAAACTTTCTTTTAATGGAGGAGTCGTTGGGATTTGTGGATATGAAATGGGATAGTACATTTCTTTAACCCGTTCTTTAGAGATGGATGATATAATACCGGATGCAAAGCTTGTATATTATAATAATTGTATTTTAATAAATCATGTCGGTGAAGACGTATATTTAATATCAAAGAATGAGAAAATGTTCCCATATGAGATCATAAGTTTATTTGTCAAAAGAAACTATTAGATTAATAAAGAAGTAAATTGGAATACTGAATTATCTGAGCCAATCAAATATGATATTGTAATAAGTAAACCTGAATCTTATACTAAAGTATTACATTTATGTCAAGAATAGATGCATAAAGGTTATTCATACGAAATTTGTTTAACTGCACAAACAAAAGTGACTCCAAGAATGACTACCACATCATAACAAAAATTAACACCATGGCGTATTTTCCAAAGTTTAGTACAAGGGAATCCAGCTCCCTTTTCATGCTTTTTACAATTCAATGATTTATTTGAAAGATATGATAATGAATTATGTTTAATTAGTTCTTCTCCAGAAAGATTTTTAAAGTGGCGCCTTGATATATGTGAATTACGTCCAATTAAAGGTACCGTGAAAAAATCTAGAACTATGAATTTAGAAGAAGCTACAAAGATATTAAAGACACCAAAGGAGTTTGTTGAAAATTTAATGATCTTAGATTTAATTAGAAATGATCTTTATGAATTGTTACTTGACGTAAAAGTGGAAGAATTCATGAGTGTAGAAGAATATAAGACTGTTTATCAATTGGTTAGTGTTGTAAAAGCCTTTGGGATATTCAAGAGTAACAACAGTGGGATGGATATATTAAAGTATTGTTTGCCTCCAGGATCTATGACAAATGCGCCAAAGAAGATAACAGTTGAGTTGTTATAAGACCAGATTGAAACTGTAGTAAATAAGATGATCTGTGGTGGTAACAGAGGTATTTACAGTGGTGTAATTGGTTATTGGTCCTTAAACGGAAGTTGGGACTGGTTGGTCAATATTCGTTGTTTGAATTCTTGTGACTCTGACAAACAATTGAACATAGGTGCTGGTGGTGTAATAACTGTGTTAAGTACATTGAATGGAGAAAGGGAAGCGATGTTTACCAAATGAGAAGTTGCCTTACAAATATTTCACTTAGTATCCTTCTTCTTTTTGCTATTTTTTGTCTATTAAGTGGTTATGAACAGACGACAAATCACTCCAACAAAATTTTATTATTGCTCAATTGACAAGCATATACACATACATGTACGTACATACAAAGATTGAGAACGATACATACCTTTGTGGGTCATTGCACTCTTCTCTCTTCTTCTTAAGTTCTAAGTTCGGTGGGTTCTCCGGTTACCCTCCTCTTATTTAAATAAGTTCAGGGTAATCTGCAGCTTTCCATAAAAAAAAGTTGGAAGAAGCAAAAATTGCATAAATTTGAATTTGGAAAAGGACATTTGCATCAAGAAATGATAGGAAATAGATATAGAAAGAAACGGCCACTCAGTCCTTATATCGTACCTGGTAACTATTCTCTACCTTCTTGTGTTAAGTGGTTTTTTTTGAAATTATCTTAAATATTTTATTTGCCATCCATCTATCTGTGCGCATAGACTAGTGTGGATTTGTTAATACTCTAACTTTGTTTAAGTGACGTTGCGTTGTTTGACGATATTACATTATTATTTTCAGTGTGTTATAGATTCCCTTTCCGTTATTTACCAGGTAGAAGCCATTCAAGGATTGGTATTTAAATAATTGTATATTGTTTAAACGATATATCTTATATTATTCTTCCTTCATTTAATTAATTGTTAAAAATACTAAGATAACTAGATATTTTGGATAAAATATATTTAATATAAAAAAAAAAATACCATGACTACGACCGTTCCAAAAGTATTTGCATTCCATGAATTCTCAGGTGTGGCAGAAGCTGTGGCAGATTATATAGTCTATGCACAAAATGGAGCATTAACACCAAAGGAAAGAAGACCATCTAATGTTAATATTAATGATAGTTCTAGTATATTAAGTGGAATTAGTACCAATACAACTAATGTGAATTCAACTAATACTTCAACTGTTGATATGCACAGGGCTTATTCAAGCAAAAGCATGTCTTCCACAAGGGAGAAAAAGGAGAGGCCTAAGAAAGAGTTGAGATTTAAGATTGCCATCTCAGGTGGGTCCCTGATTCAAGTATTACATGAAGGATTATTGAAGAGAAATGATATTCAATGGGGAAAATGGGATATATATTTTGCAGATGAAAGATTAGTACCATTTGATTCTGATGAAAGTAATTATGGTCAAGCAAAGAGGAAAATTTTTGATTTGATTGATACTGAAAAATATGGTACACCAAATATTTATCATATCGATGAATCATTGATTAATGATCCGCAGGAATGTGCCGATAATTACGAAAAGGTTTTGATTAAAGGTTTTGCTGGCAGAGACTCTGTAAAACTCCCGATGTTTGATTTATTCATTTTAGGTTGTGCTCCTGATGGTCATATTGCATCTTTATTCCCAAATTTCCAAGAAAATTTACGTGAAAAATTGGCTTGGGTAGTACCGGTCGAGAATGCCCCAAGCGGTCCATCTGAAAGAATATCTTTGACGATCCCAGTTATATGCCATTCTCATAGAGTCATGTTCGTTGTGGAAGGTGCTACAAAGGCTCCTGTTATAAAGACTATTATGGAAAGGCCTGAAAAGGGCTTGCCAAGTAGTATTGTCAATGAAGGTGCTGCAGGGCGTGTATCCTGGTTTGTGGATGATGATGCATTAACCGATGTTTTTGTTACAAAGAAGAAATATAAATTCCATCAAAAAATAGAATTTAATAATAATTCATTTAAATAATTTTATTTCAATTAAAGTTTAATTGTCCGTAATTCTTCATTATTACTACTATTATTATTATTTTCTTTACATTATTATGATTATAATGATTTTTTTATATATATTTTATTTTATTTTATTTTATTTTATTTTATTTTATTTTATATACTTTCCATTTCTTTCGTTCCTTTTTGCTTTTAAATTATTATTCATATATATATATTTATTTATTTATTTATCTTTCATATATTGTATATG
This sequence comes from Arxiozyma slooffiae, assembly GCA_017347545.2. Lineage (NCBI taxonomy): Eukaryota > Fungi > Ascomycota > Saccharomycetes > Saccharomycetales > Saccharomycetaceae > Arxiozyma > Arxiozyma slooffiae. The sequence goes on along the minus strand of JAFHAQ020000006.1, from coordinate 75,171 downwards.
TATTCCATATTTTTTATTTGAATTCTCTCTATTCGATGTATACAATGTTTGAACTTATATACGTATTACTTCGAACAATTAGATTTTGTATATTTCAAGAGGATTTTTTATACAATACTCTAAGTTATCTTAATAAGTTTAATTCGAATAGTTTATAGTTAAGAATAACGTTTGTTATAACTTTCTGTTAATTCAGTAATATTGTAAAATATATTTGAGCCCTTAAAACCGATTATGTTTTCTGTAAAACTCTTAGGAATATTTTCACTCACATCTTTTTCAAAAAGATTTTTCCAAGCTTGTAAAGAATATTTGATTTCATTCACTATAGTGGAAATTGGTTACAATCATATATGGAGCTCCTTAACAATATGTATTACTTCTATCTAACTCTAAAGATTCTTTTTAAACTATGTTTCTATTAAGAGATTTTCTGATAATATAGTCATTATACAGAAGCGTACAAGGAATAGTTACCTCTTGCAATATAAGATGAAAGAAGACAGGTTTTTAGGGTTTTGTTTTTTTAGGAGAGTTGAAGTCAGATAGAAATTTTGAAAACTAATAATCGGCATTGGGTACTAAGAGTTTAATTAAATTGAAAAACTAACATACTTAATAGTGTGATATGAATAAACCTTTTAAATGATGGAAAATATGTTTCTGGATATCTACTTAGACACTCTAAGTGGTAGTAGCTCAAGTAAGAGAGTTTAAAGAGCTATTCTAATTCTTATTGCTAAGGAATAATAATAATAATAATAATAATAATAATAATAATAATAATAATAATAATAAAATGACAAAACTGTTTAAATTATGATTCTCCCATAACTTCTCGTTGAATAATTTCAATATAGGGTTGAAATTAAATTAATTAAAGATCTTTTTTAATCAAACAACAAATAATATTCCGAAAGGACAATGTAGAGTGTAAAAAAATAGTATATAGATTATTTTATTAAATATTCAGTTTTTCAGTATTTTCTTGGTTGGAACAAACCTTTTTTTTAGTTTTTTAATGCATTTATTAATGTTTGCAACCACTAGGAGAGGAATATTTTTGTATTATCCACACCATCATTCTTTAATTTATCCATTGAGTGTTTGATTTCTTCTTGAGCTAACTTTGAAAATTGATTGAATTCATTGCCATCATTATTTAAAAATTTGGAGTATATAAGATTGTTTATATGATTCAGGATTTGTTAATTGATCATTTAATTCCCCATTTTTTCAAGAAGAAACAATAAAATAATTTTTTAAAATTTTGTGCAGTATAAATAAAGGTTTGAGTAAAGTGTTAGTGTACAATTATTAATCATATGACTTAAGAAGCAATATTACAAAACTGCATATTTACTGAATAAATTGAACAAAATGGAAAAAAATGATAGAAAATATATATTTAGAAAATAAAACAACTATTGAAAATGTATAAAATTACAAGTCTTGAATAACAGGCACAAAGTAAATACAATAATGAACCATAGCCAACTTATTTAGAATAAATAAAAGAGTTGTATAATATTAAACATGGTAATAAACAATTAAAAGTATTTGGTGTGTATATATATATTTCAAACTCTACGTAATAAAGTATATTGAACTTTTCAACCAAAATGTCGAATGATGATAAAAAAAAACATTATAAAAGTAAAAAGCTTAAAAAAAACTACAGAAATAATAAAAATTCAATATAATTATTATTTTTATTTGTTTTTGCTGGAATAAAAGATTCTAGAATAATATAGAATAAATCAATAAGATTTTAACAATAGATTACCCCTTGATGATAGATCTTCCAGCAAAAGTGTCTCATAGTAAAATTATGATTAGTAAAATAATTTACCCCTTGTTATCCAAATAGAATATTATTAATTTCCTATTAGGTTAATGTGGTAAACTATCACTTACCCCCTGAAATAAATACGGTGGCAAATTATTATTATCTATAGGATTCGACGCTCATTTCCAAACATATATAAGGAACATGAAGTTGTCGATAATTCAAATTATTTTCCTCACTACTTCTTATACATCATGTATCTTATTTTACTTTATATTATCCTTTATATAATTCTTAGATCACCGAAGAACGATTATTAAAGAACACCTTCAGTATATAACACATATTAAAGCACAATATATATACCAAATACATTTTAAGTTAAGAATGTATACTAATAATAATATTAGTAACGGCGCTCATTCTTATCAGTTTTCTTAGTAACATGTTGCAAACAAAGCAAACTCCATAAGAAAAAAGAAGGCTTGAGAATTAATCTCTTAACATTATTCTTCTTATTTTGAATATTTATGTATTTACTGACTCAAATACCTGTTTCGAGATGTACATATTTTAAAAAATTCTTTCTACTATTTTAGATAAAGGATAATTAATCTCTTTCTAGGAACAGTTGTTTTTATTAAATTTTTTGGAAAGCTTTGTACTAATGTTAATGAGGTTCAAATAAAATTTTACCTCCAAATGATCCCTTGCTTTGTTTACCTGTAATAATATATGCCTAGGAATAATAAAATAATGTTAAATTCAACAGTCTACTAATTTCTTTATGGTTATGTTGTTAAAAATAAATTTTTACTATATTCTTGAAACAAATAGTAAGATTTGTATCAGATTTTTGAATTAAAAAATATTTTTGAACAATTGTTGCTTTAAAATTTGCGTCCAGGTGTTTAGAGTTAAAATAAAGTCAAAATGTAGTCAAAGGTGTAACACATTTTATATTTTTATTTACCATGAGATTATATATATATATTTCTATTAAAGCGTCACGACAAAGTGAGGAAAGATAAATATAACTAATAATACTCGAAAATAAGATATGAGAAAGAAGCTTTAAAAGAGAGAGAGAAAAAAAAAAGAAACAGTAGAATAATAAAAAAAAATATTAATTATTTAATAGACCATTCTTCTACCAGTTATTGTTCTTCTTTTATCGTCCAATTTACCATTAATATTATTCGTATCATCATCATCATTAGAATCGAACTTTGCTCTATTCAAAACTTTGATAAAATTATTGACTCTAAATCTCATTCTCGAATGCATAAAAGCTTTGGAACATTTAATATGATAATGGAAATAATGTCTAAATTGCAAAAGTTTACACACTGTGTTAAATTGTATTTCGTTGCTACTGAAATGACGTGGGAATAAAACAAATGTGATGAATTTAGAATCCAATTCATTGTTTCTGTTTGTAGTCGTCATATCAACGATTTCTCTTGGTGGTGTATTTGAAAATAATACTTGTGGTGCAGATTGAATAGATCTATTTCTTTTACGAGAGTCGACGAATTCTTGTAGGAACACTTTACTAAAAATTTTATCTGTTTCATCATTAAAGATAGTCTCAAAGATTACTGTTATTCTATCATTTGATGGTTGAATATAAATATTTTCATCATCACGATAATGAATCTTATAGACGTGACTATTTGGAACAGTATCATTTGATGGTACAACTTGCATTGCTGATAGTTGTGTAAATTCATCGAATGTTAACTGGAATGGGTAACTCATGATATGAGTCTTTAATAAAGATAAATCGGTGATTGATTGGTTGTTCAATTTAGAAATATCTAAACGTAGAGTCAAATTATAGCCTTGAACAGTTTGATTCTTTGGTAAAATTTCAATAACAGTAGTTGCCCCATTATCACTATTATAATTGTTGAATTTGGATTGAATATATTTTAGTAAAGATTCTTCATTGTTACAATTGCATAGTGAAGACCATGCCATAAGGACAATACTTAAGTAGACCCATTGTCTATTTTCATTATCTGGGGTCAACAAATGTAACGTTGTGTGATCAAAATCAGAGACAATCCTGTCTACTACTAGTGGAGACTTATTTAGCCAGGCATCTTTTAATTCAATTAAAGTGGCTTCCAATAAAGTGTTATTTGTTGGTAAATGTAACATTTTTTTTTTTTTTTTTTTTTTTTTTTTTTTTTTTTTTTTTTTGTTTAATTCTAAATTCCTTATGTTTTAGCCTAGATGTCCTCTAAGTCAGAAATAAAAAAAAAATTAGGAGAAGAACAAATGTATAATGTTGCAATTGAAGTAGACTTGAGTTAATAGGGACCTGTTTTGTATATAAGTTAAATCGTTTCATTCTCTTTTAACTTTCCTTCGTGTTCTCTACTCTCTTTACTTGTTTTGTCTTGTTTTTTTTTTACCTCAAAACTAAAATGATTTCATCAAACAAACAAAAAATAAGATAAAAAGAAAAGAAAAGAAAAAAGGACAACTTTTTTTTCTCGAGAAAGAAAATGAGGAGGGAAAAAAAAGAGGGAAAAAAGTTATTTTTTACTGTTAAACCCTAAATAAATCTGGGTTTGTGTGTTTGTAAAAATGGGGAAATCCTCAGAAAGCCCTCATTTTTATAGATTACTGAATAAAAAATAATTTTAAACTGGAGTATTGATCGATGAAATGTTGTTTAAAGATATATATATAGAGAGTGTTGTATACTTCTCATGGAATATTCACATGTAAAATAGATTTGATTCATCAGTATTCTTTTTTTTTTCTTAACACAATATTTACTCTTTGAAGAGACTCTATTTAACACACCAGATAAATCCCAAGACATCTAATCAAAAGGTATTTAACACCCGGTAAATCTTGTACTCTACCACCTCTCATATAATCAAAACAGTGTTCAACAGAATTATGTCCTTCACTGGGTATGTCTGCACTGCTGCTACGACCATTAGATAATCTTACTCTGCAAAATTTATGTTGTGCACTATTTAGTTTCTTTGGTTTTAAAATCATCACTTTTGTTACTATTCTACATTTCTGTGGACATTTGTCCAAAATATGGACTCTGTCATTTCTTGGAAGATCTTTTCACTTGACTCTTTTTGAAGATTCTTGTTTTCTTCAACTGGCCAATTGTTGCTTGCAAGGGAGTTGAACGTAGAACATTGATTGAATCTATTGTACTATAACTTGTTTGTTTTATCCTTTTGTTATTATAAGTGACCTATTACAGAACAATTTATATAATCCAATCAACCTCTTCAAATATTCAATTCCCCAATATTTATCTGTTTAATTAATTAATTAATTATTAAGATTCTTTAAATGCTGTCTTACAATCTGTTTTTGTTTCTTCTCACAAGCCTATTTTTTAATATACCCTGGGATACAGTATATAGCCTTTACTCGTCTGCATTTTGTGACTTTCTATATTTTACGTATATTTTGATAGTTTTATTGTATCTTCTTTAATTACAATCCCTCCCTCCTCCCTTTTAGTGTCTAAATTTGCATGATGAATACGGAAATTGTAGAGGTGAAAGCTTTGAATGAGGATGGGAAGAAGGGGGATGAAATGTCACTACTACACAAGCAGAAGAAGATGAACTTTGTGAGCTTGTATAGAATATATGTGGAACTATTATATAATAAGATACTAATTGTTTTAAGCTCTTCTTTAATATCCACTACAATGAACAATCGAAAAAAAAAAAAGACAGAAATAGGAAAAAGAAAGACAATTATACGATAGTTATGTATAATATGTCATATATATAAGTAGTATTTTGGATTCGAATATAGACATGATAACAACAATAAAGCATAGAAAGTTTAAGCTCTCTATTTTTTTCTCTCTCTTTCTCTCTCCTTTTTTTCCCCTTTACTTTGATGGTTTATGGACGACAGGTTTCTTAGTCATTGCAAACTTACCAAGTTTATGTCCAACCATATCTTCAGTAATAGTAATAGGTATGTAATCCTTCCTATTATGCATTTCAAACGCTATGCCAACAAACTGTGACAATACAGTAACAAGTCCTAGTTTAGGTACTAAACGGAACTCCCTTTTCAACAGCTTGTCACAAGGTTAGTGATACAATGTTTGGTCCCCTTCATGTAGAATTTGAAAATAATACCCTACTGAATTTAAGCATTGACAATAACAGATATATATAATATATATATATGTGAGTGTATAGTCAATCATCGGTTACTTTCGTTGTGGATTAAAAATAAAAAAAAGGAGGAAGGTATATTATACAGAGTGAATATCAAGTATGTCAAGAGTGTCTATAGTTGTAGACCATACAGAATAAACATATCAACCCATTGATGGAATATATCTTCACACACCTATACATATACCTACTTATATATATATACATTATAAGTTGACTGTACATTTTTTTACAATTTAGAAATCTTTTTCCAATAAAAAAAAAGAATAACGGAACTGTAAGAGTGATTTTATTCCGTGAGAATTCCGCATCTCTAGTTGTTTGAAATTTAAAGAACACATTTAGCAAAATGAAAAAAAAAAATTTAATCTGAAAGTGATGAGATGGCTATGCTTAACAGCTACTTTTCTATGTAGATATAGGTTGTTATTTGAGTCAATTGGATTGAAATAATATTGGTAATTTAATTAAGAAAATAAAAATTGAGAACCAGTAAGGTAATAGTGGTATTAGCAGTGCTCGTTATTATTATTATTATTTGTAATTATGTTTGCTCAAAGATTCGATCCTAACAATATAACATCTGTTCAAGACAATGAATCTAAAAAATTGTCTATTATTAAACCCAAATCTGTGTTACCTCTGAAAAGATCAAGGGATGATAAAATTACAGATGATGAAGGCACAAATGAGGATGAGGATGAAGATATGCATAGTAATATCAGTGAGATTGAAAATAGCGGTGATAATAATGATAATATAGAAGTGGAACAAGAGATTGAAATTGAAATCCACAATAACACACCTATAAATAATCCCAAGAAATTTGATTCTGTTTTCAATAGGTTCCAACAAACCATCTATTTGCAAGATAAATTAGTATCAAAAGGACAAAAAGATAATAATGATGATGATGACGACGACAATATTTTAAATACCAATAATCAAGAAACTATACACGATTTAACACAAATTCCCCAACCTGAAAGAGTATATTCTAATACCTCAAAGGATACAGATGGCAATATTAATGAAAATTTGGCAATTAATAAAATTGATACCGCATTTATGTCAAGTAAAAGAATCTTTTATGATAAAAATATGGTTAAACCATTCGATGATTTCAAATCTGATTTAGATCCTCGACTTTTAAATAATATTATTAAAAATTTCTCTGATACAACCTTCCCCATCCAGACTTCTCTTTGGACAAACATTTTACCACAAATTAATTCACTTTTAAAATTGTCTAAAAAAAATTTTACTAGACGGATAGGTGACCAATTAGTTAATGCATCTACCGGGTCAGGTAAAACTTTGGCTTATTCCGTACCATTAGTACAAAGTTTGATAAACAGAAAATGTAACAAATTACGTGCTATTATCTTAGTTCCCACAAGACTGTTAATTAATCAGGTTGGTGACACTTTGTTAAAATTGACAAATAAAACTAATTTACTCATCATGATGACTAATTTAGATAAATCTTTAAGAGAAGAACATGAAAGATTGTTAAATATGGAACCAGATATCCTGATCATTACTCCAGGTAGACTTGTTGATCATCTAAATTTGAAATCAATCAATCTTTCAAATTTAAAGTTTTTAATCCTTGATGAAGCGGACAGACTATTAAACCAGTCTTTCCAAAATTGGTGTTCGGAATTATTAAATCATTTGTCCATCGATAAATCAAAAGTGGATCCTTTGCCTGGGAACGTTACTAAAATGGTGTTCTCAGCTACTTTGACAACAAATACAGGGAAATTACATGATTTGAACCTTTATAACCCAAAACTTTATATGATGGATTCCATTAAATTATACAATTTACCAACTAATCTAAAAGAATACAATATTAAAATCGGTAGTGCAAAATCTATCTATAAACCTTTATTGCTTTTCAAATTGATTAATTCAAATATAATAAGAAAGTGCACAGATGAGTCGGTTTTATTAAATAAGAAAATTCTAATATTTATTAAATCTAATGAAGCTGCTATTAGATTGAAGTCGTTGTTATCTATAATCAATGAATCCTTCCCTAATAAGAATATGAAATTTAATATTGATTCTATTAATTCAAATAATACAAAACTTATTAATAAAAAGATATTACAAAAATTTGCTAGTTTTGATAATAATAATAATAATAAGACAGACGCTCAAAATAACGTCACGCAAATTCTGATCACTACAGATTTGATGTCAAGAGGTATTGATATTAATAACATTACTGATGTCATTAACTATGACTTACCTATATCTTCACAACAATATGTTCATCGTTGTGGTAGAACAGCAAGAGCAAATAATAAGGGTGATGTATATAATATTTTGATTGGGAAAGGTGAGCAAAACTTCTGGTCTAATAATATTGATATTGACATTTCAAGAGATGTTGGTACAGAAGTCGATGATTCAAAATCAGCGGAGTTGTTAAAGGAAGTCAATACAGAAGATGAATCTAAATATATGGAATGTTTAAACATTTTCAAACAACAGCAACATTGTTAGGAAGATTTATGCTGGACACCGAAAAAGGAAATTATAAATGGTAGGGTAACGATAAGTTACACATAGTTAAAAATATAATATGATACGATAGGATCAACATGAAATAACCTTGGTGGCTGTGTAAATTCGTCGTAACACGGAATCTCATTTAAGAGGAAGTATTTCTGTTCTAGTCACTCTTTAAGTTTACCATAAACCCACTTTACGTTCTTTATGTATCTTATATAGAGAAAGTGAAGCTAATAACAAGCTTTTAAGGTATATAACTCGTTAATACATATTTAAAGTATTTTCTTAAGAGAAATATATCTTACAAACATATATCTGTATGAGTGAAGACATATTATATAAATGTTTATATTATGTAGAATTTTAAAGCGAATATTTATACTATTGTATTCTTTGATATTTAAACTATATTTTACATTCTATCAATTTCGATTGTTGTTTCCGCATACGGTAAACAACGCTTCACACAGCTTTCAATAGCGTTCATTAAGTGAAGTTCATCGTCATTAGACCCACCTTCCATACTAATTTTGATTAAGACAACATATAGATTAAAATTAACTTTGCATATGATCAAATTCTCATACAATAATTTACATCTAGATTTAAATTCATTGAGACATTCAATCCTTTCAATAATAATAGATTTGATTCTTTGTGGACTTGTGCTTGTGTTATCCCATTTTAATACATTTCTATTCAAATGATAATTTCTTTGAGATACATCATCAGATTCATTTTGATAAACAGATGCAATGGGTAAACTTGTTAAAGATGCCTTCCGTATCAGATTTGTAGATTTATCTTTATCATTAAAGTTACCTTCATTACTCTTCTCTATATCATCTGTTATTGTGAAACCAATCAACGTCGTCGTTGAAAACCCATTCAATAAAATAGTTGATGTCCATTCAGATATAGTAAAGCCATGGATTAGAATAAAAATAGCAATTAAAATTGTGGCCATATGATCTAATACAGTTGAAATCATGCCATGGCCTTCAATGAAGGGGTACAGTACCAAATATATTGTGTAGCCAATAGTGATTAAGGGATTTTTGGTCTTTAGTCTACTATTCAGGTTTGCCACGTATGTTTTATATAGTGATATATTAGCTAAGAAGAAATTTAAAGTAATTATTAAAAACCAAATTTGAACATTCTCATGATTATTAAGCAAAAGATCTGTCGTCGTAGCATGATGAGAATGAGGAATCTGAGTGACTATTTCCTCATGTTGGGATCTATGATCGCTTTTATCCAATAACAAATGTTCATCAAATGAAGATCTTTCTACAAATAATACAATAGTTTCTTCTAAGACATGAAATATCAAATCTAACCCAACAAAACATAAGGATATCGCGGATGCAAAACTTAGTAAAACGTCAATTCTATTTAACCCAAAGGGAAAAGTTAGTGTTCCTATTGACCAAACTTCAAATTGAGATAAATTTTCAATAAATATAATAATTAGAGACCCAATAATATCATAAATAATGAAATGGGATAAAGTAATGAAATTGTTCCAGTTTTTCGAATGACCTAGTAGATAAGTAATAAAGCACATGCCAAACTGCAACAGAACGATAAACAGTTGGATATAAGTTTTGGGCCATATCAAATTTTCCATTAGGTCATGAAAATCCGGGATCGGTAATGCCTTGGCAATATTTAATGGGATTTTTACTTCTGGTTCTTGGAAAAAATTCATTGACACAGAAGAATGTTTGTATCTATGACCCTTACGAAAAGATGTCCTTGATGTAGACGGTGGAGGAGTACTTTGATGGTTAGGATGATGTCCCATTTGTGACAATTTTGACACGGACTGTCCTTGTGGTAAAGTTGATGATTGCGGAGTTGAAGAACTGAAATTGAACGGTGCATCTAGTAATACAGAGTTTCTTTTACTAGTAGAATTATCTGGAGATGACGATCTTATAGGGGATCTATTTCTTGATTGAGGAGGTGGTCCCATGTTTCCCATTTGAGTGAACTTGGCATTTGGAGGTAAATATTTGTATACACTACGCCTCTTTTCTCTCTTTGGTATCATAGAACCATTGTTTAAATTAGTTAAACTTGAATTATTGACACTATTTGAATATGGAGATACTAACTTACCAAATACATTATTACTACTATTGGTAGTAATTGTGGTATTACTCTCAGTTGACGTATCATTTCCACCAAATGTGAAACTTGGATTATATATAATGCTGGAACTTGAGTTATTGGCATCTTGCATAGAATAGAACCCAGAATGTGGCCTTGTTAATTTAGGTGAGGCAAAATATGGTCTAATGGATGCACTAAAGCCAGTGTTAGATTGATCCAGCATATTCAAATGATTGCTTGATAAGTTTCTAGTATTATCTAGGTATGGTGACTCAAAACTGAATTCAGGTGAGTTAGGAGAATCTTCTTCTTTAATTGAGCTCATAAGGGGCGTTCCTGATGCAGAATGCAATAAAGGCTGGTAATTATGTGGCTTTTCTTCCTGAAAATTCATAGGTTATTTAATTTTAATAAATCAAGTTTTTTTTTTTGTTTGTTTGTTGAACAAATAAATAAGCAATTTCTTTTAGTGAGTGGAATATATATATTGATTCTTACGATTCTCCTCTCTTTCCTTTTTTTTACTTATATGAAGTAGCTAATAAGTGAAATTTAGATAATCTATATTAATCATACACATATAACTCTTCGTATATTTAATTTTGGATATTTAATGTTATACCTCCACGTTGAAAGGTCCAACAATGAAAATGAATGAAAACAAAAGTGGTATTTTTTATATGGTTCTTTTGTTATTTAAAAGTAGTACCTTCTCGACAATATAACAACTTTTTTTAATGATATATCTGTTCATATATTTATTCTTTTATTTATTTTGTTCATCTCTTATTTTATATTATTTTATTATAATTTTTTTTTTTCCAGATTTTCTCTTTTTGGACTAGGTCTAGCCATTATGGTAGCGCACACGTAAATTCTTTGCAAAATAATACAAAACAGGATAAAAATTACTAATGGAAAGATTGGATACAAGCAATTTAGTTAAAAGAACACTCTACTTTTTGAGAAAGGTGGTTGACCTAAAGAGATAGTTTAAACTGAAATATGGACTGACTGTATTATCTATTTCAATTTGCTTTACGTTTTAATTTGTTATTTTTCTTTTTTTTTTTTTTTTACATTCTTGTTAATTGACATTGCAGGCGGTATTGTCGTGGATGTGTAAAGAAAAGTCTTGATTTTTTATTCTAGTACTAAAACAACAACAAAACAAAATGGTAATAACTTATATCATTTTTTTCTCTATTGAATGAATTGCCTTCGAAGTCTGCTCTACAATGGTTATATGTGTAAAAGCCAAAGCTATGATTCAGACTTGGTTCCTTAGGTCTTTCTACAGTGTCAATAGTGTATAGTGTGACATTTGCAGCTATTACATGATTATCAGCCAAGAAGAGGCGTGAATGGGCCACAGAACAAGATCACTCAGATTGGAAATTCTGGAAAAAAGGCCTGTGGACCTTTAAGATTAACTTTTTTACCTTTCACTTTATCCCTAGGAACATTATGGACTTTTTATAGGGTTGTCACTAAGATCGAAATAATACCAAAATCTAGCAATGGACCAATGTTTAAAAAGGTTAGATTATCTGCAATTATGGGTAAACCTAAAGAGAATTTCTTCAATATTTATTATTTAGTGAAGAGTAAAAATACACTATTTATATAAGTAAAGGTGATCAAGCGATCGACGATAAAGGTACATTTTGTTTTTATTTAATGAGTAAGGAAAGGGGTGTAAATTTTTGAAATAAATGTTATATTATATCTCGTTCCGGGAATGTCTGGCAATCAGAGGAAAAACTGTTTGAATCATTATTTAATGATAATGTAGGGGGGGGGGTGTCATTGTCATCCACAGGTAATTCTAAATCACAAATTTTATACTGCAATATATAATCAATTTCAATCAAGATAATAACAAAGATAAGCATTTGTTCCATTCAAAATCAACTAAACAGAAAAATATTATCAAAGACATTATACTAAATACAGAAAAGAAATAAATTACTAGCTTTTGTCTATTCAGAAGGTATATGGACAGAAGAGAGGAAAGAGATACAAAAAAGAAAATTGATTCTGCAAAAAAAAAAAATAGAAGAACATATTAGCTAATAAATGATTAGCATAATAATCATTACAGTTATTATTATTATTGTTATTGTTGTTATAAAATACCAAATATTTTTAGAATAAAATCTATACCAAGGGCAAAAGTAAAACAAAGTCCACTGTTGATATTACTTAGGAATGCTTTCCAGCAACTTTTTGGATTATCCAAATCCACTTTTTTAATCATTGTAAATATTCTATAGGCAAATATTGATAATCCGCCAATAAATCCTGGTCCCCATAAGAGACCACTATTAATTCCTGCTAATGTGTATAATACAAATTGTCCCGCACTCAAAGTATAGCATATTTTCTTTGTTCTGGAACCCCATGCTAAAGCAGTTGATTTAATACCTGCTTTAATATCGAATTTCTTGTCTTGATGGGCATAGATGGTATCATACACCATACACCAAAGATAACTACCCAAATATAATGGAATCATTGTAAACCAATCCATAATACCCATTGCAGGGAAACCTAATAAAGCACCCCAAGTGAAACATGCACTTAACGCGGCTTGTGGATAATAAGTAAATCTTTTGAATAGAGGATAACTAAAAACAATTGGTAGAGATGTCAAACCTAACCACCAACATTGTGCAGGTAATAAAGCTAAAATACCACAACCAACCAAGGTTTGCCCCGCTAAAAAGATGTAAGCTTGTTTTGGGGTAATTCTGCCAGATGCAATTGGTCTTTCTACTGATCTAATAACTTTATTATCCAAGTTGCGGTCACAAAGATCATTAATGGTACATCCAGCACCTCTCATAATTAAAGCACCGAACCCAAATAAAGTTAACATTCCTAAAGTATGTTGGATTGTGGCTCCTGTTAACATACCACCCATTAATACAGACCAAGAACATGGGATATATAATAGCCACGTTCCAACAGGTTTTTCTAATCTCATCAACTCTGCATAAGGAATCATTTTTTCAGGGAGATGCGATATAATAGGACCTAATCCTTCTAATCTTTCCCTTCTAGCTTGTACCAATTGGTTTTCAGTGAATAGACTTGGTTTATTACTTGGTTTACTATTAAAGTGGTTTGATTTTGAATCTAATGCAATTGGATTTTTGTTGTAGGTACTATTATATCGTATGTTAAATTTGACTTTGCTAAGTAATGTTAATCTAGAAACAGGTCTTAAAGAAATGAGCCGTCTATTTACTATTCTTTGTGTCAATAAAGGTTTAGGCACAAAATATCTATTATAAAATGACATGTTTGTTTATGATTAATCACCTTTTTTATAATAATGATAATAATATGTTTTGTGACCAGTATGATAGATATTAATATAAGTATAATAGTTGTTAACTAGTTTTAATATTATGTAATAAGGATATGTTTGAGTTAGAACAATTATGAATAAGCATGTAGTCTTTTTTTTGTGTGTTTATTTTCATGTGTATGTATATTACATACATGTCTTATAGATTGTAGTTAATTATTTCTTTCTTCTCCCAAAGCGTTTTGAGAAATAAAAGAGGAGAGAAAAGAATTCGAGAAACAGAAGCAAGAAGAACATTGAAATGGTAGAAAGAGAAGTCAAGTACTAGCTATTAGGAAGGTCCTGTTTTAAAGTAAAAATATTGTGCATGATTTGTTCTGCTGTATACATGATATAAAAACTTTCAATTACTTACTACGATAGTATACATCTAATATATGTTTAAGTGATTGGATAAATATATATAACCAAAATTAAAATAAAATAGTTAAGGATTTTATGTATAATAATGCCTATAGTCCCACAAATTTAGTCCCTGGTAGTCTCATGAATGTTTTTCTAACGGAAAAAAGGTGAGAAGACTTCATAAGAAGATCATTAGTAGAATAATTTGAGATAGTCATTTCATGATTAGAAAGCCATATGTTGGGAGGCGTCGAAGATTTACTATAATGAAATCTTAAGTAGAGAAACATCGATTTCACTATGAGAAAAAGCCAAAAAGTGGTTTCTTCTTGTTAATCTATATAAGAATCTGCGTATATGAGACTTATCTATGGTTTCCTTTTTGTCTGTAAATATCCTTCCCAATTGATATTGTCGATACACTACTTAATGGGTTTCAACATCATAATATCCAAGTTACAAATAAAGACTAAAATACACCATTATATTATATCATTGTTCTTAGAAGTATAAATGTTCCATTACTCAGAGAGAAGTAAATAAACTACCGTCAAAACAGATAAAACATTTTATAAGTGTTTATGACTATAATTATTGAGTTCACGGTTTATTGTATTTAAATGGTATCACTAATCGTATGTCACACATACACATACGAAACATAGAGTCTCTCTTTCTTTCCCTCTTCTTTTATCTTTTTACTACGTTTACATTCAAATTTGGGACTTTTCTATTCAAAAGAGAACACACAAAATTTCCCTCCGATAAAATTCTGTTTGTAATATTTGGTTTTTTTTCCATTTCATTATTTCGGATTCTCGAAGTAAACAACAAAGAGACAAGTTCATCGAGAAAGTACAGATTTAAAAATTCGAAGATATGTGGAAATGTGTGTAATTATAGAGATGGATTGTTTTACCAAAATTTTTGATATATAGATGAACGAATGTCATTTAATAGAAAAATATCTTCCTGTTTGAACTCTATTCATGTTCATTTTTTAAGATTATTCCGTTTTTGTTCTATTTTTATTGGAATGATCTTCTGATTAGTTAAATATCCTTTAGTTAAGTGATTATCCATCATTTTATATTTGGTAGAGTTTGTGAATAGTTTCTAACGTGAACTACACCCAGATAATAGCATATACATACAAAATGACCATCTATTCTGCTTCCGCTACTGCACCAGTTAATATCGCTACTTTGAAATATTGGGGGAAAAGAGATGTTTCCTTAAATTTACCTACCAATTCATCGATATCTGTCACTTTATCTCAAGATGATTTAAGGACTTTGACTACTGCCGCTACAAGTGAAACCTTTAAAGAAGACACCCTATGGTTAAACGGTAAGTTAGAATCCTTGCAAAGCAAGAGAACTCAAGATTGTTTGCATGATTTACGTCAATTAAGAGCCCAACTTGAAGCAAATGATAAAACTTTACCACCATTGTCACAATGGAAATTACATTTAGTGTCAGAAAATAATTTCCCTACTGCAGCTGGGCTAGCTTCCTCGGCTGCAGGTTTCGCTGCTTTAGTAGTTGCAATTGCTAAATTGTATCAATTACCACAATCGATGTCTGAACTATCAAAGATCGCTAGGAAGGGGTCTGGTTCTGCCTGTAGATCTTTATTTGGTGGTTATGTAGCATGGGAAATGGGTGAATTGGAGGATGGTAGTGACTCAAAAGCTGTTCAAGTTCTAGAAAGGGATCAATGGCCGGATATGAAAGCTTTAATCCTTGTGGTTAGTGATACTAAAAAGGATGTTTCTTCCACAAAGGGGATGCAATTGACTGTAGCTACTTCCGATTTGTTTCAACATAGAATCACAAAAGTTGTACCAGAAAGATTTATCTCTATGAAGGATGCAATTAAGAATAAAGATTTTAATAAGTTTTCTGAGTTAACCATGAAGGATTCCAATTCTTTCCATTCTACTTGTTTGGACTCTTATCCTCCAATTTTCTACATTAATGATACTTCAAAGAAAATTATAAATCTATGTCACTTTATTAATTCATTCTTCGAGACTAATATTGTAGCATACACATTTGATGCTGGTCCAAATGCTGTGTTATATTATTTAAAAGAAAATGAGGATAAATTATTGTCAATCTTGAATGAAATTTGTTCAGGTATTATTGGTTGGAATGATAAATTTTCTAAAGAACAAACAGAAAATTGGACAAATATTTATAACGATAAATTAAAGAACCATTTTGAATCGTTTATTGTCAACTATCGTGGTGATATTGATAAGCATGTTACAAGAGTAATTTCTACTCAGGTTGGTTCAGGACCTCAATTTACCGAAGAATCATTGATTGATGAAACTACTGGATTACCAAAATAAATGACTTTCTTAGTTATATATATATATATATATATATATATAAGTACGTAACCACTTACGTATAGAGATACAAAATAAAATAAAAGTTACAGGATTGTATAGATATAGATTATTTTGCGAAATTACTACTTGATATATTGGAAGAAATCTCCTCGTGGAAGATACATCTATGTAAATATATACATGTGTGTATCTGAAAGTAGATGGATAAACAAAAAAAAAACAAAAGTAAAATAATAAATGTATATTTTTTGTATAGTACAGGTTGACATTATTAAAGAAATCATATTTTTGTTACTTCCTATTTTATATAAAGGTGTAAATACATGAAGAGAAAGGAAAAAAAACAGCATTGGATCGACAATTATACAAATAACATATAAAATAATATGATAACTCCTTTTACAATCTTTCATGTATTTCCGCTGTTAAATAATATATAAATATGTGTTTCATATTTCATCTAATTTCATAAAGAGTTTCAAACGTATTATATCTGAATGCAACTAGAATATGTTTGATGGTTTATTAAAAAAAAAACATAAGGATATTTGATTATTCGTCATTTTTTATCTTTTCAGTTAATAATTATCAGTATCGTGATTTATTTCCATTTTTTCACATTATTTTTCTACCTTCCACATTATCTAACTTTTAACTTCTTCGATCTTTCCATCATTTTGCACCTTAGTAAATTTCCAAATTCTGGCTCTGCAATCTCCACTACCAGTAGCAAACACTTGACAGTTTGGGCCTAATGGAGATCCATTGGCAACAGCGACAGAAATAACAGAATTTCTGTGACCTTGCAACATTAGTAAAGGATTTCCAGAATTTGTATCCCAGAACAAGACGCCACGGTCCTTTGAACCAGATAAAACATATTCATCATTATTTGTGGTTGTCACAGAAAGAACAAAATCTTTATGACCAATATATGTTACTTCACAAACTGCAGAATTGGATGTTGTACCATTTTCTCTGACATTATATAAATTCCATAATTTGACGGATCTATCTAAGGAGCCAGATACAACTTTTTTACCATCTCTAGTGAAAACTACACTATACACTGAATCCTTGTGACCTGTACCTAACTCATTTTCAGAATCTAATCTTTCTACAAGGAAGCCAGTCTCAGAATCCCAGACACGAACTGCTCTATCTAAGGAACCAGCGGCGATAAATTTACCGTCACCAGGAGATACAGCAACAGTGGTCACGCCATCTTCAATAGATAGAATTAAAGAGCATTGGCCAGTCTTTAAATCCCAGATTCTTACTGTTCTATCACCAGAACCTGAAACCAATTTATCGCCTGATGGGAAATAATCTAAGGAGTAAACATCTTGTTCGTGACCTTGTAAAACCATCACTATCTTCTTATTTTCAATATCCCAGATTCTAATCAATTTATCTTCCGCACCAGTAGCCAAATATTTACCGTCGGGAGAGAAACAGACGGATCTTATGTACAAATCATTTGAACTGGTACTATTATCGTTTGCATCTTTTCCATTACCGGTGGATGAATCAGAAACGTTACTACCATTTTGAAGAGATGAAACGTTATCGTCGCAAAGTTTGGCAATTAGGGAACCGTCAGAGACACGATACACTTGAGTTGTCTTGTTACAACCTGTAGCTAAATATTGACCATCATTAGAGAATTTCACACAACAGACTACGGAGGAATGTTCCAAGGATGAATGTAGATCGATTTCAATGTTGCGTGGCAAGGCTGGATTGTATAATACATAATAGTCGTCTTCTCTTTTCTTTAAGTTTTCAGGGACTTGATTATAATCTACATCCAATAGGAATGGTGGGATAGGCTTCATTTGACTAGCTTTTTGATCTGGTGCAACCAAATATTTAGAATTTTCATTTTGAACAAAAGAGGAAGTAGTGGCGGCTGTTTCAGATTTAATTGAATCTTTAGAAGCAGATTTCTTCTTATTGGAAGTTGTTGTTGTTATTGTTGCAGATGAATGAGTGGAAGTTTCATCTACTTGAGTGGTCTTGCCGACTTGATTTATTTGTTGAGTTGCTTGTGATTCAACTACGGTAGCAGCTGGTAAAGTTTGAGTTTCATTAACTGGTTGCGATTGAGGTTGTGAAGGAGCTTGGTTTTGTTCCGAGGAAATCTGTTGAGTTGATGGAAGTTGTGTATTTTCACTTGTTAAATTTCCATTAGTTGAAGCGACTTTAGGAGATTTCAATTGAGACCCTAGAGCGCTTATTAAGGGAGCGAAAGCAGGACCATTTTGTTGATTTGGGACACCGTTGACTGTCTGTTGTTGAGGCAGTTGTTGAATTGGTTTCGGTGTTTGGTCGGACACAGCTGTATTCTGTGGTTGTGGTGGTGGTGGTTGTATTTGAGTTTGAGGCAAAAGGACAGGCTGTGAGACCGGCTGGCCTTGAACCACAGAAGGTAATTGTGGTTGAGGTAGTTGTTGTGGTTGTATAATAGAAGGCGATTGTTGTTGTTGTTGTTGTTGCAATTGGTGAGTTAATGTAGCAATTTGATTATCTTTTTGACTAATTTCCAATTTTAATTTATTGATTTCATCTTCATAGTTATCTTTTATCTTGCGGTGAGACAATTCTAACTCGTAGACAGTATTTTTTATCTGCTGCATCTCTGCAAGATGCAAATTAATCTTATAGTCATAATCCTTTTGGTTTTGCAACCTAGAAGTAGTAGCTTCTTTTGAGAAAGCAGCGAATTCCTGCCGAATTCCTTCAAGAAGCTCTTCCAGTTTCGCTTGGGAAGTGGCTGCAGCAGAAGACATTTGTTTCTTTGATTTTTTCGACAACTTGCAAAGAATGAAATTTAAAGTATTAAACTCTTTGTATTATTATTATTTTTTTTTCCTATTTATCTAAATAGAGTATTTAAAAAGGATTGTTCTTAATATTATTAATATCACTTGACAACAACAAATAATAATAATAATAATAATAATACTTAGGAGAAGGGAAGGTGGGAATGAAGGAACAAACCTTAATGTTATGAAATTTGTGGGATAATTATTTTTTTTTAAAAAAAAAAAAAATGGAGCTATTGGTCTATATTAGATTTTGGTATTATTTTCTCGTCGACAATTAACGATAAACCACCAAAGAAAAAAAAAAAAAAGAGAAAATGAAACAAGTCTATTCAAAAGGGTAGTTGAAGATAATTATGATACTAAAGTATAGAAAGAAAGATAGAAAGGAAAAAAAAAATCAAAGTGGTTAATAATAACTTTGAATATAGATTATGAATTTTATTAAAATAAGTTATATGTAACGGGCAAAGAGAGGAACTTTTTCGAGGAAGGGGGTCAAATGTCAAGACACAGTAAACAAAACAGGAAAAAAAAGATAAATGTATAATTAAAAAAAATTTTTTTTTTTATATCTTTCCTTCTCTAATTTACGTCAACAAACAGTTGTTGATTGTACGTTATTTATTTTTTTCATCATCATCATCATCATGAAGAAATAAATAAATAAATAAATAAAATAAAAAAATATCAGGAAATTTTTGGATTCGAACTTGGGAATTATTTTGTATTTTTTTTTTGTCTTCAACAACAACAAAGGGGGGGAGAGAAAAAAACAAAAACAAAAACAAAAACAAAAAAAGCGGAGATAGAAGTTAAAATATCATTTTGAACGATGTTTGTCCCAAAGAGGAAATATGTGCCAAATGCGTACACAAACCGGCAATAAAAGAGAGGGGGGGGCACCTTCAATGTGTGCCCTTAGTAAAAATAATTTTTTGCCCAAATTAATAGTCTTGAACAGTAAGTAAATGACAGAGAAGGTTTTTAATGTAAGGGGAAGATTACAGTGTTTGAATATGTTTAATAATATAATTATCTTAAGTTAAGTCAAACGACCCTTTGCCTGGGTTTTTTTCTTTGTTTTGTAATTGGGTTCGAATTCCAAGTAAATAAATATATATATATTCATGTTTTTATTGTTAAGGTGGATTCTTGGCATATTAATGGAGAAAAAACATTAAAGGCAAATATTTTCTTCTATTTTTTTATTTTTAAAATAATTCGAGATGGTTGATAATATCAAATTTTAAAAAAACACCACTAAATAGGCACATCCATCTTCTGATTTATTAATCCTTTTTTTTTTTTCCTTTAAAAAATAATTTTCTTAATTAAAAAAAAAAACAGTATTACGAACAATTATAATTTAACTTAATTATACGTTTGACTTAAATTAATATGAAATTATGTTTTTGCAATATACAATTACATATAACAACAAAAAAAAATCACCTTCAATCAACTCTACCTGTATTCTAGTATTATTATTATTATTCTGAATAACTTGATTGTTACCTTAAAAAAACCAAATCCCTAAATGAAATATTCTTAATTATTTGTAACTTTTCAATATACCTTTTCAATCAATCAATCAAATTTACATTACCTAAAAACTTTTTCATATGATAATCTGGTCGACAAATTCTTGTTATTACTCCTTTCTTGCTAAACACATATAAAAGTGTCGAATTTTTTTTTTTTTTAAAGAATTTAAATCAAAGTTAAATATTATAAATCATATCCTCCTTTTACTTTCATTTATTAAATTAGTTTTTTTTTAATTATTATTGTATTAAATAATAGTAATATTTATTCTATTCTCTTATTAAATCACTTTTTTTTTAAAAAAAAAAAAATAAAAAATAATAAAAATAAAGGCTCTCAAACTACCAAAATGCGTCTACAGTTTTTAAGTTTAGGTATCTTAGCAGTCATTTCTGAAGTGCTAGCTGATGAAAACGATCACAATCAAGATGATGGTTACAAAGATAAACATGAAACTGCTTTAGTGGACTCCCCGGATGGAAAAAACAATGATCACTTTTGGGATGAACAACATGATATGGACAATGATACGAACCATGACACTGATAATAACAGAGATCATGATAATGATCACAATGAAGAAGACCTTGAGAAAAACCATGACAGAGACGGAAAGAAAGATGAAAAACATTGGAAACAAAAAACAAAACGCCACTCAAGCACTCATCGCTCATCATCGCTTCAACCAACTTCAACACATCATTCTTCTTCTTCTTCTTCACATCACATGTCCTCTTCTTTTTTAAAACCAACTTCAACTCCTCGTCCCTCAATATCCGAATCCAAATCCAAATCACGTCTTCAATCGACTTCATTCCATTCTTCCTCTTTAAAACCAACTAGTGTAATCACTTTCAGTTCATCCCATGAAAAATCTGCTACTGTTTTCCTTAATTCCACCATAACTTCACATATTGTTTCAACAGTCACCAATTGCGTTTCTAATATTTGCTTAACTCAGTTGACTACTATAACAACACCAATCACTATCACTAACGAAATTACAAAATTAACAACATTGACCCAATGTCAAGAAAACAGTTGTTCTACCATTGTTACCTCTCGTCCTACAACAGAAACAACCACCATCATTCCACCACCAAATGAAGTAACTACAAATGTTGTAGTTTCGCCGACTACTACTGTGACTACTATGCCCTCAAAAACCTCTCTAGAAAGTGCAGCTACACCAGCTACTAACATACAATTATCAAGTCATTCCATTACTACATTTGAGGGTTCAGCCAAAAAATTGATCGCTGATAACTTTTTAGTAGCTGCTGTTATGGCTCTATTAGTATAAACCCTTCCAAACTTCCATACTTTGTCTTTTTCTTAAAAGTATTCTAAGGATATAATTTCTTTTTTATTTTCTATAATTCTTCTCATTCGTTTTGTTACCTTTTACAATTTTCTTTTAGTTATAAAACTTCTGGATTAAATTTAGAATTAAACTTCTTCTATTTTGATTTAAATAAAAAAAAAGGTTTCCAAATTTTAGTTCTGTATTTAAATTTATATTCTATTTCATTTGTTCATATTTACTTTTTAATATTATCTATTTTTTATTCTTTTTTATTGAGGCAAGTTGCATTCAAACATAGCCTAAGAATGTCTTGATAAATTATATCCTAAGATTCTTAAACGTCTAATGTAATCGAAATTTTATCATTTTAAAAGATATATCATGACAGCTCCTTTGACTTCGGCGTGTTACTCATGTCGTAAATTTGTTGTCTCTCTTTATTTTTTTTTTTTTGAGGATAAGATTAAAGAAGAGACTTAGAATTGCAAAAAATGTATATTTCCTAGTTAGGTAATTTACATGAATTCGAGACACTTTAAATTGAGTACCTTAGCCTTTGAGGTTGAAACAAGAAAAGTAATTACACCTAGTTACCTAAGAGATGTTACCAAAATTTCGTAATTCTGAAACTACAAGAATTATTATTTTTATAGGGATATAATTCTTAAATATAAAGAAAACCTGACTTTAATAGTTCGACATTCAAGAAGTTCCAAGATAAAGTTGTCAAAAAACCCAATATATCAAACTGAAATAAAGCATATCAAGTACAAATATGGGTTTAAGATCATTGTTTTTATTTCGACTTTTAATTAGTGTAGTCGCTCAAGATACCTCCCTTTCAACAACAACAATTGCTTAAACTGACACAACAACTTCGACACTCTGTCTAAAATGCTCTCCAATAATTGAAACATTATCAGTGACATCCAGCTCAATTTTCAGCTCTAAAACCCCACAATTTAGCTCAGCAATCACTTATATAACTATTACTTGTTGGACAGGCTCCTTCACCACAACATATTCCACAGAAACAACTGTGACAACTGGTTCGTTAGGGTCCAATACACCTGATATTATAATCCATTTCGAACCTCCATATAAATCCACTTTTCAGATTACACACTCAACTTCAGCTACTAGTACTTTGCAAGTTTCAGTAACATATTCTGGAAGAACTTCATGTTCTGGTGTTAGTTCCAATGGTGCCAACACTTCTACTTGCCAAATTTTTACAACCTGTGTGTGATCAAAAACAGTTCAAAAAGGTCTATTATTTTCAATACCGTTACTCAAAACTCAGCTTCTTCAAGTTTTGTTACTATAAGTAACATTAATACTGTGTCGAGTTCTGAAAACTCTATTACTTCCATTTTACAAAAAACAAGTCCTAAACAATTGGAACTTTCACCATTCAGCAACGTTGGTTTCCAGACAACAAAAACACATTCTTCTGAACAAATGAACGAAAAAACTACAAATTCTAAAATTACTACAACATTATCGTTTATCACTAGCAATTCTTCCCACTCGTTTAATGTTTCTTATAAAACAACCTATAACAGTGTTCCATCCACTTCTGTTGTGAAGGATATTTCTCCAAACTCCGATAATGTTCCAACTATTCACTTATCCACTACTACATCCATCATTACAAATCATGTTACATCTACCACTATTCCAGATAATGACAAGACAATTATTAAACCAACAATTTCCTTAATCTTCACGGAAAACTCCACTGAAAATTGTACCAACAACTCTTTATCAAAGACAAACAACGTTCCTGTAAATACCATTGGAGTTGCTACTACAAATACCCCTCTAACAGTTCAAAATTCTGTATATTTATTTAAAACTATACCAAGCCAATCTAAACATGCCACTCCTGTCTCATCAAGTTCTTTTATGACTGTTCAAACCTACAAAGGTATTGTAAACAATAGAATCCTCAACATTCAACTTTCAGTTGTTGTTTTTATAATGATACTATTAGTGTGATTTTGTTGTGTTAATAAGGAATAAGAGATATTATCAGTAATATACATTGGTTCTTATAATACTTTTTTCCCCCTTTTTTGTTTATCGCCTCGTTTTATTAATAACAGCATACTTTTAGTGTGCATTATTATTTAATTGTTCATAGTGTTTTTGTATACATTTTATAATTATTTAGATGTAGATCAGCCATCTTTTGTATCGTTAAACTTGCTGATACATAAATCGAAGAAGTGATGTCCTTTTTTTTTCTTTCCTTTCCCATCATCCCAGAATTTCTAAATACCAGTTTCTTTAGTACTTGATATTTTTCTTTCTCAATAACCATTGGTAAAGTAGTTCCCTTTATACTTCCTGTTTTCCAATGGATATTACTAATAATAATGTAACCATAGCTACTTGAAGAGATTTGGACTTCGAGAAGTTTGTTTTCTTTCTTTCCCTCGACACCACTTTTGAGATTTGAAAAAAAAAATAATATAAAATGAAAAGATCAAAAACCATCAAATAAAAAAAAAATTAGAATCATACCTGAAGAAGAAAAGGGGGAGCTCGATGATTAAAAATGAAATAGAAGGTACACACAGCAATAGTATTGGTAGTAATAGTAGTAAGGATACAAGTATTAGATAGAGAAAGAAAAATAATAAAAAATAATCAAAAAAAAATATTAACTAGAATAAGTGGTTGTCATTTCAATCATATTGCTAGTATATTTATTATATACACATGTATATTTATATTCTTTTACATTTACACCCTCTTTATTTTAAAAGGTAGTGGTTTAGCGTGTATGGAATAGAATCATATACCCATCCAATTATACACATAGAAACAAATATATATATATAACGTATATTAAGTCTCTTTTTTCTTTCTTTTTTTTTTTTTTTTGTGTGTGTGTTTTATTTATTATTGTTAGTCAGATCTATTATATGTCTTTTACAGTTACCAATTTAAAGAAAACTTGGATACGATTCTGCTCTACTATATCGAGGAAACCATATTTCATTAGAAATAATCTTGTCATGGGTCCACCAAGACCCAGCACTATTAGACGTATTCTCTGGGGTTATTTCAATGCTCCAGGGAATGTAATGTTTGTGACTACAAACGTCATTTCATTTGCAGCTTTGGTTACATACAACACTATAATTAATATACAAAATGATCGTATACTGGAACAAGAGATGATGTCTGGATCACACACGGGACAGACAATTGTCACTCATGAAAATGAAACATTAGATAATATTCCAACTAAAGTCTCTATATTCCTACCATTTCACCGAAACACAACTTTTACAGAAATAAAAGATACTGTTGTCAAAGAGATACCTAAGGGGACCAACTCACCAAAACAGGTAGTGGAAGATGAAGTCACTGAAATAGTGGATACCCCCTTTATCAAATATTTAGAAGGTGATGTTAAATTGACAAAAAATGTGCCTGTTAATACTACAAAATCATTAATAGCCAAGTCTTCTTTATTTAGTCTTGTATATTACTATCATCTATATGAAGATATTGTCTATGGGGAATCTAAAAGAAATTCAAATGAACCAAAAGTGAAAGAAGATGGATCGAATAAATATCTATGGAATCGAAGGATTCAAAGGCTTCAGAGTCTAAATTTACCTTTAATAAAATCTTTACAGAATGACGATAATTCATTAACCATTTTTTATCAAATATGGAACAAAGAAAACAAGAAAAATTTGAAGAAATATGATAGTCTTTATGAATTTAAATTCCCACGATGGACACTTTTCCCTAATTCTTTATCTCGGTTATGTATTCAATTACACGACAACAAAGTTGAAACTTTGAATGATTTCCAAAGACTGTATGATTTGAGCAATCGTTCTACTTTAAGGAAGTTATTTAGGTTATGGCTTTATGATTATTCAAATTTATTAAATAGAACAAATAATAATGCAATGAATGAGACAATGTTTAATAGATTGATTAGAGACAGTTTTAATGATAAAGATTTTGATTCGTTCAAGAAGTTTTCTTCGATTATATTGAATCCAGTTGACGAAAGAAGTAAAACGTTTTTCACAATAAGACCAGATTATCAAAGTTATCAAATTCATTTGGATACATTATTGACAATTTTGCAAAATTATATTTTTTTACAAAAGGATAATGTTAAAGGGAGACACAATTACAATATGGAGATATTAAGGATGGTCCAATTAATTAAAAACAATGGATATTTAGACAAGAATGGCAATGCCCATATTTTGCTCCAACAGGACCATCCACCATTCTCTGAATCAGATAGAAAACGATATTTTGAGAGTTTATCTAATAATAAAGGAGTAGGAGAAATTCTCCAAGAAGTGGCTACATTACAGAAAACATCGTACAGGTAGTTTGGGGATTTGTTTTTACTACAACAAATGTATATAATAAACACACACACATATATATATATAAATCGAATCAAGTTCTTTTGTATATTTTTGTTGTTATTAAAATATTGGAGTTTTTCCGTCTTGAGTGATTTGTACTAAAGAAAGAGAAAGAGCAAAATTTCAAAAAAAAAAAAAGTTGGTTTTTTGTTATTTTAATGAACTTTTCTTATTAAAAGAAAATAAGTTATACAGTCAATACTCAACTCTTCTTGTGTTAAATATTGTTGTCATCATCTGTCTTCTGTCTTTTATTTATTTTATCAAGATCTGAGCTATATTATATATATATATATAAATAGATATTATAAAGAGAAAAGAAAATATATTCAGTGAATATGAAGTTTCTAACTACCAATTTTTTAAAGTGTTCCGTTAAAGCCTGTGATATAAGTAACGATAATTTCCCATTACAATACGATGGCGACAAATGTAAATTAGTTCAAAATGAAGATATTGAATTCCAACCAGAGTTCCTCCTGAACATTCTAGACAGAATAGATTGGCCTGCCATATTACAGGTTGCTGCAGATTTAGGTAACACATCATTACCACCACAAAAACCTGAATTAAACCATAACATTAATGAGTTAACTGAAGAAGAATTCGTTATATTAAGGGATCTACACACTTTGTTATTACAAACTTCTATCGTTGAAGGTGAAATGAGATGTAGAAATTGTGGACATGTTTATTACATTAAAAACAGTATTCCAAACCTGTTATTACCCCCTCATTTAGCTTAAGCTTTGTGAATTAGTTTAATGCAAAAGTATGTATCATATTTTGTAGTGTGTATAATAATGTAATTTCAAAGTATTAATAAAGAATATTGAATTTTTTTTATCACTCTTTAACATTAAAAAAAATAGCAATAATAGGAGTAATGCTTTCCTGAATTTACTAACGAATGGATTTTATATATAATTCCTCGATATTAAGTATAATATTACCATTACCATTACCACCAAATCACATTATTATTTTACTGCAACTGAAAAAGTTCTTCCTCTTTTGTTTTTTTTATTTTTCTTTCAATTTTTTTTTTTTTTCATACCCCACGTTTTTTTATTTTATTTTATTTTATATTTTTTTTTTCTTGTGGTGGGTTTCCTTTCTTTAAAGGAACGAAAGATTTATTTTGTACAGAGAAGGATTGATAAAGAAAAGATAGAAACGGTTGTTTTGTAGTTAATTGTGTGTGTGTGTGTGTGTGTGTGTGGAATTCTTTTATCAAAGGTGTAAGTGGGTTTTATATGTGATTCTCAAGGTACAGTCAATCAATCTGTAATAGATATTACAAAATATTATTCTTTATAACGTTTTATTCTTTCCCCCTTCCTCCACCTCCTCTTCTTCTTTTTAGAAGTGTATTCTATGTCATTAGTGGAGTGGTCCAAGTGTATTCGTTTTAATATATATATATATATATATATATATATATATATATACTTAAAATTAACTATACAAAAGTCTATAATTGTCAAATTACTACCCTTTGATATTCTGTTATTCCCCACCTTTCTTTTACACGTGTTTTTGCATATATATTTTCATCTACAATGAACTCTGGAAGTGTAACAAATGATACTTTATCAAAACCAAATTCAATAATAGAAAATAAAAGAACCGTTTCTTTCTCTAAATTACTTTCAAGGTCATGGAAAAAGTCTGGTAGTTTGAGTCCCTCTTCAGATACAAGTGATGCTTCAACAAAGGATACATCTCCTTCTACTAATTCTTCTAAATCAAATAATGCAAATATTATATCTACCGCCGCCGCCACCACCACCCCTACTACTACTACTACTACTACTTCTTCTTCAACTAGATTCTCCAAATTTAGAAACTTATTTCATTCCAATTCAGTTATTACTAACACAGAGGACAAACCAAATATGATATCTTCAAATCATCATCATATTAATAATAATAACAGAAATCAGAAAAATAAACACATTCATCCATTGACTCCTGTGGATAATGAGGAACATATTTCTAAGAGTAATATTGCTAATGAAATACTCAGTGTACCAATCCATGCACATTTAGAAGACCATTATCATCCTTATGATACTAATGTTACTAATACCAGGACCCCTCCTATATCTCCAAATATTCAAATAAATAATAACAACAAAATACGTCTTGATTCAAATCCAACTACCAAGAATGGAAAACCAAAGGTGAGAAATTCTAGCACAGTATCTAATCAAAGAAGTCTAAATAATATATCACCAAATCAAACTAAAGAACACAATCAGAATGATGATCCTCAACAATCCGATGTTTTAAATAATACATCAAAGAAATCAAATGAAAAGACTTGTATTGCAGCATCAAAACTATACATTGATACAAATAAACCATATGATTCACAAGAAAATTTGTCACAACATGCATTCCCATCCATCATTGTTGGGTACGGCTCCGACGAAAATAATGAAAATATAACTTCTAATACCACCACCGGAGATGATACAAATGACTCCACGCGAAATAATGTTAATGAACCATTATCTGGGACATGTGAATCAATACCGAATTGTGTTAAGACTCATGGAACTAAAATGCAACCTTCTGATTTACAGAGGGAATCTGGGGTTCAGAGACATCACATCTCAACATCTAGTGATGTCACTCAAAGGTTGATTAGTGAACTCGGTGAACCAAAAAGATCAATTAGATTGAGAACCAAATCATTCAGTAATAAATTCGAAGATATAAAAGTGTGTCCTCAATCTTTTGAAAAGATAAGATTATTAGGTCAAGGTGATGTAGGAAAAGTTTATCTTGTCAAAGAAAAATCAACAAACAGATTATATGCTTTAAAGATATTTAGTAAAAAAGAAATGATTAAAAGAAAGAAGATTAGACGGGTCTTAACCGAACAAGAAATTTTGGCTACGAGCGATCATCCATTTATCGTAACTTTATATCATTCATTCCAATCAGAAGATTATTTATACCTTTGTATGGAATATTGTATGGGAGGTGAATTTTTTAGAGCTTTACAAACAAGGAAGTCTAAATGTATATCTGAAGATGATGCTAGATTCTATGCAAGTGAAGTTACTGCAGCATTGGAATATTTGCACTTATTAGGATTTATTTATAGAGATTTGAAGCCAGAGAATATCCTGCTACATAAATCGGGCCATATTATGTTATCTGATTTCGATTTATCTGTACAAGCTAATGATCCTTCAAATAAAAACCCTTATAAAAAAATAGTAGTAACCCAAAATTCAATGGTTGATACTAAGGTATTTTCAGATGGATTTAGAACAAATTCCTTTGTCGGCACAGAAGAATACATTGCACCAGAAGTGATTCGTGGGAACGGTCATACTGCTGCTGTTGATTGGTGGACTTTAGGTATATTAATTTATGAAATGTTGTTTGGTAGGACGCCTTTCAAAGGTTCTAATACAAATGAAACATTTTGTAACATTTTAAAGAATGATGTGACTTTTAATAGTAGCAGTAACGGTAACCATAATGTGGAAATCTCAAGAAATTGTAAAGATTTGATTAAAAAATTGTTATGCAAAAATGAAGCGAAACGTCTTGGTTCTAAGATGGGTGCTGCCGATATTAAAACACATCCGTTTTTCAGAAAAGTTCAATGGTCATTTTTAAGAAACCAAGAACCACCTTTGATTCCCAAATTAACTGATAATGGTTTTGATTTTGTCCAAGTATCATCGAAAAAGAATAATGGAGATGAGTGCGAATCACCATTGGAGGAAGAATCGGAACAAAACATGTTCAAAGAACCAGTAGAGAATGATGATGAATTAACAGAAGATGATCCATTCCATGATTTCAATTCAATGAGTCTGATGAGACATGATAATAATTCGTTGATATACGGAGAATCGAATTCGTACGGTAAAATATCTTATACACCAAATTCAAACCGTTCAAGAAGCAACAGCCATAGAGGATTTTTTACAATAAGGTAGTTAGAAGTTACAATATCAAATCAAATATGTTGATCTATTCGTATAGATACATTCTTACATACATATACTTATATAAATTATTGTGATAATGATATTTTCATCACCACTTCATTTTTTTTTTCTAAATCAAAAGTACTGTTCTTACATGAGCAGAAACGTAATATATCATAAATCGATCAACTCAATAACAATCTTATCCCACGGTTAGACCATATTTCCCGACATTTCTTTTACTGTCATTTATCGGTTGTTTACTCTTCTTAGTCTAATTAATCCGTTTTTTTTTGTTATTTTTTTTTGTTGGATCTCCGCAACGTAGAAGCATTTTTTTTCCTGCATCAAACTTAAAGGAAATTGCATAAGCCATCATTTGAAAAAAAGGTAGATTATTAAACTATTTCCTTCCAAACCTACAAGTTTTAGATAATAAACAATACTGAAGACTAGTCAGATCAATACTATAAATGACCTTAGCATTACCAAAAATTCCAATTTGATGTTATAAGTAACCATACATACATTTCCTTTGCATTTAGTTAAGATGGGGTTCAGGTTACATTTCGATCATAACAGATCAAAAGGAGAGAAAAGAAATAGAAGACCACTTAACACCTCCTTTCGACAACAACGATTAAGGGCATGGCAACCAAATTTATCACCTAAAAATATAATACCGTTTTTGCTTATTATTGCATGCATTTTTACACCTATCGGTGTTGGTTTATTGGTGAGTACTTTAAATACACAGACTTTAATGATAGCATATGAACAATGTCATTTACTAGCATCTACCGATTCTTTACGACCAATACCTTTAGAATATGTACAATCAAATTTCCATAAAAATACTACGGTAACACCTAAATGGCAACTTGTCTACAATGATGAAAATAACATAAATAATATGACATGTAAAATCCAATTTCAAATTCCTAATGATATAAAATCTCCGTTGTATGTTTATTACAAATTAACTAATTATTACCAAAACTATAGAAATTATATTGAATCATTTGATGTAAATCAACTTAAAGGAGAAGCCTTAGCGCCAAACAAATTAAATGATAACTGTAAACCATTTAAGGAAATCAACGGGAAGGCAGTTTATCCATGTGGTGTTATTGCAAACACACTTTTTAATGATACTTTTGATAGGACTTTAAGAAATATTGGGAATAGTTCATTAAATATCCAATTAACTAATAATAATACTGCGTGGGGTACAGATAAACACAGATACAAACCTACGAAATATAATGCATCCCAAATCGTACCACCTCCAAACTGGTCTCATATATTCCCTAATGGATACACTGATGATAATATACCTGATTTACGGACATGGCAAGAATTTCAAGTTTGGATGAGAGCATCTGGGTTACCTGAATTTTATAAATTGGCTTTAAAAAACGTTTCAAAAGACTTACAAATTCATGAAGGTACATATTCTATGAATATTGATCTACATTATCCTGTATTGTCATATAATGGTACTAAATCCATAGTATTCACCACAAGTCATATTGTCGGTGCTCGAAATATTTCATTAAGTATAGTATATTTTATCATTTCAGGATTATCAATATTTTTTGCTATTGTACTTTTTATTATTACATTATTAACGCGAAAAGAAGTTCCAATTCACAAACTCTCGCAGCAAAAATATCCTGTGCCAAATGTGAGACAAACTGATATCCCTCTTTCTGAATTTTCCGACCATGACTCTTTATATTCGAATAATATTAGAATGAGAGGTATTTTGTAAACGTTTGCATCATTAATAATTTCATATTCAAACTTTCATGTATCATTTAATCTTGTGTATTATAATATAATCAATAACAAACACATCATATAATAAAATAATATATACACACGTATATAATTAAAATATACTATTTATTATGCAGTTCATTTCATTAAACAAAAAATATAAGCAATAAAAACAAACAAAACTTTAATTTATTGAATATTTTATATAATATTAACCGTTTGAAAATATTCGATTATATATCAAAATGGAGTTCTACCAGTCCTTCTCTTTAGACGTGCACTCATTATATCTGAGGAACTTTGTGGTGAAATAGATGCAGAATTAACAGAGGGATTGGTCCATGTATTATTAGAAGAAGCCCAAGAGGGACTCTTATCATAATGCTTGGAATCATCACTCATATTCATATATGGATTACCGTTAGAAAAAGATTGGGGAGGTTGTCTTTGCATTGCAGATGTTGGTGGCGTCTGTGGAGGTAACATGTTTGAAACATTATCATTCTGTGATTGATAGATGGAACGAAACCCCATACCTGCAGTCTTTCTTCTTCTTGGAAAACCATTCTCACTCTTCGATAATCGTTGTTGATGATCATCTTGATGATGATTATGGTGTGGAGACAACGGTGAAGAGTGTGCTGCCATATATTCGGATGTAGCCTCTTTAAAGTTTCTTAACTTTGACGGTTTTGATTGTTTAGCTAATTGTTCTGTTTGTTTTTTTAGAATTTTTTGTTCATCAGGGAGGTCTTCTTTGTGTCCTAACCAACCTGGAAATCCTTGGAATGGTTCTTGTTTTTCATAGTAACGTACTAAAGCTTCATGTACCACGGTGGACGTTATTGTATCTCCATCCTTTTCACTTTTTGAAACTAATTGTTTTGTAGAATTTTTCAATTTTGACCATAGATCATCCGAAGTTTGAGGTTTCAAGTAATCAGAAGCTAATGACATAATATTGTGCTTTATGTGTTTTTTTGGGATAACCAGCAGTAATGTATATATATATTTGTGTGGTGATTAATCTCTCCAATTGAGGTAGTTGTGTTTCTGATATAAAGGAATGTTGAAGGTGGTTCATATTATCAAAGTCTCCTTAATATCTTAAAATCTGCAAATCTCTATATCGCAAAAAATAAAAAACAAAAGTATAAAATAAAATAAAATAAAATAATTGTTATTAAAAACTTGAATTTGGGAAAGATCACAATAAGAAGTTGACCTAAAAAAAATAGATTTAATGTTTTGAGCAGTATATGATCTAAGTGACATTAAACATATGTTTTGTATTTTCGTTTTATCTACGGTTAATTGATTACATGATATATACGTTCATATAGCTACATAAAAGACATTGAATTGTTATCATACATATTTTTATTTAAATTTCTCTCACGGGTTAAACGTGATGATATATGATTAATTAGGCATAGTAGAAAATAGAAGAATTTATAATCACACAAGGAATAAATAAAATCAAAACAAAAAAGAATAAATCGTTCGAAAGGGAAAATAATTAGAGTGACTTATGGATTAAAAAAAAAAAATTTAACCGAGGGTCTTTTCAACTAAGTAAATGTTGTGTTTTTCTTTTAATTCCTTCATAATTGGATTATTAATTTCTGGAGAGTATGGAGCTACTAAACCTGGACCCTTTATGGTACCATTTAAGACTAATTTAGTGGCAACAGAAACAGGAAAACCGACAGTAGCCGCCATAGAACTGTAACCACCAACTTTACCATAATCTACTAAAGTGGAAGTCCTAGTCTCAGTCTTACCGTCAGGCCATTCAATACCAAATTTGTGTTGTAAAACAACCATATCACGTTCACCTTCTTCATATTGCATTAAGTCTTCAAGACGAGCACATAATGTATCTAATGGGTTACCTCTTGGAGTAATTGGAGTGTTAGAGAATAAACCTAACCAAGCAAATCCGTTTAAGATTCTTTCTCTATCTTCATCAGATCCCCATTTGGTTAAAGTATCAATCTTGGCAATCAAGTCTTCCTTTGAGTTAGATTTGGCACCTAAATATTGACATAGGGCGTCATTCCATGGAGTTGGTTTAGTCCAAATATCAGAGGCGTCTTCCTTTAACATACCCATATCTACCAAAACTTTAACGAACTCTGGGAAACCTTGATATCTTAAAGTACCTCTAATGACAGTGTCAGCTTCTGGGATATGATACAATTCTTTGAAAAGGGTTGAATCTCTGTTTGGATAACATACAAAGGCATAACCTGGATAAATGAAATATGGTTTAGCAGAAGTCATTAAGTCTTTTGAAGAGACCGTTTCAATTTTACCATTCTTCCAATATTTAGCAGAATTTCTTAATGCCAATAAGACACCCCTAGAGGACCAAGAAAACTTGTAACCTAATGGGTTGTCAGAATCTTCTGGAGCTGGTAACCCACCACAGTAAGAAAGGAAAGATTTGATCTTACCACCGGCCTTGTGAACCTCATCGATGACCTTGACTGCATATAGATGGTCGATACCTGGATCCAAACCAATTTCATTCATAACAGTGATACCTGCTTCTTTAATTTGTGGTTCCAATTCTCTTAAAGCAGGGGAAATGTAGGAAGAAGTGACAACATCTTTCTTACATCTGATTGCACTTCTAACTACGTTTGGATGGTAAATGTATGGAATCAAAGAAATGACTAAATCATGCTGAGATAAAACTTTATCTAAATCTTCATCGTTTGTAACATCTAAAGATATAGCTTTAGAACCAGATTTCTTGGCTAAAGCTTGGGCGTTAGCTAAAGTTCTACAAGCGACGGTAACATTAATATTTGGATCTGCAGATAAAGTGTCGACTACTGGTTGGGCGACAAAACCAGAACCTAATAATAGAACGTTTTTGGTCATTATTTGTCTCTTTAATAATGTTAATGTATCTTGTATAAAGTTGAGGAAGTGGGTTAGTTGTTGTTGTTTTTATTATCGGATCAAAGAAGGAAAAAAAAAATAACAACGTACTTTCCAGAGAAGTTTGTTGTTGTACGTCTGTTAAATGTGCCTTTTATATATGTGTGTGAAAGAATTAATTCAATATATAATTGCTTATTGTGAGTAAAGACAAGAAGGAAGGGGATAGCGTGTCATGTTGGGAACAAAAGATGCGCCTATCAATTTTCTTAATCTATATTATGTTCATTTATTTTTCGTTAAAGAGTCAATTTAAATTCCATGTCTTGCATGAAATTTATCTGAGAAACAATTGTTGCTCAAATTGGTCCAGATTGTCAGCAAATAAAATATCGATCTTGCAACTATTTAGTAATCGATAAATACCGCAGGTGAAATAAGGACTATAAAGGAAAACAACAAGAGATGATCACAAAGAGAATAACGGAGACAAAAAAAAATTGCACTGCAAATTTAGTTTTGCAGTTTGCTCTTCTTCTTCTTCGTGTTGTTGGAACTCCATTTGTTCTTTAAAATTGCTCGAACAAGTTTTGCTGGGGGAAAGTGGGGAAAAAACAAAAGTGGTGAAATTCCCCCGGAATTGTGTGATGGAGAGGGCACAAGAACCAAAAGAAGCAAATACGAAGAGAGATAATATTCTGATAAAGTTTTGACTCATATGTAGTTTTACCGATGATATAATATAAGAGTACAAGTTGAAAACATTAAAAAGTAAAGGTAACAGCGATATTAGTTAGAATCATATTTATCTTGTGTTTAATGTATGGATGGGCAAGATGAGCACAATTATTAAAGAACTTGCAGTAATAATTCATATTAAAAAGACAACGAGAGTACGATGTTTTTAATATATCCATCCATTTGATATATTTCCTCTTCTCTGCTCTCTACCCTTCGATTTTATTCTTATAAACGGCTTTCTCTAGAAAAGTTACCCTCATTTAACAATTTTCCTTCGAGGGTTTTTTTTTGTTAGAAGAAAAAAAAATTTTTATTTTTTTTTAATCAAAGGTGAAAAAAGTATATAAACACAAAATGCAAGATGGAATGGAAACTGTCACCCTCTTAGCTGTAGTTCCCTACGTTTGGCTCCTCTACCTTTCACAATTTCAATATCATTTTGATTTTCTTGTAATATTTGTGGATTATTACCTGTTAAAGGATCTATGGGACTTTATCTCCACATCTATGACATTACCTAGGTAGTTGTGGTAAACGAATCCCAGAGATCCAATTCACAGGCCAGGAAGGTATATTGTAAGGGGGGAAAGAATAGTATGTTTTGAAAGCGTTGTTGGATAGAAGTTTCTTATTTCTTTTATCGGGCAATACTTTTGAGGTATATGCTTTCTTCCTCTTTTATGATGTATCGAACAGAGTGGAATTGTTGTGATTTATTTATTTAAATCATTTTTTCTCTACAACGTTTCCATTTTGAATCCTTGTCACATTTTTTTTCTTGTTCATCCTATTTTGATGTTTCTCTTGATACCATATTTTCTAATATTAATTGTTGTAATGTAAAGTAGAGGTGTCTCCATTTTTTCTTTTCGACTTTTTTTTTAAATTTCTTATTTTATTATGATGTTTTTTTATTTCTGTTTTATTATTTATTCATTTATTTATTTATTCATCTATATACCTCTATTTTATGTCAAGATTAGGTGGTTGTTTGATTAAACATTCACTGATTTATCCTTCTTCTTTTTTATTTTCCCTTCTCAATTCCTCCTCTTTGTTGTCATTCCTGTCATTCATTATCTGCATAACAATCCATCATCTTTTTTTTTCCAGAGGAAACGTTCCTTGTAAAGTTCAGAGTATACTAGACTTCTTAGTAATTTCCAGAATCTCTTTTCTTACTGTTATTGTTATTATTTTGATACTTTCTATGACTTTTCGTTGAACTTATAAATCCATCAGGCGACGTGGTTCTATTAGATGAATTATGTTGAAGATTTCCCTTTTTACTTGTCTTTCTTTCAATACTAATTTCATACCCTTCGACCATCATTTTCCTCATTTCTAATGCGCTTACTTGACTGCTATAGGTTTGGAAATCAACAACTGCAAAATTCTCACCACTGTTTATCTTAACTACTGTACCAAAAGCGTTAGTCAATGCATTCTTCAAAGTCTCATCATCGATTCCATAAGTCCCATTAACATATACTGGGTAATATCCTTCTTTATTAGCACCGGTAGAGTTTTGTTGTTTCCTTCTATCTCTTCTATTACTAGCATTATCCTTACGTGAACCCATCTCAAATCTCTTATCATCTTTACCAGTAGCTTTTTTATTGTTTCCGCTGTTGTTTTTGTGTTGGTTGTGATGGTGTTGATGTTGTGAGGAGGATGTTTCTGGAATGACTATTTTAGTAGCAGCCGTAGTCTTAGCCACCAATATTTTTTTAGATTCTTTAGTTAGTTCTGCAGAAGACAATTTAGATGCCCATGAGAGTTTTACTGGTTGAGGTGTTTGAAATTGTGATACTGTGGTAGAGGATGTCGAGGAAGATAGAGACTCGAAATTGTTACTCTCTTTCTCATCTGTGGAAGATTCGGTTTCATTTGTATTTGCTGTTGAAGGCTGTTTGATTTCTTCAGCAGTGGCTGGCTCTTTCTTCTCTACTACAATTTCTTGATCCTTTTTAGTGGGTGCTTCCTTTTCATGTTTATCAGTAGTATGCTTCTCTTCTTGTTCTCTCGTTGTGGATTCAGATCTTTGTTTATCAAAGTCGGATGGTTCTATTATTTGTTTAGCAATAGATTCTTTACTATCAGTATGTAGGGAAGAAGATGAGACAGTATTTTGAGATAGTGATTGCTTGTCCTCGGATTGTTGTTGATTTGCTTCTATTTTGTTATTTTCTCTATCTGACTTAACAGAGTTTTCGGATATTATATCATCGTTTTGTTTCTCATCAACTATCATGTTTTCTTTTCTGATTGAACTCGAGATGGAATTCTGGCTTGTTTTGGCATTATCAATCTGCGTTACTTGTGGTTTCTCTTTAACGCCAATTTTCGGTGTTGCATTTTCTTCATTTATCAAATGTATCTGTTTAAATGTATCTGGTATGAAACGGATAATATCATTAGATATATCATAAATATCGCTATTTTTACTAATAGGTATTAAAATGAAGGTTTGACAGAACTGGTAAGATGGAGTACCATCCCAAAACAATTCCCCCGTTACTACAACCAAAATATTTTTATGAGATGCCCCCATAGTTTGAAAATCACAAGTGTCCAATTTAACTTTCAATTTATTTACTTTATTTTCATGTCTAGTGAAAAATTTATTAATGTTATCTTTACCAGTTAATTTAATTGTAGGTATCATATCTATAGTACTGTTGTTGTTGCTATTGTCGTTGTCATTAGAAATGGATTGATGGATATCAGATGGCGTTATTTGGGTATAATTAATGTGGGTTAATTCTGCAGTACTTGAATATAAATTAGATAACTTGGAGGGATTAGATTTCATCCTTTGATAATAGGTTTGTAAAAATGCATAAACGATTTCTTGAACTGAAGCAGCGACCATTTTTGTTGTTGTTGTTATTGTATATGGGGTGTAAATATGGAATGTAAAATAAGATTCTATTAAAAAGTGATTATATGCAGTTTAAATGCTTGTTGAAATTGAGTAAGGACGACTATACCTTTTATAAATTAGAATGGGATAAAATAATGTCGTCTTAAAGTTTATAAATATTCTATATTATATTCTTGTGTTTGAACAGTAATGAAGAATGAATTCAAAGATACAAAACACAAAGTGAATAATTATGTACAGTTGAAAAGTAAATATATTCCCTTAATTGGAGAAAATGTGTTTGATGAGGGTATAATCGTGTAAGATGTTTACTTAACAAAAAAAAAAATAATAAATAAATAAATAAATAAATAAAAACAAAAATGTATTATTACAATTATAAAAACTCTAGACACAAAATAAAGTTTACAGTAAGAATATAAGGATGTACATTAATTAAGAGTCAAGAGCATACTAGTTCTGAACAATAAATATGTTTCTTCCTTTATTCAACATACGTCTGAGTGAATTTTTTTGTTTTTATCTTTATGAAAATTTTCTTTTCAAAGAAAAAAATTTTTTTCTCGTTTTCCTTCATTTTTTCCAAATCGTCGAGAAACTCGTCTTCCATAAAAAAAACAACAAAAAAAAAGTTTTGCCGAGAGAATTAAAAAAAAAAAAAATAGGAAGATTACAGCTTCTGACTATGAGATTACCCTCTTCGATGCTGAAACACTGTGCAACATGGTATGTTCAACGAGAATCTACTGATGTTGTTGTTAAGTACTGTACAAATGTATATACTTATATATATATCGTCCAATTGTTATCATGCTATTTTCTTTTCCCTTTTTTTTTTTTGCTTTCCATTTGTTATAATAAATTTTCTACACTCCGATCAATATACTTTAATCCTCAATTCCATATATCACATTCTTAATTGTATCGAAGTCAGATCCATCTGGGAAAGTGTGCATAAACATTTTGTTCAATTGGCAGAATGATAATAACATCAATAAACTTTGTCCTCCTACAGTATTGAATACGGGGAATCTTGGTAATCCTATATCACTTGCTAAATTTGCTAATGAGGCTTCCATAGGAAGTGATTGCTGTGAGTTGTTTTGAGGTGGAGGGTACTTGTATCCACGGATTATCTTATATAATAAATTCAAATCAAAAAGACTTGGCATATACTCATGTACCCATGAATCAAAATCCTTTCTGTTATTAGGCATAATATCATTTAGTAATATGTGTATAAAAAAGCCTAAATCGTATGCTGCATGATATGTGATCCATGTAACATTCTCATCCATTAATAAACCTGAATCTATCATCAATTGTGCAAATTCAAATTTCTTAACACCATTTGTCTTATGCATCTCAGGGTTTATCAATGATTTTCTTAGTAAATCCAAGGATTCTCCAGAGATCATTTCTTTACCAATGTCAAATTCTAGATTAAACTGCCACGTAGATGGTTCATTTTCTGGCTTATTCCCATAGATATCACTCAATGAGATACCAATTTGAATTGGATTCAATAAATCTACGTTGGCTCTCATTGTCTGATAATGATAATCTTCACGAGATCTGAAATTACCAATCGGTCTTGCTAAAGTACCGACAAATTCAGCACTAATCGAAATATAATTATATTGTGGTAATAATCTTCTTATTGAATGAAATTCGCTGTAAAGATTATTTTGCCAAACTTCTCTTATAAAAAAATGATTTGGAGGAGGTAATAACATTGGGGGGACTGGACCTACCGTGCTTGGTATATTCATTTGCCCTAAAAGCTGTTGATTAGTGATATTTGCTATATCTGGTTGTGTTTGTGCTTGTAATTGTATTTGTATTTGTTGTTGCAATCCAAGTTGACCTTGCTGACGTAACTGTTGTTGTTGTTGTTGAGTTTGTGCTTGGACTTGTGATTGTGGCTGTGGCTGTTGTTGTTGATATGTATTTAACCTAGGTGGTAAAATTCCCATAGGCATATTGAAGTTTTGTTGTTGTCCTTGTTGAACTTGATTTTGATTAGTATATCCTGCCACTTGATTTAATAATTGGTGTGCTAACATAGGATCAATTTTTTTATTTATAACATACTGTTTGTTTTGGTCCTGATTATTACCCATGGTTTGCATGTTAGGTAACATACCAGGTTGCTGTGGTAATGCACCGGTTCTTGTCATTTGTGGAGAAAACATTTGAGGAATACCTATTCCCATAGCTGGTTGTTCTGTTGGTTGATTTTGTTGGAAAAATTGGTCTGAAGTCATAGGAATAACGTGTGACTGGGCGTTTGAAGCTTGCATAGCCAATTACTGATTTTGTTTAGTGATAATATGGTATAATATATGTGTATAAATAGTAGATATTGATGTGCTATTTGTCTTTATAAAAAACCTCAAAGGATTTAGGTTAGTGTTTCTTGTTTAAAACGATCAATATAACGTGAACTGGTGTACTCTCTTAATAGGATGAAGTTTTTAGAAATTATCAAATTATATATATATATTTATTTATATATATATATTTTTTTCTTGTTTCAGGAACGCTATTTTTTTTTTATTTTTTTTTTTTTGTTTGTTTGTCTTTTCTAATTTTTTGTAAAGGTCTGTAAGGCTACCAAGAGCATGTTAATAAAAGTGTTAAAGAAGTTGATTGAGTAGAAATTGTGTTTGTATTGTTTCTTTCATCTTATATAAATGGTGTGTATTTATATAATCTTCATATAACAAAGTAGAAAAGGGTATAACTAAAAATT
Source organism: Arxiozyma slooffiae (assembly GCA_017347545.2). Classification (NCBI taxonomy): domain Eukaryota; kingdom Fungi; phylum Ascomycota; class Saccharomycetes; order Saccharomycetales; family Saccharomycetaceae; genus Arxiozyma; species Arxiozyma slooffiae. The sequence goes on along the minus strand of JAFHAQ020000006.1, from coordinate 33,345 downwards.
CTTAATATAATAGAATGTCGCAGGTTATCAATATAAAAAAATAAAAGAAAAAGAATTGTAATTTCTTCTAATATACATTTATAAAAATGGGAAACAATATGAAAATAGGATATATATATGTGTGTGTACCTTTTATATTTTTTATTATTTTCAAACTCTTGCTTATTCAACCAAAATGTGTCAGGTTTCCCTTTAAGAAATAGAAAGAGAGGGTAAGATCTTTTGTTATAGTTAGATAACTTACACTTTTTGTTTCTTCTGTTCAACAGTTTTATTCGAATTTTCATTGGGTTCGTCTTCATTCTTTCTCTTTATAGGATTTGACTCAGTAGAGGTTTTTTCTCCATCCTTTTTATCATCTTCTTTACTCTCTCTATCTGGTGGTAAAACAAACCACGGGATTTTACCTCTGTTGAAATCATTTAAGATCTGTTTAGCAACACCAGATTCATCGGGTTCACCACCTTTTAAAAGCTTACCTTGTTTTCTTGCTAACATCTCTATGAATTCAGTAGCGTTTTTCCAACCAGATATTTCATAAGTTCTTTCTAAATGTTTCACTTGACAACGTTTTAATACACCAGGAATATATTGTTCTGGATTGGAAACATGTTCCACTCTAACAACCCCCCTAAATAAAATATCTTCCTCGGTATCTTTGCTAGATGGTGGAACAATACCTGGACAATCAATTAAAAAAATCCTTTTCATTAGTGTGATATATTGCCAAACTTTGGTCTCACCTGGAATTGGAGCCACTTGACACACTTTTTTTTTTCTTAAGGTATTAATGATAGATGATTTTCCTGTATTTGGGTAACCGATGAACCCAACAGATATTTGTTTTCTATCACTATGTAATTGGGAAAATTGACGTAATAATTGAATCAGAGAACCTTTACCAAAGGAGTTTGTGATGGAAGCATGGAATGCTAGTGTTGGACGTTCCTTAGATAAATGTTTCACCCAAGCAGCCTAAAAAGAGGATATAATAGTATATTTATATAGAAAGTTACAATATTTTTATTTTTTTTATCGCATTGAAACAAAAAAAAAAGGCAATAACAATAATAGTTGTTAGTAAACAGTTTATGAAATCAAAAATACATTGATCTACTAAGGTTAAATAGAATAAAAGTCTCAAAACTGGTAGAAAGATCAATTCTTTTTGATCTTCTAGTATTATCTCAAATAACATCAGCAATATTCTATCAAAAGTTAATCCATGTAAAGCAAAGTTAAGTATATATATTGACAATTTAATACTTGTTTTTTTTTTCTTCGAACCCTTTCTCCACAATTTAAACAATTATTCTATTTCCCTTGATAGTTGAATCAGTAAAAAAAGCATTGGCAAAACATTATAATACATACTGCAACCCAAGTTGGAACTAAATCACATTTATTCAAAACATAAATTAAATGTTTGTGAGGTGTTTCCTTTTTCATGTACTCCTCAACAGATTTACAACGTGTACCCATTGGATCTCTAGCATCTAAAACATGGATAACAACATCAGATGAATCTATGACTTTATAAAGTTCATTCCAAATACGTTTAGACTGACCTTTACTGAAAATATGTTCCTTTGCTGCTTGAGACCAGCCATCTTCTTCATCTAGATTATTACCCATTAAACCTAGTGTAGTACTTAATTCTTGTTTTTCTTCATACTGTTTGAAATCTTCTTCTGCTGTTTTGATAATATCATCTAGACTGGAAGCCGCTACACGTGGTTTCTTTCTTTGAGCCTTTGGACCAAATGCATGTTCATACGTTTCCGTTTCTAAAATTTTTGCCCTTGGTGATTCAGTAGTATCCTTTTCCTCTAATAAAGACATTGGTAACTTATTTCTTCTTAAAAGAACTTGATAAGTGTCATTTTTAGTCTCTCCAAGAGCTTCTCTGAAATGAGTCAAGGCATCCTGTGATATGACTCTGGAATTTCCAAACCAACGACGGTCTGGTTGTACTCTTGCATCAGGAATAGTAGAATCTTGTAATGGGGCAGCTTTAATCACATCACCATTCTTGTTCTTAATAGCGCCACCTTTTGTATACATATTTAGGAATTTAACTCTCTTAGCATCTCTATAAAAATTTTCACCTTTAACACGAAGGTTACCATCTTTAGTGTTTCCCTCACGAATTCTTCTTTGTTTTTCTTTCTTAGCGGTACCCATTGTTAAATAGTTTATTTATTTTCAGTATCACTGGTAGATTATATATTGCTATAATATATTTTGTGAAGAACCTTGTGACTTCAAGTAAAATATTTAATGTATTACACCTAAATAGAAGTACTCAACTCTTTTAAAATAAATTTTAAAGATCGAAAAAAATTTTTTTTTTTTTGCGATGAGCATCGGATTTTTTTTCTGTGTTTGTGTTTTCTTTCCTTTTATAGGTGTGGTGTATGGGAAGAATTGGTTGTTGTTATTGAAAAGCCAACGATAATAATAACGAGGGAAAGAGTGGGTATAAGAAATGAAAGTATATAATGTTTAGAAAAAGTTTATATCTTGATATATATGTTAATACTACTTTTATAAAGTTTTTATATATGTTTATATGATTATAGTAGAGTGTTTAAGACACTGTCTAATGTCTTGGATGCATTATCCTGTTTTATATTTGATGGTGCATCGGCCCTATTTGTATTAACATGTCTTTGTTTAAACTTTCTGTAATTGTTTTCAATTTCAATTTCTTTAGAATCCAATTTTTTGACACTGACATCACCTTCATTATTACTACTAGTGGCGTTATTATTAATATTATCCTGAATCTGCTTTCTTTTCTTAGATTTCTGCATGTTTTGTAACATTTTACTCTTTTCCACATTCCTAATATATTCTGCATTCAATTTATTTGCTTGAGACATCTCCATTTCAAATTTGGCTTGTCTGATATCATTTTCTCTAGCAATTTGTTCAGTCAAATCTGCCCATTTAAAACCAGGCAAATATTTAACGTTTAAGATATCGTCATGATAGAAATTGCCTTTCTTTCCACCTATAATATTACCATTTAATGTAGAAGCACATAATTTTGCATCTCTTTTCCTAATAAATTCAGCCCAACCTTCTTCATACTTGATTTTCTTGTTTCCCCCACTTTTCACTCTTTGTCTGTGTTTCATTTCATCTTCTCTTTTCAAGAAAAGACGGTCAACCTCACCAAATCTTGATAAAATTTGTCTCATCTTTGCAGGCTTCATATATGGTGGTATACTAGATAAATAAACAACGCCTGTTTTATGGTGTGTTTTCTTCAAAGCATTGACAAATTGTAATCTTTTTTTAAGCTTTGCAGTTTTATCATCCTTACTTTCTGGTTCTATTACCTCATCTTTCTTGTTGTTGTTGTCATCATCTTTTTCTGCTCCTTCTTTATCCTCGTTGTTATCATCTTTTGAATCAGATTTATTAATATCTAAATTTTTTACTTCAGCTTGTTTAAATTCCTTTTCTTTCGTATTTTCCTTCTCTACTTCTTCTTCTTCTTCTGTAATCCCACTTTCTTCATCACTTTCTGCTTTATCAAATGGGTCATTTCTAGCGAGCTTATTTTTCTTGGAGGTGATTAAAACGTTAGATCTTTCCTCCTCATCAGAAGAATCAAAATCATTATAATCTTCAGAATCACTATTATTCATTTTTTTTCCCTAATTTTCTACTTAATTGTCTTCTGTTATTTGCTGATATTCTTCTACCGTATTTTCCTTTATCAGTGTTATAAATATCACAAATGCAATGGTTTCGAGTTTTTCCAACTATTGCTTTAATCTCATCGAAAGGTATATTTGTGTTATCAATATTTCAAATTTATTTTTCATTCCATTTTGAAGGTTGGAAAAAATAAAAGAAAATAAAAAAGCACAAGTAATCTTTTAATACAGGAGGAAGTAAAGACAAAGCAGGTCAATGACAGAGACAGAGAAGGAATGGGTGAGACTATTGATATTAAGTGTTAGGATTATCGAATAGATATCAATACGTAATTCAGATGGTAGATGTATAAAAAGCAAAAGGTATCGTCAAATACCAAACGATTTAAACAGCAAGGCCGATGAACTATGTACTGGTCAATAAATAAAAAGATATAATATTATGTGTGGTATAAAAAAAAAGAATAAAACAAATTATAAATAGGTTCTGCTCGAAAAAACTAATGGAAGTATTGTCCATATCATATTCGCCGGCCATAACTACTTTTTTTTTTTAATTATCGTTTTTACATTCTTTTTTTATCTTATATATTTTTTAAAAATGATCAAAATTTTTTATTAAAATCCAATATGGATATGGATGTAATATAAACCAAATATCTTTTTACCACTGTTAAGACGACTATAGACACATCCCTTTTAGAAGACATTATTTTAATTTACTTTAAGAATTTATATTTTTAAAACACGTCATGTGCGTTGGGTAATATGTTATGATTAAATATGTATCCAGACATTTACTACTGATAGTATTAGACAATTGTAAATATTTTGTATTGATTAGTAAATATTTTTAATTAACATCTAGAATTGATGGTAGTTTATTCAAAAAAAATAAATAAAATAAATTATTTGAATAACAAAGTAAATATTGGATAAATATATATATATATATATTAGTAATTACTGGCTTTTCTTCCCTTAAAAAGAAACCTATTATTTTACAAAATATTAATGTTTATAAATTCTTGAAGATTACTTTTAAACTAAGAGTTTTTTTTTCAGGACTTAATTATCATAATATTTATGGGGTATTTACAAAATTTTTTGAATAATTTTGATTCTTTGATTAACCAAAGTAATATATATATGGTTTTGGAAAGGTTTGACTTTTTTTTTTATTATTTAATGTGTACTTTGTAAGGGGCTCTGAGTGGTAATTTAAGAGTACGGAGTCTACGGGTTACACTACATGTCAAAGCGAAGGACTTGGTACAGCTACCCAAACTGTGGGAAAATGCAAAAAAACGTTGGATTAACCTTATTTGTAAATTACTGAGAATCTTAGTTAAGAGTGAGAGGAAAGAGGTAGATTTTTAATATTTTCAGTGATGTTGAACATAATAATGGTACGTAGATCTGTAACAAGAGTTGATAATAATATAGCGGTGTTTAGTCAATAGGGACTTCTTCGGTTTTATTCTATGTAAGACAACTTTACATTATAGAAACCTATATATGTGGTAAAATCTGCCTATTCCTTCTTTATATATAAAATAATTTTCTGGAAGATAAAAAATTGTCCATAAGAAAAATATATTTCTAATACAGGGAACAGTTCTAGTTTAAAAAATAGACCACTAGCACAGTAATTTCCTAACTTGGAAGACATTCCACCAAAGGGACGTTTGAATATTGAGACGGTGCCAGAGATAATTATTATCAACAACATTCTTATTATTTCTATTAGGTTATACTTCAGAAAAGTCAAATAAGATCAGAAAGAAGAAGATTATTAAGACCACTGATACATTTTAAAAATAAATAAAATTAAGTTTTTTGAAAAAAATAATGACTACATAATTTATAAGTATTTATAATTAATTAATTAATTAATAACTATATTCTAGTATTCAACTTGATATGACCCCTTACGTATCTATACTGCAATTTTTTTTTTGTTATGTTTTCATATTCGCTTTTTGTTAGTTTTTTGTTCCAGCGTTTTCAAGAAAACAACTAAACGTAAATTTAAACTTTCACAAAAAATTTATAACCACGAAGAAACAACATAAGAAGAAAATATTCTTATTAACCAAAAAAAAAAAAAAAAAAAAAAAAAAAAAAAAGCATACTACGCCTAATGCTTGAAGTATAGATATATATATATTACTGGTGCTGAACAATCATTTATAATGTAAAATTCGATAAAATATATAATTAATTTTACTTATACTCAATGAGGTTTTCTACTTTAATTAAAAATATATACCAGAAAGAACTATAACCTGGTGAGAGAAAAATCTCTGGTATTCTACAACAAAATATTCCAATATACTTTTAAAAAATTGCGAAAAATTCCAAAACTTGGTAAGAACTAAGTTTTCTTCCTTTCTTTTAAAATATATATATATATATATAGGGAAATGGGTGATTGCATATAACAATATTTAGTAATACAACAAACACTATTTTTAAGAGAAAATATAAACAATAACAGTATGAAATATAAATGCACAATAATTATTTTTTTTTAATATAAAAGTATAAAAACTCATCTATTCATATATATATATATATATATATATATATATATATTAAAATCGTATATCATTTTCATACATTCTCGCCATCTATTAATATTTCTTTTTCATAATTTACCCTCATGCTTTAAGATTTGGGCAGCAGTATCATCAATGGTTTTTCTTAAATCAATGAATTCAAAACCAAGGATCTTCTTAGTTTTTGAATTATCAACAACACAACCTTGTTCACCAACACCAAGAACACCAGTATTTGGCTTCCCAACTGGAATCTTTCCCCTTAAACAGGGGAAATCTTCATTTAAGATGTCCGCAATATCCTGGTTGGAGAATTTACCAGCACGTAAAATCAATCTTTGACCAATAGTTTCATCCTTTTGGAAGGCCATTATATGAGCTCTTGCAACGTCACGAACATCAATATAACCACCAGTGATACCTGCTGGGTCGAATGGTGAGTCAGGAGCAGAATGAATTAAAGAATTAACAAATTCACACGAAGTGTTTAGTTTGGCTTTAACGTCTTCATCAAATCTTTGTGGACCAAACACATATACTGGATTAACAGTTGATAGCTTGAATTTAACAACATCTTTATTTTCCCTTAAGAATTCCCAAGCAGCTTGTTCAGCAAATTTCTTGGATCCACAGTAGGCCCTAGGGGCATTGGCTTGACATGTTTCCCAATCATCTGGATTCCAGGATTCTTCGTCGACTTTAAATGTACTGTCGTCTTCTCTTTCAAAGTTCATCACTGCAGCATAACTTGAAGTGATAACAACACGTTCGACAGTGTCTGCAGCATATTTCTTAATAGCCTCCAAAATATCTTTGGTACCTTCAATGGCTGGAGTCAAAAGATCTTTGACATAGTCGGTAGCCTCATAATGGAAGGGAGAAGCAGTGTGTAAAACATATTTAATTTCCTTAGCATGTTTCTTAATAGCTTCGTCAAATGCATTTGGCTTTGAGATATCTTCCACGATTTCCAAAGTTAAATTTGGATTGTTACCAAATTGCTTCTTTAAATGATCAATCTTGGCTTGAGATCTAGCTGTACCAATAACTTTATAGTTTTGGTCCAGCAATTGGCCTACAATATGTTTAGCAATAAAACCAGTGGCACCGGAGATGAAGACAGACATTATTATTATTATTATTTTTATTGACAGATGTTATAGATTAGCAAACGCAATTAATTTATAATTGATTTACTTTTTTTTTGCTACTTTATTACGGTAATCCACTTATATCCAAAGACTTTTCTTCCTGAACAAAGAGAATAATTTTTTCCTTTTTTTTTTTTTTTAACAGAAATATCTCTTATAAATATAAAGAGTCAAAGGGAACATTTCAGAAAAGATTTGGATCTTACATTTTTTCTCTTCGTTTTTTTTTTCTCTTCGTTTCCTTTCACTAATAGAAACTGAAAGAAAGCAAAAGAAGATAAAAAATAAAAATAAAAAATCCCGGATTAGATTCGGCCGAAGAGAGTAAATCATATTTCCGCTGTTCTCCCATTTAGGCCGAACTTATTATATATATCCTGATTACGTAAGGATATATATATATATTGAAAACCGTATTTAATGATATAACTGCTAATATACTTCCGATAGATTGGTTACACTCAAAATCTTCACATGTTGAACAGAAATAGTAATTATGAATTGAGAGTAGGAGAGTATTAAAAACAATTAATAGTATTACATAGAGTAGTTATTGTTTTTGCTTTGATTCCAACGAATATAATCTAATACACGGAGTATATTACTTTAACAAAATATCATTTTTTGGGTTATCCTTTACAAGAATGATGTAAAAAGAATTGCAGTTCTTATTTGAAATATAATATCAGAAATTCTATAGAAAAAAGAATTTAAAATCCTTTAGTATATCATATCTAATAAGCTCTGACTATAATATGTATTTTAATAATATTAAATAAATATACATAGAGTGTATATGCTACTTAGAGAAGACATTCTAAATACCAAATTCTTTATCAAAATCAGTTAAAGTAAATCTGTATCTAACATCTCCCTTATCCATTCTGTTAAATACTTCCTGAACACCTTTTTCACTGATTGGAATTGTTTCAACCCAGATTTTCAAATTTTTTTCAGATACTAAATTTAATAATTGCTTTAATTCTTTTATAGAACCTAAAGAACTGTTACCGATCGAAACGCCTACCAAACCGAATGGTTGCAAAGTTAACCTCTGAGAATGATCTGGAATAGAGATAGATCTAATTGCACCACCTACTTTCATGATCTTTGGTAAGTTAGTAAAATCAATATCTGTAAAAGAACCGGCACAAATGACAATTAAATCTAAAGTATCGTAATAGTTTTCAAACCAATTTTGCTCTTCCTTTGTAGCAATGAAATGATCTGCACCTAACTTCATAGCATCTTCCTTCTTAGAAGAGGATCTGGAAATTGCATAAACTTCAGCACCAAGGGCTTTAGCAAAAATGACACCCATATGGCCAATACCACCAATACCTAGAATACCAACTTTCTTACCTGGACCACAACCGTTTCTAACTAACGGGGAGAAGACGGTTAAACCACCACACATCAATGGTGCTGCTAAATGTGTTGGGATATTTTCTGGAATTGGGACTACGAAATGTTCATGGACACGAATATAATTAGCATAACCACCTTTAGAGTTATAACCATCCTCATAATCTTGACCATAAGTTGTAACAAATCTTTTACAATATGGTTCGTTATCACTTTTACAACGATTACATTCTAAACAGGAGAAAACTTGAGCACCAACACCAATACGATCACCGAGTCTTAAACCGGAATTACATTTTGGACCTAATTTGACTACAGTACCAATAACTTCATGACCAACAACTAATGGTTTCTTAACCTCCCCCCAATTACCATTTGCACAGTGAACATCAGAACCACAAACACCGCAGGCTTCGATCTTAATGTCCACATCGTTATCATAAAATGGTTTTGGATCATAGGATATTTTTTTAGGATTTTTCCAATCCTTGTGGTCTAGGACAGCAATACCTTTGAATTTGTTTGGATAAGACATTATTTCAACACGAACTTATTGTGGAATGTGATAAACCAATTGATATCGACTATATTTCCTAAAGTTGAACCAGTTTAATTAACACAGGCTTAGAGGAAAAATTATCCAGTTATCAAAACTGCATAGTTTTCAATATATCAAAAAAATTTCATATACATAAGTTTTTTTTTTTTCTAATGAAAAAATTTGTATGAGGTTTTGAAAGTTTTACACTTGAAGTTTCTCGAAGGTCATCGGAAATTCAACAAAAAATCGGAATAAAATTGGACTATTATTCTAAAAATAAAAAGGAAAAAATAAAATAAAAAATATATATATATGAGATCAGCAACTGATATTTTAACATGGTTAAATTACAAAATGGTTTTCGTATATTTTAAAAAGCTATTAACAGTACAGCAATTTTGGATTAGGATCAATAGAGGATAATAGGTTTGAATGTTGTATAGCTAGGTAGAATTAAAAAAAAAAGCAAGTATGTCTTTGTACTTTCAGAATATTCCTGTATAGTTATTTCCTCATGGTTAATTTGAGGTAGGCAAACTTTAACTAGTCTTTCTTATCGATGTTATCCCAATTATGATTTTATCTTTCTCATTGTTACCTAATGAAATACAGTTGGCAATAGTTCTAATATTAAGTAATGGAAAAAAAAAAGGATTGTTAAAGGAACTATATCATGCTATGCATTTAAGAACATTGCAACTGCAAAAGTCATGCAGACGAAAACTGCATGATTCTACTGTTTTTTATTTGTGATAGCTAAGTAAGAGTTTCTGTGGCTTTAAAAAAAAAAATAAGTTGTGGATAAATATATGTTCTAAAGCAACAATTTTGAAAATGATACCATAGTTTGAAGTGTAAGGAACTGGACATAATGGGCTTATTTTTACATATGTTAAACGAGTAAATGGTATAATGTATACAAGAATATAACTGCAGAAAAGCAGTTCCATTATAAGATGGAAAGTGAACAGAACAACCACGGATAGCACAACAACTGGGAAAGGGATAACCGTTCATCTACCGCTCAGATTTGACTTACAGAAATAATTTACAAACTCTTTTACCTATGTTGCGTGTTTACGTTCTACAATCCTTTTTTATCAAACCATTACTGACAATTTAGGTTTGCGAAGTAGTATCAAATATATGAATGTAAGAACCTTTATAATAAAGAACAGTGGAAACTCTACAATATTAGTTCCAAAATTATTCTATCAACTTAACAAAAAAAAAAAAAGCAGAAATAGCTATTTGTGTTTTGTTCATAGATTTTTCCATTATTAAATTAATAGATTATAACATGGCATTGCATAAATAAAACATCAAGCGACTGTGTATTCAATTAAGTTGATGTTTTGTAATATTGAGATAAAACAACTTATTTGTTCAGTTTACCATTTTTTAATTATTATTCAACTATTTTTCGTGGAACAAATATCTTTTGCATAACTATTTGTTGTCCTTTTGAAGAAATAACATTAGAGTTAGCCATATAAAGATGTATGTTCAGGAGTATTGGATATGGTCGAAATATTGTATCTAAGTTTGAACATGTAATAGGGAATAGTACTACCCTTCAAATTTGTTATCTATTTTCTATTCATTTAAAGACGTGATAAGGGCATAGTTAATCAATTATGCAAGGATCGCAGCTAGATAATTAGTCCTGATATATCATTACAATTGGTGTATTCTTTCGAAAAATATTGGTAGAAACATGATTGCCTCGTGTAGTGGATAAATCTTCTAGAAATCACAGAATTGTTGGAAGTATGAACTTGTTGAAAACAAATAATACTTTAAAAGCCTCCTACTTTTTAAGATATAAATTAAATATATTAATATAAACATGTTAATAGGCTTCTAGAAAAGGATAAAAACTCAAGGCATAGCAACGACTAAAAAGCGATGAAAAATTGAGTAGATGATAAAAAGAAGTTTTTTACTGCATTTTATAAATTGTCTTTCATAAACATTCTCTATTCCATATAATCCAAGCAATAAGAAACATCATATATCTTCAAATACATTCAGTAACATCATGACCATGTAAAAAATTATTAAGAGATCTAAGATATTAGAATGCACCATTTTTAAGGAAAACTAATAGAAACTTTATAAGTGATAACACTTCTGATTGATGTTTTATTATAAAGGAATATTTGGTGGCTTTGATGAGTAAATTATTGATCTTCAATAGAATTATATTGAATTCGTGAAGTTTGTTAGTACATTGTTGAAAGCTGATGAAACAAGGGAATTGGAAAATATTTTGGATTTAAAAGTTTTCACCCATATTTGAACTAATAAAAATGTTGTTTTCGATATTTTTTTTTGACAAATTATTTAATTATATTAACATAGAGGAGGTGGATTTTATCACATCATCAGTCAAGATAATTGTAAAAAATAGTTCTCCCTATTTAAAAGCTGGAAAATGGTTTGTCCATAAATTAAGTTAGAGTCGCTAATTTTTTTTTGTTTGAAATGATTCTAGGAAAACATTTGTTTTTCATTTTTTTTTCATTTCGTAATAGCACAGATGCTCCAACTGAATTTGGGATGTCATTGGACGAAGTTGTTATTGAGACTGAGGATAAGAACACTAGTGTATATACTAAGTTCATTAAAATGTAAAAATATTAGTTGACACAGAATAACTACAATATTTTGTTTTATTTGGTGCCTAAAAATGGAGAAGGTATCATATATATTGCAGGTTAGATGATGAAAGTTATGAAAATATGTGAATCTCCATCCACAATAGGATTTTTTGGAAAGAGATATGATCAAAGTTTTGATAGTTATAGTAATGATTTACACTCTGTGACATCTGGAGATGTGCAGTTGCTGTATTTCTTTTTCTCTTTCCTTATTGAAAGTATGTGGCAAACTTTCAGTGTTTTCCACTTGGAGAACTGCCTTTTACAAGATTTGTTGCTAGTGTCAAGAAATGTGATATGGTACTCAAGCTTATGGATGCTTTTGAGATAGAATTTTGCGCTTTAATATTAAAGAGCTCAGATATTGAATCTGGATTTTTTGGGTACTTCTAGGAGCTTTTGATTTTAGAATTTGGACTACTTTCAACAACGTTTGTTCCTGTCTTTCTATTTTTGTTTTTTTGATGTTTATTTCATGGTCTGAATTGGCTATTCCGTTTTTGGAAATACTACTAATACTGGTGATAGAATGGATGTGGTGATAAACTAGGGGACGGTTGATATTTACGAAAAGAGATTTGTTGGTAAGATAAAGAAATTGTACTATGCCGTTTAGCAGGAAGTTGTCATCTCTACTTGCAACTTTATTGATATTTATCATAAACAAAAGTTTGTGGTGATGAAGAGTAAAGTTTTGTCCTTTTGTCTCATTGGCAATACTTTGAGAGACCTAATGAGCAATATTGGAAAATTTATATGGTAAGTTGTCTGGGCAACTTTACTCTGCCGATGTTATTTTGTTGCGCTTTGAAATCATTCACGACCAACACAAAGTGGTCATTAGTGATGGTATGGAAAGGTTCATTTTATAGATTTTGCCAAGCCTTCTTTCTTAAATACGAGGACTGAATGAAAAGACGAAACACAGATATACAAAGAATCTGTTTAGTAATCAATTAAAGTAATCACTGTTATAATAAATAAAACAGTTGTGGTGATAATGTAAACCTCCGCTAGTATCATGATAATATTTCCTTAATTAGCGACTGTAATAAATTTAGGAGCGGGTGGAAACATTTGTATCGATACAGTTAATAGATGTGTATATTTGGATATACTATAGCGCAAGAATTACAAACTAACAAATAAAAGTGTACTTATGACAAATGCGGTTTTTAGAGGGTTTTTTATAGTTGATCAATGCAATAAAAAAATGGCGAGTTAAAGGCTTTCAAAGATAAGAGTAATTAATCCGATTGATAAAGCTAGAGTTAATACCATGTTAAACCCTACTTTTTAATTATTATGCATAGTGGATTGTTATAAAGATGTTTGCACATCATTTTATGAGATGATAATTTTTAGTTCACGATGATTATGGATATATTATGTTGTTGAGAATAAACTCAAAAAGAAAATACTAGCTATTGTCATAACTTATGGCCTAAATAATTTAGAGAGAGGATTGTTCCGAGTAAAAAATTATACCTTCAGTATGATAAATAAACCAATAAACACTATGTAGAGTATATTTTCTTGCTTATTTTCATCCATGTTGTATTTTTTTTTTTTGGTATTTCTTTACCTACTAAGAAAGCACATATTATAATATATTAGGAAATTATATTGTTTATTTGAAGAGAGTAAGAAAAAATGTATATGATGAAATATTTTATTTTAAAGAACAAAAGTAACAGAACAATGATATTTTAGTAGACACTAAACGATAGAGTGACGAATATTTATGGTTTAGGTATCATTAAATGACGATAAAGCTATTTGGTTAAAATTCATGCTTGAGAAGAGAAAATTTTCTCAATGCTTGAATATATAAACACGAGGACCTTATTAATTCATATTTGTATTTTAGTTTTACCTTTGTATTTGTAATTAATTTTTATATTTTATATAGAGAAGTAAAGAATTTTATTTCTATTTGTATAATAATAACAACTCTAAGATAAATATAGAACATACTTGAAAATGTCTACAATTTATCCATTAACTAAATGTACTCTTTATCAACAAAATAAATGAATAGCATGTAGCGAAGTTGATAGAAGGCTAAACTCTTTGAAGTATAATTATTTAATGGTTTATTAACTGAGTTGAGGTGGATATATGTCTACTTAATAAGAAAAATTTAAATAGAAAAATATTTTCAAGGAAGATAAGAGAAAAACAGGAAAACACCCCAAGTTGAAGTGATAGGTGTTGGAAATGTTTCTAGTCTATTGGAACACAATTATTATGAACTTCAATTAATAGAAAACTTATTATATATAAATAGATTTTATTATGAAATATATATATAATTTTTTAAAAAAAGAGTTTGCACAACACCAAGGAAACTTCGTATAGTTTGGAGACACTATTACGTCACTTATTTTTGTGTATTTTTGTTTTCCTTTAATTGCAATTTCTACTTTTCCTAATCCTTAACAGTGTATTTTTATATCGGAATTTATTTGACCTGTTTTTGAATATATCTTAGTTATTATATTCCATTTGTTTAATATCCATTAATATTTTAGTAATTAGTTATTCCCACAAACTATAATACCCTTGAATGTATTTAATTAGTTTTAAAACAATATTTACTAAGTACCTAACTAGTTAAAGTGTGTATTATATGTTTTGACATCACAAAATATTATATCTTGTTTAAAAATATATTTTTTTGAAAATTTTGGATTTTGCTAAAAGGGCAAGTTCAGGTCTGAAAATAAACAAAAGGGAAAAATCATAAAAATCAAACTAACTAATAATTATACAAGAGTGAGCAATATTTGCAATTATGATTATATTAATATGACATTGTTTTTTTTTTTTAAAAAGAATGAATATGAAGGTAATTTAAATTATCTAATTTAACAGAAATCAAGGAAAAAAAGTACTTGTTTTTTGTAAATCCATACTCGATATTCTTTAAAAAAAAATACTTATTCTTCTATAGCTCTAAGTAAAATATATGAAAAACACTAAACAAAATTAATTAGGTAATTTTTTTTACATTATATACACACTTGTCTTTCAATAAACTCATATTTAGAAATGCAAGTACATTTCATAATGGATATGATATTTACTAAAACTAAATTTTACAACTACTAGTAGTAGATCTGCAGTAAAATATTTTTATTCAAAAAGTTATTATTAAACCTTCATTTTGCTTATTTATGAAAAAAAAAAAATAAGTAAAATACAAGGTTTAGGACAATCTAAAATACATTAGAACTTCTGTAATTCTAATTTATGAAAATATCAACATTTCATACCTTTTTCCTCTGGAAGAAGAATATTAGTACACGTATCTTTAGGGTCTTAGATCATATCTTTTTTGGGTAATATTTAAAGTATTATTATGTGCTGGAATTTTTCCAATTTAGGAGATTACTGTGCTAGTTGTTTATTTATTATGCTAGAACTGTTCCCTATATTGGAAATATATTTTTCTTATGGAGAAAATCTTATCTTCCAGAATTTATTTTACATATAAAGAAGGAATAGATAGATTTGACCATATATATAGGTTTATATAATGTATAGTTATCATACATAGAATAAACCGAAGAAGTCTTCACATAAAAACATAACCATAATATTGTTATCAAGAATTAACAGATCTACTTACTATCATGTCAAATATCACCACAGACATGAAAAATCTTTCTCTTTCCTCTCATTATGGTATTATGTATATATAACTTTCCCTCGAAACTTTATAGGGGAATAAACAATTATGCAATTACAAATAATATAAAAAAACATGCTACATATTTATTTTTATTCAGATTTGAAATTAAATGAGTAAAATTACCCATTTATAGATATTTTTTTCTTCTGGAAAAATATTTTGACAGTTTTTGTTGTTTCATCTTTCGTAATCTTTGGATTGAGTGAATGATCGTTAAAACAGTGGATTGTGGATTACACAAATTTTTTTTTTATAAAAATATTTCATTTCTCAAACAGGTCGGAAAACGTCCCAGTAGTTTTATTTTTTTATCTTAATTATGGATAAGCACATTTTTTTTGTACCATATCGTCTTTGAAAAAAATTTGTTTAAACCTTTGTAGTTCAAAAATTTTTTTGATTGACATTTCCCGCTATAGTGTCTGTGTACTTTCGTCATATATCGATTGTAACTTATTCAAAATAAAGCCAAATTTGGTATCGGTAATTTCTTAGCCCAATAGTTAAAAAGTACAATTATTCCTTTTCTTCTCAACCAATTATTCTATCTTTCATTCAATATTACCTAAAAATTTCTAACATTTTGTAACATATGTAGCGAAAGTCAAAGAATATTAGTTGGATGAACAGGTGTAAGACAAGAGTTTCGATTCGATTCTCGAGAGAAGCACATTCGTGTTGAAGAAAAAGAAAAGAGTTTCAAGAAATATTTGAGGTAAAGAGTTTTGGAAAAAGGAATTACAAAAAGAAAGTAACTAAAGGAAAAAGTGACAAACATGATACCAGAATAAAGAAATACATACATGTCCCATAAGACTCATAGAGTCACGCACTAGCAAGAAGAACTGTTACAGAAAGTGAAGAAAAACACTAAGAAGTGGAATCAACAATAAGGTAGGAAAGTAAAAATCAGAGGAAGAGGCTTTGAAATAATAATAAAGAAAAGAGTGACTCATTTGATTGATATTTTGTTATGGCCACATGGATCAGAAGAAGTCGAAAACTAAATGAATTACGAACCAATGAAACAATAATTGTCTATTATGTTGTGTTATCGTAGTTGCAAGGGCTATTAGGCTATTATTTTGTGTTTTCGTAACCGCAAGAACGTGTTTCCACGTTAGTAAGACTCATGAGCAATTTTCTAAAGTATCGAAGGACGCCCCATTGTGATACAATAATTCAAGGCAAGTTTCATTAGACAATTTCTAATTCACATGTGGACATATATAAGTAGACAGGATATCCAAGTAGATTCACGAATTGATGAGTTTATAAGAATCTTGTTTTACTTATAATTCTTTTATGTAATTTATATATATTTTATATAGAAAGATAGGAAGACTAACAGAGCCCAGTATATAGTTATATAGTGTTAGAAGAGGTAAAGTCTATCCTAACATTTTCTTTTTTAATTTAATATTTTATCTATCCTCTATCCCAATCAGATATTTTACAATTTTAAAAGACACTTTTTGTCAAACTACTAAAAAATTAATAATTCAACAAAAAATTGCTCAACATTAATAAATTATTTTCACTAGCATAATGGTTATATATTTATTAGTTTATGTAAAGAGTTCTGCTTTCTTAACTTATTTTTTTTTTTTTTTTTTTTTTTTTTTTGGATATGTACTTTTTGCAGACACACACACACAAAGAAAAAATGAAACACCTATTTTATAGGAACCAAAGGGAACAGGAAAATCCTCCACAGTTGTCAGTGTTCATGTGCGTTAACTTATAGTACCATAAAATATATTTCTTTGGATGATTTATATGAATAATAATCATTTGGTTTATGTTACATATACAAAGAACAATATACCGCCAAGGAAGATTGACTTAATGACTGAAGATTTAAGTTTTTAGTACATATATAGAAGAAATTTGTGTTCATATACCGTCCTCTACTCCCATTACACTTATATCTTTGTATTGGATTGACAGCTAAAGAAGTGTATTCCAACTATAAACAATTACTCTAACGAGTTCTGGTTAAGTAGTCCACAAGTGTCCAATAGGTATTTTAAGATTCTGTGATTGTAATCTTGCCAATTTTTAATTTTAAAAATATAAGGTAGCGTTTATGGTTAATTTACCTACCTGTCAACTCTTTTATATGTAGTTAACGTACACTTTTACTTTTCACTATGAAAATCAAGTAAAATTCTAGAGGTACTACTTCTCTTAGAACTAGCTGAACAAGAAAACTAATAGAAAACTCTCTTGGATAAAGTAAGTGTTTTCTGGATACTTGCGCAAACGTTCTAAATATTCCAAACAATATATTTTTCCATTTAGGGCATTTGTAGATCAGTGCTTAAATATTAACTCTTGCGGCAAAAAAATTCAAGATCGTCCCTATTGTTTCATTTGCCGGAAAAACAACTCCCTATTATTTTCCATTTTTTTTTAAAAAAAATTGGCCAATGATCTTCCATTTTCTATTGTTCTCTAAAAATTCCAAACTCTGAAAAACAATAAAAGCGTGGATTTCCGTTTTTTTTAATGGAATGCCGATTTTTATATATGCGTTGAATTAAGGCAGTATTAATCAATAGAAACATAAAAAAAGAACAATAAGCGCGCATATTTATTTTTTTTTCTCATCAGTTTTTCATTTTCCAGGTCCAAAAGCCGTTAAATTCGTGTATAAAGAAATTATTCTCCACTGCTAATAAGAATATATTAACACTGAAAATCGTATGATTTATGTAAACAAATAGGTGATAGCTTCAAAACTAACAATTTACACTTTAATAAACAATCCATTACAAACAAACTTAAAAAGAAAAAAAAAAAAACAATTATATTCAAAAATATATGTTATGGTGTTGCTAAATTCATCTTTCTTTTCTTTTTCTCAGATTTATCAAAGTTAAAAAAAGTTAATTAATATACATTCTATTTTTATTTCGAAGATGGAATTTCTTCAAATCCATTAAAAAATTGTTCTGAAATCATCAAAACATTTATTTTTTTGGGATTAGATTACCCCACTTTTTCTTTAATTCTTTATGTGGTTTCTTTTATGCTTTTGTTAAAGAAAGATATTTGGGGCTTTGTAAGTGGTTTTCTTTAGTTACTATTTCTTTCTTTCTTTTTTGTAAGTTCAAAAAGTCGGTTGTGTTCTCTTTACGGTTTTCCAAAAATTTTATGAGTTGAATTATCACCCATCTTTACAATGTTTAGGGCTGTTTCTCCTTAGAGTAGACGTACAATTTCTTCGAAATTTTAACTGAACAAGTGGTTCTAAGGTTAAAACAAAAAAGTGTTAGTAACTGAACAAAAATTTTTTGAGAGTTGGTATAAATCTCTTACACCCTCACAGTGTGTAAAAATTCAAATGATTTTCTTGTAGTACTTCACTTCATTCAACAACTCTCTATCCAAAAAAATCACAACGTACCCCCTCAATCCAATTTTCTCCTCTCCATTTCCTTTCTCTCGAAAACCGGAAGAAAACGCTAGTGTTCTGTACAATAGATTCCAAACTTTGACCGAAAAAACAAGAAGAAAAAAAAAAAAGAAAAAAAAGAAAAGAAATAAACGGATCTTCAAATTAGATCGTCCCTGCATTATAGTGTGTTTGTAAATTTCCTCATTAAGAAAACAAGAATATTCCACAAACAATAGCAAAAATTTTTTGTTCCCCCTCAGATCTTCTTTCTATCTTTCACAATAATGTTTAGGCAATGATTGCCGTTTGATCTGTATTCAAAAAAGAAAAGAAAAAGTTCCACCATTGGAACTTCACAATAAACATTTTTATTAAAACAAAATATCCTACACACAAACTATAATTTGAAAAAAAAAATTTTTTTTGGGCAACAAAATATATGTTATCATAATTATATATAAGGTGGTGTTTTTATATTTATCTTTCTTCCTCTTCAACCCCATTTTTCTTTTAAGAACTGGTATTTTTCTATTTTTCTTATATTATTTTTATTATACTATATAATATCATCAAAAATAAAATCAACAGGAAAGGAATATACCAAAACTTACTTTAGTTGTTAATCTATATTTTTTTCGTTGGTTGCCTTTAAAGTAATGAAATTCTCTTCCTTGTTATTACCATACGCCGGTGTATTATCCAATGTACTTGTGGCTGCCGCTGCCGTTGATACAGCTACAGGTGCCAAGACCTGTTCAATGAGTGAAGTTAAAAGTGCTTGTCCCAATTTGAATTTCGATTTTCATCAAATGAATAATGATATTAATCCAACTTATAAAATGGATTTAGAAAAAGTTCAATATCTTTCTGGTGATGAGTACCAAATCACAGTTCGTTTCTATGCAAGTGAAAATATTCCTTTAAGTAATTTACACTCTTTAAAGGTGAGAGAAATTCAAGGTCCTAAAAATGTCGTTCAATTATGGGGTAAAAACGAAGGTATCACACCTTCAAACTTCAACCCTTCTGATTTTACTACAACTTTCATTGTGTACGGTGATACCACTAAAGATCCATGTTATGTTTGGTAACCAACATTCCAAGTTCAATACGAATATATCAAAACAGAACAATGGGAACAAAATCATTGGGGTGATATAACTTTCGATTTATTTTTGGGCTGTAGCTCTGATAATCAAGGTAACGCAAATGCTGATTTTCCACTATATTACTGGCCAAAACAATGTGGTAATAGTTGTTCTTCTTCATCTTCTCCATTCACCTCTTCCACCCATTCCACTAGTGCTGCTCTAGCCGCAGGTGCTGCTCACACTTCTAGCGAATCTTCCCCTCACAGCTCTGCTACCTCTCCAATCACCTCTTCCACCCATTCCACTAGTGCTGCTCTAGCTGCAGATTCTGCTCACACTTCTAGCGAATCTTCCCCTCACAGCTCTGCTACCTCTCCAATCACCTCTTCCACCCATTCCACTAGTGCTGCTCTAGCTGCAGGTTCTGCTCACACTTCTAGCGAATCTTCCCCTCACAGCTCTGCTACCTCTCCAATCACCTCTTCTACCCATTCCACTAGTGCTGCTCTAGCTGCAGGTTCTGCTCACACTTCTAGCGAATCTTCCCCTCACAGCTCTGCTACCTCTCCAATCACCTCTTCTACCTCTCCAATCACCTCTTCCACCCATTCTACTAGTGCTGCTCTAGCCGCAGGTTCTGCTCACACTTCTAGCGAATCTTCCTCTCACAGCTCTGCTACCTCTCCAACCACCTCTTCTACCCATTCCACTAGTGCTGCTCTAGCTGCAGGTTCTATTCACACTTCTGACGAATCTTTAGGTTCAGTTTCTGTTTACACTTCTGGTGCATTTTCTCCTTCTATTTCTGGCTCATCTACAAGCCCATCATCTTCGTCTCTCTTATCCTTCTCTATTACTCCAAGTCCATCCATATTCCCATCTTCTTCAGTACTACACTCTAAAAACATATCTTTACACTCTAATTCTCCATATTCCCACTTTTTAACTGCTATCTCTCAATCTGAAAGTCACATATTTGCTTCATCAAGTGTGAACACCACAACCATGAAATCCTCACCAAGCACTAGAATCACTACTATCTGTGATGAAAATAATGTCTGTAGAGTTACAACTGAAACTAAAACTACTATTGCAGAAAAGACTGAGACAATTACAACTTGTGATGAAAGGAGATCTTCTAAAGCAATTAACTCATATGAAACCATCACCAAAGAATTTACAACTATTACCTGCACTGTTACTAAGATAATTACATACTGTGGTGAACATATTTCTTGTAAGCCAGTTACCACAGTTTTCACTACAGTATGTCCTGCTACATTGAGCACCTACGCAAGTGTTGTTTCAACAAAACTAAATGGTGAACCATG
Organism: Arxiozyma slooffiae; assembly: GCA_017347545.2. Lineage (NCBI taxonomy): Eukaryota > Fungi > Ascomycota > Saccharomycetes > Saccharomycetales > Saccharomycetaceae > Arxiozyma > Arxiozyma slooffiae. The sequence continues at coordinate 11,871 of JAFHAQ020000006.1, read as the reverse complement.
CTCACCATATACTACTACTATGATTACGCCAGTTCCAATGGAGTCAGTCACCCATTCTTTGAAAACTGAAACTATAACTACTATTGTTTCCACAAAGCCAAACGGAGAACCATGCTCACCATACACTACTACTATTGTTACTACCGTTCCAGCTAATCCAGAAAGTCATTCCTTGGAAACTGAAACTATAACTACTGTTGTTTCAACCAAACCAAACGGCGAACCATGCTCACCATACACTACTATCAGGGTTGTGTTTACAAAAGAATCGACACACTATACTAGTACATTCCTTTCTGAAATTCACACTTCTACCACTGGAATTACAACCCCATCTTCAGGTTCATCAACTGCTAGTGTTAAAGTAGAATTTAAAGGTAAAGGTGCTACTGTTAAAAATTCTCTAGTATTAACTTTACTTTCCGTTTTGTTTTTAATCTAAACATTTCTGATAGAATTTCAATTCTATGTTGTTTATTTTTTTGAATTCAAATTTCAAATTTCTGGCTTGTTTTCACTTATGTGGTAAGGAAATAGTATATTCCACATAGTTTTTAATTAAAGTTTTTTTTCTATATTACAAGTTTCGTACTATATACCCTTATATATTTTATAATAATATGTGATAAGTTTTTCACTCTGCTTTATTTTATTATATAGGTTTTTGCTGGAATGGAAGGTTCTAGAATAACATATCATGAACCAACAAGATTTTAATAATTGGTTATCCCTTGAGGATAAATGATCCAGCAAAAGTCTCTCATAATAATTACATCATTAGTATGATATTTTATCCCTTGATACTAAAATAGGATACTCCTAGTTTCCTAAAACGTTAAGATGATATTTTACCAATTACCCCTGAAATGAATACAGTGGCAAATAACATTTTACAATAATATTCGATACTCATTTCCAAACATATATAAGGAACATGAAGTAATCGATAATCTAAATTATTTCCTCACTCCTTTTACACGTTACATTTTTATGCTATTATACATTACTATCTTTTATATAATTTCTAGATCACCGAAGAACGATTATTGAAGAACAATTATTGAAGAACACCTTCAGTATATAACACATATTAAAGCATAATATATATACAAAATACATTTAAAGTTAAGAATGTTTACTAATAATAATATTAGTGACGGCGCTCATTCTTATCAATTATAATAACCGACCCTCAAGCTTAAAATTGCTCATAGTAAAAGTTAACTGGTCATACAAAAACTGCAAGGACATTCAATAAATAAACTCAATGTTAAATTATTATTACTGAGATTTTCTAACTTTTCATTTTTAAAGAGCCAATCTACTGTAAAGTTAAATATAAAATTCATTCAACCAGTTAAGAGAAAGGTTTGTTGATTTCTTGGTAATGTTGCATATATCTGTAAAAGTTGTTTTTATTAAGAAAATACTTTAAATATGTATCAACGAGTTATATACCTTACAAGCTTGTTATTAGCTTCACTTTCTCTGTATATAAGATACATAAAGAACGCAAAGTGGGTTTATGATAAACTTAATGAGTAATTAGAACAGAAATACTTGCTCTTAAATGATATTCCGTGTTATGACGATTTTTCACAGCCACCAATGTTATTTAATGTTGATCCTATCGTATCATATTATATTCTTAACTATGTGTAACTTATCGTTACTCTACCATTTATAATTTCCTTTTTCGGTGCCCAGTGTAAATCTTCCTAACAAAAATAAAACTATAAATCGACAAATCCTACTCAATTAAGATTAAACCAAGAGGGGAAAAAATAAAATGATCTAATAAAAAAAAAAAAAATAATATAAGATAAAATAACATGTTCCACCAAGAATCGTTTCATAACATTATTATGTGAACATTAGTGTCAGCAGGTTGAACACCACCTTTACTTCTCTCATACCTTGTAGTAACCACAGCAGCAAGGGAAGTTTCAACAAGAGCAGCACCAGTTTCAATCTGCATTCAGTCCACCACACCATTTGCCAAAAAAAAAAAAAAAAAAAAAAAACCATCAACACTGCCATCACGTGGTGCAATAATTGTTCGGTTTAATGGTTACTAAAGGAGGAAGACAATGAGCCCTAGGAAAATAACTAATTCGTGAAAAGAGATATTTTCCTCCAACATTGTCCAAAAATGAAATATATAAATAAACAAATAAAGAAACAAACTTCTTTCCACTTTATTACAACAAAAACATGAACATATTTACAATAAATAATAGAACAACAACCATAATATCAACATACCAACACAATATATTGCAAAAGTGGTGTCACAACCATATGGGTTTTGTTATTGCCCCCCCCCCTCATATTTTTGATATCGAATTCAATCCGTGTAACTAATTGCTAATCCAGGTGGTGGAGTATTAGTATTACATGTTTCCATTGTTCCATTTCTATAGAGCCTACCCACTTCTAATACTTCATTCAGACGGTTTAAAATATCTTCATCGCTCTACTATTTTCTCTACCACTTAAAAATATCTCACGAATATTTCTATTCTCCAATAAGATGGAACTAAGATAATGTAATTTCTTTGATACACCGTATAGTGGGTCCTCACTGGAATCTTCATAGTAATCATCATCACTTTAACTAACTTCACTTAGTTCTGATTCATACTTTGATGAAATCTCAACGTTTCCTATTTCTAAAGAATTATTCATTTCATTTTCGATATATTCAATTTCTTTAGATATAGTTGGTAAACGTCTTAATGGTTCTAAAATATCAGAAAGAAGCACGTTGTCAATGGAATGAATATTTTGATAAACAAACTCTTTATTAATTAATAATGGGACGGTTGTTCTTCTTTCACATAGATATGAAAGAAGGTTTAATTTATCATTTCCAATTTGAGCAGCAGCATAAAGTACCAAATGTCTACAAAGAAAATATGGACTATACTTTTGTTGTCCACAAGTACATGTCCATAAATCCATATCAACTCTATATTCCTCACTCTCCTGAGTAGGTTCATTGCCTTTTAATAATCTTTTTATTTCAGAAGCCATTTTCTTTTTCCAAACAGGTAGATTATTTACTAAATCTCTTCCTGTCTGGACAGGTTGTATTCTTAATTTTAGCGTTGGTTCATAATGGTTTTTTATTTTTTCATTAAGAATATACAAAACTGTATCCAATCTTAAAACTCTCTTTTTTTTTTTCAAATGATCATGTTTTAAAGATTTGAAAAATGACTTCACTAACATATTTGTCATTCGAGGAATATAAGGCTTGTATGCCCTGCTCCACTGCATAAATTGTTCTGGTTTTAAATAATGGGTATACAAATATTGGAAATATCTTATTTTTTTTGTTTTCAACCAAAACATAATCATAAACTTCTTTTTACATGCGTTGATATATACCAAAAGGGGTTTCATTGTAATGTATTTTTATGTTTGAAGTGTCATTGGATCTAACCCTAGATGCATAAAACAGTGGTGAGTCTCTTGCAGCTCTAGTTATAATAGCTGCCGTTTTATCTGTGATATTTTTAGTAGTATATTCATTACCCACAACACTAGCATCTAAATTATCGAAAAGTTCACAGTCAAACCAAGGACATTCTTCTTTAATGTACAAATATTTTTCTTCTTTAGTCTTTTTATTTTTTTGATTGCATGACTTCCCTACAATGGCCTTTTTTAAGTGCCAAAGACAAATTTGAGTATTAATTTTCCCAATACATTTACCAATTACTATGAGATTTCTTCCATCCATATCTGAAGTAATATATTGGAATTGATACCCTAAATCGATTGTCTTTTGTAAGAAAGTTTGTATTAGAAATTCTGAAATACCATTACGTGGCCCAAAAAAGCAGTCAATGGGTATCCTTCCCCTTTGAATTTATAAACAATGGCATGTCCTTGCTGTAGGGTTGTAGTAACATTAAATGTTCCGTCAATAGCAGTTGAACTCAACATTTTTTTGTCAATCCATTGATATTCAAAAGAAATTGCTATGCATTGTCCCCAAATTGTTCTTGGATCCGGATTTTCAACCAAAGGTAATTCACATATATGTGATAATTCACCAGACTCTAGCAGTTTATGACAACTTATCTTTGCGTTTTCATCTTTTTTTCCATTTAGAGGCAAAGTGCTCTATCCAGATATCATTGATTACAGCTTTTGCGGTATTTTTTTATGCGACTACCATACAATCTAAGATTTTGCGGTTATTATGAATTCGACTTTGTGGTTGTGAATTACGTAAATGCGGAAACTTTGTGGTGGAGGGGAATCTGACTTTGGAAATTAAGAAATTCTTTATAGGAAATTATAACTGGTGAAAGAAAATATTATAAATCACCTAATAAAGTGATGAAGCTGGCATAATTATAGGCGAAAAACACATTTCAAACACATATACTAGGTATCAAATAGGCATACGGTCGAGATGTCCTATACTTGTCCAAATTAAATACTTCCAATCAATATATATTGGTAATCAGTTGTTCAAAAAAAAAATGTCCCCATTACATCTTTTATCATTCTCTAACACATTATATTGATAAAAAAAATATCACAAAGAAATATAACATAATTATGTTTATTCTTTTTAGTTTTGTAGGGATAAGTAATGTTGGTTGAGAGAACAGATTTGTTTAAAATCAGCTTTCACAACTTTTAAAAATTTGATAAGATTTAGTGTCAATGTTCCAAAGGTTTAGTAGCTTTAACTGATGTTGCATTATATGTAGATGATTTGTTAGTTGCTAGTGGTAACGATCATGAAAATCAAGAGGCTAAAAATTTATTCACCATTCCCATATCTTTCATCTCATAGTATTTTAAAAGATATGTTTTAACCTCTTGAATTTCATCCTCGTTACTACTAGCAATTAACAAATCATCGACATATAATGCAACCCCCCCAGTTTCACCCTTTACAGACTTTTGTAAGAAATCTTTGAATAAGAGATTAACTTGTAGTGGAAAATGTATAAAAAATATTATATTTTATTATAATAATATATAAAAAAGTTAGTGCATTTATATTATTTAAAGTATAATCATAACAATATTTTTTTCTATAGATACTTTATCCCATAGTATATTAATTTATAGTGTTACACCCTTTTGTTATTAATATATTCCAAAATAATTTTATAATAATAATAACCATATATTTAATACTATATAAATTATGTTTTAAAGAATATTCAACATTTAAATTTTGTTATCCTTTACCTAATATTTTGTTTACTACTAGTAAAACTTATATTTTATTCCAGTAAATAACACCCGTTAATCGTTTGTAAAAGTCTACTATTATTATAATAAATTAAGGGACTTTTACATTTTTCCATATATATTATATTCGTTTATTTCATTAAATTCAACTGCTTGGAATATATATTAAAGAAATACATAAAACTGTATATTTTATATCTAAATACTTGAATATTACATTTATATGATTATATAATAATTGGTTGGTTTGTCTCTCTATAATAATAAAAATACAATATATGAATATCAAATAAACATAATAATTAATATATTTTAAATCATATATACACAATATCTATGCATTAACAGAAAAATAAATATATAAATATATGTTAAAATGTTAATAGGATTTATAAATTTAATTGAAACATAGTGTATAGGGCTGTTACTATAATAGTAAAACATATAAGAGTATATAATATAATATGGATAATATTAATATTGTAGGTGAATGATAATAGGGTATATAATAAAGAAATGAATTGGTGAATTAAAATATGATAAATATGAAAAAATTTATGAACAAAATAAAAAGAAATAAAATACGAATTATATGATGAATAATATATTTATAAAGTATATTAATTAGGATGCTACTGTAGTGAAAACGCTAGACATGATATTCTTGTGATATATTTCTATAAAAGCATAAAGGTTTATTTCTCTTAAAAAACCATAACATCAGTCTTGAACCAATAGGTAAAATACAGTTTTTTAATTTATGCTATTGCTTGTCTGAATTAAATTGTCTCAAATATATTATATGAAAATATTGTTTATTTCTAAATTAGCTGTTTTTTAAGTACCACTTATTTGATCTGATCCCAATTATTCTCATTAATTAAACTTTCTTAATTTAATGGCTAAAGCACAATACTAGTAATATTAATATATGATGTTCGAATCATGAACAAACAAAAACAAGAGAGATATAATAGAAAGAAAATAATTAGTAAACTAGTTGTCTTCCAACATTAGCACTTAGATAATAGCATTAGTTAATATGAGGCATTAGTAAATAAAAGGAGAAATTTTTCTTTAAAAAAATTGGATTGTGATATCATTTAATTTGACTCTATTAGAAAAGTAGAAAAAAAAATTATCAACGGTTTAATGAACTATTTTATATCTGTCTCATTCAACATATTTGATAAATAAACATATTATTCAGAAGGATGTTTATAAATACAACAATAATCACAATATAGTACCGAATTCGAAGACTATTCCTTAATAATACTCTTTCGGAAAATATATGATCATATTATTCTATTTGTAGATAGCAGATATCAATTTGTTTTACCAGGTCACTGGAAAGGAGTATAAATTTAAATATGAGGTTTCTAAAGTAATCACTTATATTATTAGGCCATGCAATATTCGTGAGGTTTAAACTCATGGATTAGTATAAAGAGAACCTATTAATATTTTTATCTTTTACCCAGGTTTATTATTTATTATAATACCACAAGAAGGAAAGTGTATGTGGTGAGCTGTTATTTTAACATGGTGTTTACACATGATAGTAGACTTGTTCCTAAGTTTGATGTTATCGTTGATATTGAACTTACATGGTGAGGTGGTGTTTGAATAATAGTTATATCTGTGTCATCTAGCATGTTTTCATGGAGATAATACCGTCTATTCTTGGGGAAATATATGATAGTGGGAATGGTATTTTCATATATTGTAATATTGGCTTGTTTCCGTAAATGTAAGCAACGAAATCATTGGCTATATCTATATTGGTATATTAACTGGAGTGTGAAGTTTAGATAAAAGAGTGTTGCTATTCTATGAGGTATAAACAGATTTATTCATGTTCATGTTTTTAATTATTTTTTTTTTATTTGGACTTGTCTTTGTATCATGCTCGGAGAATAAAGTCTAAAAGTTTGGGTTAAAATACCTTTGTGATATCTAAGTCGAGCTGATTGTGAGAAGGTATATATTGATATAGTTTGAGATATATATGTCTATTTTAATGGTATATCGTTGCTTGACCATAACAGTATTATTTTGGTTTTCCTCCTCGCTTCTCTTGAAGATAAAATATTTTATTTTCTCGAAAAAAGTACAACAACAATGTATTGTTTTTCTATTGTTTAGAGTTTGTATTTTTTCTCTCGGGATTTGTCTTGAATCTTTTATTGTTTTCATTTTTTTTTCAAAATTTCTCAAGGATTGTTAGTGGTTTTGTGAAGTTTGTTTTCCTTCTAAAAAAAGTGGGGTGTGGTTGATAGATTAATAAATGGTAACAACAAATATGATAAAGCAGTGAATAACTCTGTAAGAATAAGAAAGAAAGATGAAAGATATTTAGAAAACTGTAAATTGTTAAATGATACACTATGAGTATAATAGACACCAAACTAAATTAGTTAGAAGTTTTCCATATCTCTTCAGGTTAGTTATCTAAAGTTAATATCAATGCATATTCTGTTATTCAAAGATATGTGTTTTTCAATCCTTTATTAATATTTTAGTATTTTATATGATTGCAAAACTGCTATTCCTGTTTATATCAAACTATTAAAAAGAATGAATACATTTTTAAACAGGTTGATACATTTGATATTTTTATTTAGAGTGGTACCTTGTTTGTTGTGAACGCCCAATTCACAATTACTGATATAACCAATTCACATGCTGTTATTGAATATATGCAACTACCAAATGATGAGAAAGAGGAGCAAGCATCACAAGATTAGTTATAGAGAAAGTAACAAACAATTCTTTATAAAGAAAAAGGTGAAGTTGTGCAAAGGAATTGTAAAGAATTTTGTGAGTATATATGTTACTTGGGAAAGCCACAATGCTATATTAAAAAGCAGAATATTTTGACACTTGAGATGACATAATCTAATCTAATCTTTCTGAGGTCTCTCGCATAATAGAACATTGAACTTGTTGTATACATTATTTTTGGGAAATAAAATAGAAATTTAGATTATAAATTACTGGTAAATGGAAAACTAAATAAAACAGAAATTAACCATCTTATTTAAAAAAAAGCAATTAATCCAGGATTCAACTTAATACAAATAATCCATAATAATTGAAAAATGCATTTGTGAAAAAGAATCTTTTTACCATTATTCTAATATAAGACATACACCCATATTGGTTTGCCTTTTTTATATTTTTTTTTTTATTAACAAATTGCTATGGATGTATAATTTTGTTTTGTAAAGAAAAAAGAATTGTTATGAGTTACTATTTATGAACTCTGTTGGATATACACACTTACGATTTAATAATATGGTTTTAATCTTCTCTTATGTGCTTTGATAAGAAAAAAGGAAAATAATAAACCAAATAATTTTATGAGATTCATTGGTTTTTTTTTGAAAAATAATATTGCTTGATTCAAAAGCTTGATATACAACAAGAAATTTGCATTTAATTTTGATTGCTGGGAACTTTGATTTATTACAATGATAGTGAGGTGACTGGTATTTGAAGACTAAGGATGTGAGGAAATGTTTGAATTATCTATTGGGATGTATACCTGGTGTTGGGTGTTTTGTCATATTATTTATGTTACAAGTGAGATATTTTATAGAAAGAAAAACCTTCTTTTGTTTGGTATTTCATTGTTAAAAAGAAATAGATAGCTTTTGTTATTTACCAAAGTACTATCGTATGACAATTAACGTACTATTATAATTAAAAGTCTGATATTTTTTAAGATGTCCCATTAGTATATTTGGTTCAAATTAATTATTCTAAAGACAATTTATAAGAAAAAAAAAAGTAATAGGAAGAATGATAAAGGATAATGTAATTTTTCTGACTGGTAAGGGTGAGAAGTGATATAAAGGTGAATAAGATATAAAGAATGTATATAAAAAAATATTTTATTATTTCTTTCTGTCATACATTAAAATTGGAACTGCATACTTATATAAAAGAACATAATATACTTATTTGATGGATGCGGAGAAATGGTAAAGTAATACTTTATCTAATTTTTTATCAACAGTTATCACTAACTATTGAAGAAGTCAGATCTAATTAAAAGTTTTAGGCAAAGATAGTAAAAGTTTAATAAATTTGTAGCAATATATGTATTATTATTACGCTGATGGGAAGGGGAACAAACATCTTCAGACTTACCACACTTGGGTTTGTGACAATTACATGCCATATATATTTCAATATATATTTATATAAATTTCTATAGATATATTAATATGTAATAATATATTAATATATACACTCTATAATATTATTATTTTATGGAATATTTATTATTCATCATGTTATATAATACGCCTAAAATATATATAAATAATAACTAAAATATATTAAGATAATATACACTTCTAAAAACATTATAAAATAATATATATATATAATAATATCATTAAAATATAAGACAGTATTAAAGATATATAAAATATATATTTTTAATATATAAAAAAACATAATACATACTATAGAATTCTTAGAGATAATTATATATATATCACCATTAATATTTTATATTCAATATATATAACTAATATATAAAGATGTAAAATTTTAATATTTATATCATTATAAATATATATTAATATACATATATTAAAAATACATTTATATTGTTTTCATTTACTTTATAATAAATAAGTTTATATTGTAGTGTAATTAATATAATTAATATGATTATCTTATATGTGATATTAGATAGAAATAATATACTATTTTATATATTATAAAAAATTATATTTGAAAATTGAATATTTACCTTTAAATGTATGTTTACAAATTATTCAACGTGTAATATAATATTCAATATTAACCCATTTAAAACAAAATATACACAATATATATAATATATATTATAATAGAATAAAGATATAAAACATAATTAATCGCTTTAATATAAGAAAAATACATGTATGGAATATAAATATTCATATTAAAGAAAGTGTAAAATCATATATAATTTAAAATAGGTATGTAATTCTGTGTATATAGTATTAATATAGTTATGATCAACTCATTTTATTATATATAATTTTTCTAAATATATTAATAAATAAATCGATTTTATATATATATAAAGAAATATAAATTGAAATGGGTTTGTAAAATTTTTTTAGTACAACTATTAAATATTTAATCATAGAGATATCTTTAAATAAGATTTGTTCAATGTACATGTATAAAAATATATTTAGAGGTTTCGAATATAATTTTTATATATAGGTTAAAATATTTTTTAATAGTATTTAATATTATTATTATTACACGAAATATCTTGAAAAACAAAATTATTTTTGTAAATATGAAAATTACAATATACAATATTTTTTATATAATATATATTTGAAACATCGAGAATTACCTTTAAATGTAAGTTTAATATTATTTAATATATATAAAAAATATGATTTAAACTATTAATATTAATCTTTGAATATAAAATATACAGCCAATATGTAATAGTTCCATACAAACATTCAGTATATCATACAATTAAAGGTAATATACAGTATGAATAATATATACATAGGGTATTAATCTTAATATGAATTTATATAAAATTATATAAGTATTTCAAATAAATTAGAATAAACCCAATATATACATACATAAGTACATAAATATATATATGATAAATTGATATTTATTTAATAAAGGAAGATATATATTCTATGTTGTCGTATGTATAGTCTATATATATTACTATAGTATACATGATATTTGTTAACGTTATTTAATATGTATATTTGAAATTAAATTCAATATATATTTTATATATATCGATATGTGTTGAACAAAATCATATAATACATAATTTATTATAATATAATTAGGATTATTCATTACAAACAATCTATATAATATATTCTAATAATGTGATTATATTATAATCTATTCAAATATAAGTTATAGTTTTTATTTATAAATAATATAAACAAATCTATTACATTCATAGTATACAATCCCCGACCATACAGTTTCCTATAAAGTATGGAGTACATACAGTATCAAGAATGTCACGGTGTATGGGTGTATGGGTGTATGGGTGTATGGGTGTATGGGTGTATGGGTGTATGGGTGTATGGGTGTATGGGTGTATGGGTGTATGGGTGTATGGGTGTATGGGTGTATGGGTGTATGGGTGTATGGGTGTATGGGTGTATGGGTGTATGGGTGTATGGGTGTATGGGTGTATGGGTGTATGGGTGTATGGGTGTATGGGTGTATGGGTGTATGGGTGTATGGGTGTATGGGTGTATGGGTGTATGGGTGTATGGGTGTATGGGTGTATGGGTGTATGGGTGTATGGGTGTATGGGTGTATGGGTGTATGGGTGTATGGGTGTATGGGTGTATGGGTGTATGGGTGTATGGGTGTATGGGTGTATGGGTGTATGGGTGTATGGGTGTATGGGTGTATGGGTGTATGGGTGTATGGGTGTATGGGTGTATGGGTGTATGGGTGTATGGGTGTATGGGTGTATGGGTGTATGGGTGTATGGGTGTATGGGTGTATGGGTGTATGGGTGTATGGGTGTATGGGTGTATGGGTGTATGGGTGTATGGGTGTATGGGTGTATGGGTGTATGGGTGTATGGGTGTATGGGTGTATGGGTGTATGGGTGTATGGGTG